>VXBT01012846.1:46970-221809 GCA_013400235.1 Oriolus oriolus | reverse complement strand
AGCACTGTGAGAAACCCCACAAGGTTAAAAGAATGCCACCTCTTCCAAAATAAGCAGCTAGGCTGTTTTGCAGCATGTCCTGGACACAGGTTTTCCCACTCCCTATTTCCTTACCCAGTCCTTTTCTTGGATTGTCTCTGTAAAGGTCCTTCCACACACAGCTGAAGGTCAAGTCCCCATGCAACCTCGTGGGACAGCAAGAAGATTACAAGTACCCAAGCCACAGGGTTTTAGATAAACTATTTGTTTCTAGACCTGAAGCTTATGAGCTACATTTGAATTTCACATATGACTGCTTAAGTTTCCTGTCATTTATTTCTACTTCTAGAGATAACCAGCAAAACTAGCAGAGCAAATACTGGCACAGTATATTTATCAATAACAGTGAAATACTTTTGCTTTTCAAATGTACATGATGGGTCTAGCAAGAATTTGTTGAGGAAAATTTATACACAGACACACACACCAAAAAAAAGAAATTAGAGCACAACAAGCCCCCTTAGCAAAACACAACTAATACAGATAACCAGGGTGACTGGTATAACACAGACTTGCCTTAGCCGTGCTTTTGTGCTGATGTACACCTGAGCATGCAATATGTGCACACACAGGCAACAAGCATATTGGTATCTTAATTCACAAATATTATGGGAATGAGAATCAGTTTAGAAATTTATTTGGATTACTATTTATTCCCAGTTGTCATAAAACACAATATAACCTACACTGCTAGTATATTTCATCCAGACAATTGTAACTACTTCCAAAACAGGATTGTTTACTTACCTCAGTACACTACTCAAGCAGCAACAACTCCCAAAAGACACATCTCAACACAGTAAGCTTTTCAAACTTTTTAAGTAAATTTGATGCAAAATTTCTAGGAAAAGAAAAAGCATGGCAACTTGCAAAGTGGCATCAAGGAGGTACCTTATATTCTCTATCATTCTTTGTCTCTACTGTTAAAAACTCATTACAATCTCTAATTCAACTACAAGAACTGCATTCAAGGAAGAGAGGGAGTAAGAGTAGATGACATTCTGGATAATCTTACTACAATAGCATCAGTCAGCTACCAACTCAACTCAGCAGCAGTCTGGAAAGGAAAGTGATGGATCTATTCCAAGAATGGCAGGAGGGAAGGTTATAGAAAAAGCAGAGAACCTACCTCCACAGAGAGCTCTCCAGAACTTTCCCCATGTCTGTATGATAGTATTTGGTAAGGATCAGAATCACCTAAAAGAAAATGAGAATAAATAGATTTAAATATGTAAACTGATGTAAGAAACAGAAACAGATCAAGGGCAGCATTATTTTGGGAAATACAAAAGTGAGGCTTCTGAAAATCTGAACAGCATTTCAGCTCATTTTTAACTCTTAACAGTTTTGCTTTTTGGCCTGACTTTTTCATTTCTCTTTCTGGGAAGAGTGATTTCAGCACTTGAAATTTTCTGCAAACCTGGTGACTGTGAAAGATTGCCCATTTCACATAAGCAGTGGAGTTGGAATTGTCACCTAAATATCACCACCACATGACATCCCTATGCAATCTTTATGACTTTCTGATTAGGAAAAACCAATCTGGTTGCTAGTTTAAATTTAGGAGGCAACTCTACAGACATAATAATTTTTTTAATCCAAAGTGTTAAACAATGGTGACTAACTTTGATTATCCAGATTAAAAAATCAGGAAAAAAATGAGCTCTGGTCTTCCTTACAAAATCAGCAACGAAACTTTCATGGCTATCACTTTTCATTTCTTGAAGAACCACTTTTCCCCCTTCATGAGCCAGCTCTGTGCTCAGTAAACTACTCATCTACATCACCAACAACCAAGAAAATACACAAGCAAATTTCATCCACAAAACATCTTCACCCTATGAAAAGAGTCAGCAAGAAACACTTTCCATCTGCTCAACATGTGACAAATTCACTGGGGTCAAATAATGTAAAGCACTAGTCCACAACCAGTGTATCAAGCCGAATGCTATGGTTTATGTTTAGATCAGATTTCTTTCACTTGCTGCCAGTCCACATTAGTGGCTCTTAGAGCCACATGCCCATGGCAACCCCTCAGAGGTGGAACAGGCTGGTTCCCTGCACAGCTGGAGGCTGGGTTTAACTTGGGGTGAACACCAGTCTCCAACAGTTAGGAGCAAGCTGTTTTTTAACTGGCACTGCTCTGCTCCTGACCACCAGATGAAATCTCCAGCAAACAGCAACTGTAGGCATTCACTTTGATTATTCAGATAATTAATGTGCCAATTATACATTTATCCTGCACTCCTTGTACGCTGGAGCTTGTGAGGGAATAGAATTCCAGACCATGGATGTTATTACATGGTACTTTGGAAATAAATGCGGTGTTTTACAGAACTGAGGTATAATACCAGTCTCACTCAGGGTTAGCCAAACCTAATAAATTTGCAACACATATTCCTGGATGTATATTGATATAAGCAAAAGTGGAAACAATACATAATTCACAAGTAGTATTATTCCCTCCTATTCTCAAAAGAGTCACAATCCACCAGACCACTTTTTTGGAATTTGATTATTTATAAAAATAAAGGTTTGGCTTAAAATAAAGTAAAAAAAAAAAAATTTAATAGGTTACTACAAGACTTACAAAGCAAAGAGAAAGGACCATTTCCCAGTGGAGAATATATCTATGGATGAGATTCCTGGCTACAGCCCAAGCACGTTCCACCAGGTCAGCTATTTATTGTATTGTCAGTGTCTTAACTACAGCTTTTTCTGGTGCTTGCAATTAAGGAGAAAAAGAAAGAAGCTTCACTACTGGGAGCATCTATTGGCTCCAATTATTAAGGAAAAAGTTTCAGACTGTGCTTTTCCAAACAAGCGTAATTCTTCTTAAGTCACAAAAAATGATCTGGATTTTTTTATTTTAAGAGATAGCAGAATGCATATTTGGTACATGAAAATAAAAGAGAAAATACCTAAAAATACAAGAGGTTATACTTTCTTTCCTCCCATTTATGCAGAAATGGAGACTGAATCCTGAACTTAGCAAGCCAACTTTCTTCATCCCTGTACATCCTGCAATTACAGCTTTGCAAATTCAGATAATTTTTGGCAACTTTGTTGGAACCATCCTGCCACAGGCCAAGCTTGGTGTTCCATTCCTGAATTAAACTGATTAAAATCACGAAGAGAAAATCCTACTGGGTCACCCTCAGTCCACCTGCTTTGAGCATAACCTGTATGGATGCATCAACAAAGAACCTTCCAGATAAGCCATTTCTGTAACTCAGCACCTGTTGGAAGTGTTAAAGACTTTCAGGCTCACGGTACTGCTGGCTAGCTGCAGTTCATCTGGGGATGCACACACCAAACCAGAAAGCCGCTGCTGTTCCACACACTTCCACTGAATGGCTTTCAGGTAACTGCAAACTGCAGTGGGGAGCAGCCATAAGCAGTAAAATGTTTTCTTGATACTGCAGGATTGGTGATTTAAACTGAGGCAGAGCTCTGAAAAATAGATGTCGGTACTTTCCGATCTGACTGGTAAATTCATGTAAAAATTAAAATACCTTATTTTGAACTTTGGAAGTAGAGAGGATGACTTAGTAGGAAAAACAAAGCCATAATGAGCCATCTTTGAATTCTCGAACACTGTTAGCAGATTCCTGTCACAACGAAAGAAGTATGAAGCTGCTGAGAGGCTGACCAGCATTTCAACTATGCCAGCTGATTTCATTCCAGTATTTGAAAAATGGAGGTCAGCTATTTAACAGATTTTACAATCCTCTAGATTGTGGGCATCTTTTCAAGCAATCCTGCTAACCATAATGGTACTTTTTCTAAATTAATAGATAGATCCAAAGAACAGAAGGAATTATTTCACAATGAAAGCATAAAGGTCTTCAGGATCTCTGGATTCTACCCATCATTTTTAAGAGCAGAAGCCTGTTTCATTGATTTCATTTTAATGAGACTCCGTAATTATGAGCATTTTACAGGCTGGATTGAAGCCAGTGGTTCATACACATGGTTCTCCTAGTGAAAGAGCTTGGGTGGCCTGTGGCTGGAGAGAGGCACAGCAGCAACTGAGCAATCATCAAGGATATGATTCTTAACCAGCTCATACTACCATCAGTCATGGACAGCTAAAATAAACTTAACTTTTTTTATTTTACAGCTAAAATAAATTTAGGCAATGAAGGAGAATTAGATTTACCAGATTTTTTACTTAAATGTGGATTTATAGGATTATCTAGAAATCTCCACTCCATCCAGACTTCCAAAGACTTGTGAAATCATTTTAAATCATTTAATCTTAAATTCACCCCCAATTCTTCGAGTTCCCTCCCAGAGTATGACAATGGAGGTGACAACAGTGATTACTGTTATGTGCTAGGGACCTATGAACACCTGATGGTGCTTCTGGACAAAAATACTGAAAGGGAAAAAAGAAAGTGAAAACTTTCAGCTTTTATTACAAAATTGGTACTCTGTTACCTGCTTCTTTACCAAAGCCTTTTGTAAAGGCTTCTCCATAAAGCCAGTGTTTCTCCCTGTGTGCCACAGTATGGAAGATAAATCCCTTAGGATCCTAAAAATCAAATGCAATGTGCATTAGAAGTTTTCCACGGAAGAGGCACAAATGGAATTTTGATTCTCCCATGCCATTCCCCTGCTTCCATAACTTAGTTCCTGCCTGTGTGAATTTTCACTGTTACAGCAGCCACAGCTCAAAACTGTTCTCCAAACAAAGGAGTTGAAGCAGTTTCGATCCAAAATCCTTTCTGGATATAGATGTGTCTTCAGGGGTGCACTGGGTTTTCAGTGAATGACAGAGCAGGAAAACAAATGGAAAATTCCACAGATATTATTACCCATGAATAATGAGAGTTTGAATGATCTATGTTTATCCCCTCTCCTTTTCTGTTGCTCTCCTCTGAAAATGCTTTGCAGCAAGGCTGGACCAAAGAGAGCACAACTTCACTTTACGAGACACAATGTGCTTTTAATAATTTCCTAATAAAATTTTTGCTCTAAGAAGCCCATTTTAATCCTCTCTTTTCATCACCATGTCAGCTAAGAGGGCTGAGAATGGAAAAAGGAATGAATTCTAGATCAATCTCTTTTCCTAGTGTTTATATTTTATCTTTCTGTGGAGGATTTGCTAAGCTCCTTCTCTTTTTAATAAACATCAACTTTTGGAAAACTATTTTATTTTTTCCCCATGGTCCCTCCATGATTTTTTTTTTCATGGACCATTCTTAGAGATGTCTCTTTTTCTATCTACATGCAGATTCTTACAGATAAAGTTTTATTTGACCCCTGCAATTCGTGATTTTAAGTTGTGGGGGTTTTTTTGCATCTATTCAGAAGTTTAAGAGAAAAAGTCTCATAGTTTCAAATGCACAATTACAAGTGTGATTGCAAGTTTTTTCTTTTTCTCAACTTTTTAGAAAGTGAGAGCGTGCTGTAAATACTTCTGGGCAGCCAGGGCTACCAGGAAAATAAACTCCTCAGACAGATTCAAGTTTCTGCAAACTTTTTAGCATCTGGTTAATTTAATTCATGAGAATGAACCCACTGAAATCCAAAGAAGTGTTTATGAGAGTCACTTGAACCAGCACTTCATACTCTGTACGACTGGAACATAAGTTGCTGTTTTGCTCAAGAACACAGTCTCACTCACCTTTTCAGCTATTTAACTCTTCCACTGTACACCACAACTATTTTGGGGAGATGAAGAAGTTCTAGGCACAGCCTATTAATTTGTCACCGCCACCCCCTGTAACTCCAAACCTTTTTTGATAACTAATAATCAAAAAGCTCCCTAACATATTATGGGCAACCACCCACTGCTCCAATCCCTCAAACCATTTCCACTTTTGCAGCAGCAGGCCCTTCAATCATCATGCTAAGGGCAATGTTAATTTTCACATTTCTTACTTAAAACAAAGACTCTTACGAGAAAAATAAAATTCAGGACATTATTAAGGTACATTATTACAAGGCTATTATATGGATAAACTACCATACTACTATTAATAACTACATCATAATTTGATTATGCTGGGAAAACTAAACAGAAAAAGCTGCACCAGAGTAGGCCTAAATGCTCATTATGATGAAAGGTGAAAAACCAAACATTTAAACCATTACTTAGGCTATTAAGAATTCACTGCATAAGCTTCTACTCCTCTCTGGTAATAAAGTTCATAAAAGCAATACATGATTTAATATAAAATACTTAAAGAATTAGATTTCTATTTCTTCCAACTAAATTGTATTGGGAGATGAGAGGACTTACTGTGTATGAAGTCACTGACTATGCCAGTGCACTTGTCTTCAACATCAGTAATAATTCCATACAGCGAATTAATTCATAATTCAAAGTAAGACACAATAATCGCTCAATTCCTGTTCTCTGCGAGGTATTTCCATCCACAAGAGCTGAATAAGTGCATAGTCTTGAAAGCAGTGGTTGTGATTGCTTCCAGATTCAAAACCATTTTAAACATAGTACGTCACACATTGACCCTGAAAACATTCATACAGAAGAGTAATTTTAAGATATCAAATATATTTAATCCACTATCTAGCACAGAACAGGATTATATTCTGTTAGCTCTGTACAAACACAGAACAAGAAGACAACCTACTGCCTTCATGAGCCTACAGTTCAAGCCCAGAACATAAGTCTTCAACATCATCACCATCAACAACTCATGCCAGATTTTCAATGCAAGCTCCTAAGAAAATTATGTTTATGTGATGACACTCCATACAAAAATGTATATATATGGTTTTGGCTCCTCATCCCTACCTTTTAATTCTAAATCCACTGACTGATTTCAATCATATTTAACAGAGAAGTAGATAGCCATATGGCTGAAGGAGCCATATCAGTTTATACCACAAGTCCATAGCACAGACCCATCTAGAACAGCAATAAACGAAAAAGTACAAAAATTATAAGAATGGGGAAGGCATATAAATAAAGGTGCCTCCCAAATATATTTTCCTATCTTCAGTAATTTGCAACTCAGGCAGCTGGGCTGCTACTGCAGTTTTTAGCAGTTGGCTACTTGGATAAGCACAGACTTCAGTGTGGTACTGCCAGACCCATTCACACAAGAGCAGACTATTGTTATGGAACTGTTAATGGTCAGCCCCCAAAAATCACAGAATGTGTAGAACTGGTCAGCCAACCTGGACTGTTGCTACTTGAACACAATCACGTTGTTGCTCCTTTCTAGAACCATTAGATGCAGGTCCAAGATTTCCAGGCATGCTGCACATGTAGAGGCCACTCAAGCAAACAGGAACTCAGTTTGAAGGCCACAGAATTACTAGACTCAAACCTGCAGCTTTGGAAACTGTCTAACATTTTAACTACTTGTTCAACTAAAGTTCCTGTTCTTTTTCAAACAGCCCAAAACAGTGTCACTTCTGACACAAAAATCTCCAGTTTTCTGTCATTGCCTTTTACTACACAACCAGAGCAGTTTTTAGGTTTAAATATTTAACATGGAATTTGGTAAGTTCTTAAAACCGCATTTGCAAACATGCCAAGGGAATAAATTTCTAAAGCATGAAGAAAGGATATTTTTTTCCTTAGTCTCTCTAGTCTCCTAATTGTATTTTTTTTTAAATACAGACTAGCTTTACTTATCTTCCCTAGTAATGTATTCCAAATTGAATTAACAATCCTTCCTGCAGAACCAAACTTATTATGTGAATATTCTTTTTCATTCCCATGAAAATTCAAGAGGAAGCAGAGCTAACACTGAAAGACGGCATATGTAAAACATCTTTAGTCTTTTCCAAATGTTTCAGGAATCCAATATTATGGATAAGCTGTTTACCTTGGTCATCACTATTGTATAGCTATTCACTACCAGAAAAGAAAATTCAGATCTTAAATGCAGTTTGTGAAATATTCCCAGTCTTTTATGTAGTGTTACTGCCCAATAGTAAAATATAAAAATTGAAAGTGAGCTTCTAATCTGCATCACTAAATCCTTTCTCAAGGCCAGAGCTTTTCTCTTTTTTAAAAAATAAAAACATTTACATATAAAAATAACTATGCTTTTTATTTCAAAAATGAAATTATTATGCAATACATATGCAAATAGCTGCAGAGGAGGATACCACAAGCTGGGCAGAGCATTCCTTTGACACAAGGCTGTTGGCAGACATGTTCACATTGGTTACTCTCCCTCACAGCTGCTCTGTCTTCACCAGAACCACAGGATTAAATATCATTGTACCAAATAACATCACATCTACCAGAGGTTTCATCAATCAACAGTAACCTCAAAATAACATTTAATTATCTCTGAAATGGCTAATGATGCTCAAATGAGACCTAACTGCCTATCTTTATAAAGACTGTACATGGAGGCAAGGACTTTGATGCTTCATCAAGACCAGTTAAAGAGCCACACCGTTTACTATCATTCTTTATCATGAATTAGCTCTGAAATTTATATTACCTGAATATTGTAGGTGCCTGAATTTGTTCTCTGTGAATGAGAAAGATAAACACGGGAACATGGTCTACAGAGTGGCACATGGGCACACTCCCACCTGACAGGAGTTCTGCCAGTACAAACGTGCTAAAGACCACGGCAGTTCTACTGCAGTGACTGAGTGATGCTGATTAATATTTCAGTCAGAAGACCAGAGACAAAAGAGAGGCAGATGCAAAACTTGTTTCATACCTTTTGTGATATGGAGCATGTGTGTTGCACTAATCAATATTTACATGGTCAGAGATACTTTAACTTTGCTTATTCCAAAGTCAAACTCAGGCCTGGCCAATGACACAAAAAGAGAGTGAAGGGGAATACAAAAAAAAAAAAAAAATTAAAAAAAAAATTAAGAAGAAAAAGTCAGGCTGCCTAGTAAAACAGGAATAACCCAAAACAGATCTGGGGCTGATACTCCAGGTGCTGTCTAACAAAAGTCCTTTAGTCCCCCACCTCGATCACCCTCCCAGTGAGGGGTGCCCGGGTGTCTCTCCAAACAAGGACCATTCTCTCCGCAGTTTCGCACAGGGGCAGACAAGGCCGAACACCACCCACTTTTCCTGGGTGGAAGTTGGTCTCTCTGTGACTGTCTTTCATTTTAACTGTTTCATCTCTACTCATCTTGCTAAAATAATTAATTTCAGAAGTACCAACACACTGCCCCTAGCGTGATGTGAGAGGGAACCATTCCCACTCAAATGCCAAGCCTGCCTGCTCCCCGTGGCCCCATTCAGAATAAATTTGGAACACCTCAAATGACATTAACAGAATTCAGCTACTGTAAAATACTGGAAATGAACCCCTTTGAGAAGAAGGATGAAAGCACATTTATCTTCAGCATTATTCCTGAAGCAGCAGAATTTCACATCCATGCCAATGGAAAGGGAGTAAAGGAGCTGAGGGAACATCCAAGTGGGTTAGGAGACTACTAGAAAGGGCTTGGGAGCAGTTGGGAAAATTGGTCAGGGGCCAAATACGTCAAAGAAAACATTGGAAGCGACTGAGGGAGTGCTGGAAAGTTCTCCACATTCGGTCTGAAGCCAAACCAGGAGACTTCCAATCTGTGAACACTGAGTTTTTGCCAGCTTTTTGTGTTTCCTCACCCAGCCTCTGCCCTAGGTGGCCATTACTTTAAGAGCCATGAGGACATAAAAGAGCTAAGTGGAATTATATAGCATTATCTGTGAAAAGGAGCAGCTATTTCACCAGGCAATGCCATTTCATTTCGGATCCCTCTTGTCATACAGACACTATGCTTTAGTTTAACCAGTATGAAGTATAATAACTTAATCAGTCATCTTAGAGCCAGGTTTCAAATTAGCCTTGCATTCCAATCTTAAACCTCTAATACGTTTTAAATGAGCCTCAGATCAAGTAGATACAAGCAGGAAAAGATTGTAGGCCCTGATAAATGAGATCTATATTTCTTTATTTTACTCCAGTAAAGACTTATGTATTCAACAGATTCTTTAGAGATGGTTTTTGCATGTCAGCATTTAATCAGCTGTAGCTAGAGCTGCAAAGCAGTTTCAGTAACAAACTCTTTATGTGAAATACTCCCCCTTAAAGACTGATGTTTTTCATGGTTGGTCTCTCCCCTGTGACCAAAGATTGTTTTAGAAATGTGCTAAGTACTTCTTTCTTCATGTTATGAGCACTACTCTTTTCTGTCTTCATGGATTTAAGGATACAACAGTTAAGCAGCACAAGAAGTGGAAGGAAAGTATTTTTAATTCATGCTTAGAACTCTTCTGAACAGTTGTCTCTACACTTACACCTTCTCATGGCTCTTTTCTGTAGAAATGCAGTAATTTCAGTCTTCTTGCACCCCCTTAACATAATATCTATTTTAAAGTTGAGAAATGGAGGCAGAGATGTATCACCCTGGTTTATCCCAGCTTTAGGATAGGTGAAGAGAGAGATACCTCTAGAGATCAGTTTTGCCCATCAAGATGTGAGGAGTCCTTTGGAAGTACTTTGTTTCCTAGTGATTTATGATACTGAGGACCTACACTTCCAGCTTGACCCTCTCAGAAAGACTGTATGAATCCCTATCTAAATGAGCTGCAGGAGAAGTCCAGGCAGAGCAGGTAACATATAAAGTGAGAACAAACTGAGAAGCAGGGTCAGCAGACACGTCTAAATTCCATATGTCAACCCCAAGGATCTTCTTTTCCAATCCATGATGCTCCCAGACCCAATTCCCACACCCTCCCAAGAGCTTTCACGGTCTCAAGACCCTTTCCCTACCATTGCTACCCACAACACACAGCAACACAGCCACGCTGTGCAGCCAGGATGTCTGCAGCAGTTATGTGCTTCTGTACCACCAATGTCCTGACATGTAACAGAAACTGTGCCAAAGAGGCAACATCTTCAATACAGGAAAAATTCATCTTTTCCCTTGCCTCCCTTTCCACCAAGGAATAAATGAAAAAGTAAGGAAAGAGCTGAAGAAAATTCTAAACTGATATATATCATCTCAGAACATGTTGCAGACTAAATTTTGTAACTATTAAAAAAACCCCACATTTCATTTCTTCAGAATGGTAGGTATGACTATGATATGCTTCATACCAAAGTACTTTACAACAGAACTTTATACTATTAGATGCTTAAAACTTCTGTGGAGAGTACATGACATTTACTGTTGTCCTCCATTATACTGAGCATCTCTCTGGAACTGCTATTTATTTTCCAATCTTTTTTTCTAATGAGTTTGTTCTATATTTGAATTGTAAATGCCTCTCTCTATTTATATTTTATTTCTGAAACTTAGAGAATTGGAGAGTCTTCTCTGTTTACCAGTCAACAGTCTTTTTCTTATGAAAATTAACTTATCCCAAAACATAGAAAAAAATCTGAACCTTTTAATTGTTAAAAATTGTTTTTCTCAAGTTAGGGGTTTAACTGATGCCATGACAGAAAGACAGTAACAAGCAGAGCACAGAAGCTACAGCCCAAACCCTATGGCAGCTTTTCAGCTCAATGTAGTCCAGCAAACCGATGTTTTTGTTGCTCCCTCCTCACCCTTCCATACCCATGCATTCACCTGATTCAAAGTCTAAATCAATGGCAATCTGGATCAAGCCCATTCTAAACACAGGAAAAGTAAATCAGATCTCAAAATTCGTTACATGAAGAGAAGGATCCAATTTCGATTAAATCAGTATTTGCAAGTCTCACAAATTCTGTGCACAGGAGAAACAATCATGTTGTATTTTCCACAAAATGCATGTAATTGTACAAATTTATAACTTTAAATGTCAAGTTCTAATGGACATGAGACTACTGAATGAGAATAGCTAGAGTTAACCTTAACGATGCAAGTTTTTCATCATACAGCATGAACTTACACTGCTGAAGGTATCTCTACATAGACATTTCTTGAAGTAAAGTTCATTCACAATGTACAAGAGAAAGTAAAAAGTAACTACTGGAAATTACATCAGACCTATTATGTCAATCCCTGACCAACTACATACGTTTGCTGTTGTTTTGATAAACATTGTATTTTGCAAGAATTTTACAAGATTAGAGGCCACAGGAAAATTGCATCACCCGTATGTTTAAAACAACATTCAATTCCTTTAATTTTCCCACTTTGGAACAAGAAATATCTTTTCATCAGCATAGAAATAATATTCCAACCTTTCCCAAGCCCATCATCTTCTTAGATAGGGCAGTAGGCCTTTATTTTTCAAAACCAAGTAGAAGGAAGAAGAAGCTTTTGGTGCAGCCCAAGAAATAGCTGTAAAAGAGTATTTCGTAGACACAGTAAAATGAATAAAACATCCATTCAAGACTACTCAGCCACCTCCTGAAGACAGAAGCATGTCAAAACTGCCAAGTTNGGGGGGGGGGGGGGGGGGAGGGCTGTGTCAAAACAACCCTTCTATTCTCCCTGCCAATTCTTCAATGAACTACCCTTTTCCCAATAGAAGACCAGTGAAATTTCTTCAGGAAACACAGTGTTAAAAATAAGGAAACTAAACTTTATTTAAACTAAAATTTGACTTTTAATAGTCAGCTGTATGAATAGTAACCCAATGAAAATGTTTGTGCATGATATAGGAAAAATAAAGAGCAAAATAGCTCAGGCTTTCTTTCTGAGACTTAAAATGAGCAAGGATAACACATCACTGCATTAGTTGATTAATACAGCATTCTTATTACTGCTATGTGAAGAAAGAAATTATAAATGCTGAAGTTCAGTGCTGGAGATTTTAACTCAGTCCAGGGATTTTCTACCTATGTTCACAAACTGCCCAGCTCAGAGCACTACTCACAGAAACCTAAGCAATTTCAAGGGCATTGGTTCCATATCAGCAGGGAAAGAAATCAAGTCCTCTCCATATTCCCTGGTCCAGAGAAGGTAAAAGCATTCTTTAATCTCTGTGACAACAAACTGACAGCAAATACCTGAAATGGTATTTTTTGCAGCTTCCCTATCCCTTCCCCAAATCACAACACAAGCAGCCTGAAGTGCATTTCTCAGGAAGGAGACATAACACATACAGCTCTTAATCAGTTGTGCTCATTAACTGAGGTGCCACCAGATGACAATCAAATAATTTTTGAACAAAAGAAATAAAAGATCCAGAGTAAGGACATAAAGGTCAGGGGACTACAGTGAAGAAGTAGAAATTATCCCATACCTGGAAATAACGCAAGTTCTCCATGAATAAAATTAAAAGGCAGTAAATGTGCTACCAGAGAAATGCATCAGCCAGGAAGAGGGAAACAGATACTCAAACACATCAGTTCAGTTTCTTGGTTTCTATCTTAATCAGAGCAGTGTCTATTTTCTCAGTGGTTAAGCTATCTGGAGATCTGTTATTCCCTAAGAAATTTTTACTCCTCAATGCCTTAAGAAAAATAGCTTAGACAAATATGCTGGGTCTCCAAGACAGCTCAGGCAAGTCTTTTGTTTTGGTTTTAGTATCCTGGTACCTAGGGTTGTCCCTGATTCCTCTCTTATTTTTTTATTTCCTCAGAGCAAAGAATACCGACAGTCTGTTGCATGACTAACAGCTGCGCATGACTGGCTCATACAAAGACAGACTGAGAGATCTGCAAACTGAGGTCCCAACTCACCAGGCCCAGAAACAGCACTATGATAATAACAAGTATAATCTGAATTTTCTAAAATGGATTTGTGTCCAAAACCAAGACTAACTGCTAATTCTCTTTTTTCCTTAAAAAAAGAAAAAGCAACTTACGTGCTCCTCCCCCCACAAATCAGTGCATTATAGACACATTTCTCTGGATCTGTCTTTAATTATTAATTACTGTTCAGCTCTGCAGTGACTCTCATGGTTATTTCACATTGATAGACCAGAGAAAAGAGTTCATCCCCCTGCAGCTAGAAGAGAGGTAGGAGGATGGACAGAAGTAAAACAGGGGTGAGGTGGAAATCAGCAAGCTTCCATGACAGTTTGTTTATTTTAGCTTCAAAGATTATGAGAATTTTATTTTCAACACCAAAGGAAAATGACAGAAATAAAAAATTAAATAACTGCCTGGAGCCAAATGTTTCCTACTCAGAATTCTTAGAATTGAGCTGCAAATCTATGGAAATAGATATTTCTTAAAGAAATTGCAACTATAACCTTAAATCCAATAGTGTTTGATACAGCGAAATGTAACAATCCTCATAGCAGGTAATGGCAGATAATGATCACAAAGCCAAATGTTTTCTGGCTAAATTCATAATGAATCCAAGAGGATAAAGGCTATGAAGTAAGTGTTTACCAAGGTGGCGGACAAGGTAACTCTTTCCAGAACTAAAAAAGTATTTTTGCTTCCTGGCAGTGGTTCCTTTTTACTGTAAAGTGAATGATTTCTGTACTTAGGCATCTCAGACAGCTTGTAAGGCATTTTGTAGTCTAGCTTTTGGATTCTCTAAACTGTAGGTTCTAGCTCCTAAGATATACCTGTAGTCTTACTCACCCTAATACTGTTTGTATTTTGTGTACGATCATGTGATTGTTCCTGAAGGTTTATGTGTCGGAAACATTCTGATTCATTCTAACTCATTAATTTGATATTTCGCTCTTCTATTGGGATGGGAAGACAGGGACAAAACTCCTACAGATTGCCATGACACAGGCATAAGGAGAAGATGGTCTCTCAATAAAGCAATGAGGCAGGAACAGTTCTGAAGAGTGGAAATGGCTGTCATAAAGCACAAAACATAATCACATTTCCTAAAAAGGCTCCCTTTATAAAGAGGTGGTAAGCCAAAGATCTAAATCTTTGTGTGCATCTCCTCAGGCACTGTCTCATCCCAGGCTGTGGCTGTCCTCAGCTCCCTGAAGGAACCTGAGTTTGTTGAGGGGTGCACGTGGGCAGGTAGGGCTGCAACTGGAGCCAAGAACATGTTCAGGAGAAAAAGGGATCTTTATTGTCCTCCTGTAGACTGGCATCCTGCGGCATCAGATAATTATCATGTTGCTTTAGATTTGCAGCCATTATAAACACAAATGACCCTCCAGTGAAAGAAGTAAACTGAAGGTATCTCAGATGCTAAATCCAAAGCTAAAAAGGATCACCTAGTCCTCTCTGTCCACTTTCCTCTCCTCTACACTCCCAGACCCAAATCCATGTAACACAGGAACATACTTAAAGCACATTGCTCAAAACGCAGATATCTACACTTCAAAAAATATATTGCTCCTACCTCTTCCTCTAGCAAAGAGTTCCAGTATTTATTTATGCAGCCAAGCAAGTAATGATGGCTTATTTCTTGAGTAAATTTATCTACCTTCGATCTTTAGCTATGGGATCTTGTCACATGCTTTTATAGAAGATTAAAAGACCTCTACTGACCAATATATTCTCCATAAATAAGTACTTATACGCAGTAATCACACTGGGTTTTGACCTTTTCGCTTTGATAAGATTAATGACTGGCCTCCCTACAATTCACCACATAAAGCTGGATTTTCAGCATCTGGATCATTTTTTGGGTCCTCTCCCTACTCCTCACCCTTTCTCTTCAGAATATGTTCTCCACAATTCAGGATATTTCTGAGGTGAGGACACCAGATCTGAGCAGCAGCAGCTACAAAAGGCAAAGCCAAATTAATTTTCTAACTTGTTCTTGATATACCCTTTATGGGCAGCCCACAAACAGCTTACAGGAACCTCACCACAGGTTTCCAGGAATAGCAATTCTGGGATAAGCCAGCATAGTGCTGCTATTGGAAAACTAAGTTAAAGCATTTTGTTCTTCTTTCCCTAAAACTGAAAGATCACTTGGCAAGTATGCCTAATAAAATCAGGCCATGCAGAGGAGGGACTAAATGAATGCATATACATATAAAAATAATCAGCATTTTTTCAACCACTCCACCAGGTTCTCCCCAAGAATTCCAGAGCTTTCTAAGCCCAGACATTATTCATCTGTCAGACTCCAAAGAGCTGTTTTTAATCTGTCTCCTCTTGTTTAGCCTTGGGCTTTGTAGACCTACACCTACACCTCCAGCAATAATTATTCTAACTAGTCTCTGCTTCCCTGGGCTAATTGCCAGCAGAATTCAACTGATTTTCTGCAGAAGAGCAAGCAAGTGTGTCAAGAAAAAGTCTGCAGCTGGAGACAAGGAGGAAAAAAAAAATGAAAGCAAGGTTCAGCTCACAAATAGATATATAGGAGAATGTCAGCACCAAGAACAAACCTCTTGAGCTCTCTTTCCCATACCAATTCAGTTGACATACTCGCTGAGGAAGCTACCCCCCAAAAACCTTACACTGTCTTCAGGTTTGCTAATTCCCAAAGCAACCTTCCATCCTGAAAGCTTCATATCTTTGTATGTACAGCTCTCCGTCTGTATAAAAGTGAATTTTTGAACTTTCATCTAATCAACAATTTCAGATTACACTCGCAACAACCTTCATTATTTTAGCAATTTTTGTGCTATCTACAAACTTATGAGCAAATTCATGTCAGTAACCATATTGGTGATTGAAAATATGGAAATACTGACTAGCACTGGATTCAGAACTAATGCCTAGAAAACTAAGTTAATGAGTTTTCACAAAATCATGAATTACGACCCCAGTGCTTGCCCAAGGGAGACTTTTCCTTTTTCCTGGCACTTGCCCCAAACGGACTATTCCAGCTTGTGGAAAACATGCTCTGACTTCTGTAGCTGACAGACCTGCCTTGGATCGTAAACACCCAATATCCTTTTTTCAACACTAAGCCATCATTTGAATTCACAGCTTTTAAGGAAACACCATGTGTTTCCACTGTCATATTTACCCAACACTAAAAAGCCTACCAGGAAAAATAAATTTTATTCTCATAACGCAATGGGTTACATTCTTAATTGCAGAACTGGAAATAGTTAAAAACGGAAACTGTTCACTGCATTACATCACGCTTAGCACTAAAGTGGCTCCAGTGTTTCAGTGAGCAATGTGCCAAAAGACACTCTCACTCATCTCTCTGCAACTTGCTTCTTTGTCACCTCTCCAGGAAAATGAAGCTTTAGAATTTGTACCTAACATCACCACTATAACCGAGCACTCTCTTCTTTCAGACTGGGTTTCTTCCCTATCTGGTTTGGTTGGGCTTTCCCCTCAGAAATGGCATACAATGTGCAAAGACAAAAATCTATGTAACTCATACTTCCTGGTTGCAATTCAGCTTCTCATGACAAGTTCAGCATACAAACTATGTGCCCTTACATCCAGGTAGGTGTGGGGATCCTCTCACTGATATTTATTATTCAGCAATTCCCTACAACAGCAACATACACAATCTAGAATGCTGTGTACATCTTTGGGATCCAGCTGCAACAAAGACTGACAGCCTGGAGCAACTCCAGTAGAGGCTCATGGCTAGAGAGCCCAAGCGTGTGTCAGATAAGGAAAAGTAAGGTGGCTCCATTTGTCCAGTGAAGAGAAGAGTGAGGCAGCACCTTCCACTACCTAAAGAGAAAAGAGAGACAAACACTTCCCAGGGACTGAGAACAAGAGAAATAAAACCACAAGCTGGAGGGTAAATTCCAGTAGGATATATAAAAAAAAAAAAAAGTTCACCCTGAGAGTAGTTAGGTATTAGAACAGGTGAGGCTGAGGAATCTCTAACTTTTGTGTTCTCAAATTATGCCTGAACCAGACAGACCCTTAAGCTTCGTCTCACTTTTGATATGAGCCCTACTTTGAGCAGGGAGGTGGGCCAGATGACCTCCAGATGTTCCTTCCAACCTCAATTACTCTGCAATTCCATGTCACGTGGATGGCTTAAATTAATCTCATGTGCCTTAATATCATATGAGAATATCATATTTTAAAACAAAAGATCAGTTGATCAAATTTCTAAGTCAAAAACTTTATAGGAAACCAAGAATATTTTAATATCATAACCATTTTCACCACTTTATAATGAAAACTATTTTTTCTATCCGTTTAATAATGGCTTCATAAAAAAAATCTGAATAATTTATAACTTACCAACTCTCTCGCTGCTGTTGCAGCTAGCTGTTATCACTGTGGTAAGCGCACAGTAAAAAGTTGGTTTTTTAGATAAAGCAAGTTCAGACATAGCATTTCTACTTAGACTCTACAATCTCTAACTCAGTTTCAAGCCATAATTCGTGGTCAGAGTACAGAGTATATTACTGGGCTTCAGCTCTTCTTTACCTTTGCTGTTTTCCTGTCCTTTCTCATTATCACATTATAGCAACAGAAACACTACAGCTACAATAACCTAAACCCACTGAATAACACTAAGTATGAATATACTCACTTCCTAATGAGTATGATTGATAACAGTCCCTTCCTCCACAAAAATTATTTTCTCTAGTATGCCAATAGCTGTACTCAGCTGAGGTTGGATCAGATGATCCCACTCAGGTCCCTCCCAACCTTATCCTGTCTGAGATTCTGTGATTTGGTGCCAGTCATTGGACAGGTTGGTGGCAGAGCTGGGACCAGAGCCAAGGACACCTCCTCTACCACTAGACCATGCAGCCTTCACACATCTCAAAGTTTTTTTCCAGTGAGATACTATAACTCATTTGTATATAGGCTAAATAAATCAATAAATAGCAAAAATAAGCTTTAATATTTTGTGATAATAAACATTATGAATTCAGGGGTATTTGTTATACACTAGCAAGTATATTTTAAATTGCAATGCTCAGAGCTGAGCCAATAATTTTCCCCAGAGAAGGAACACGAAAAACTCTCACTGCTTTTCCAAAACACTGTTATATGCACTCTTTGCAAAGGGGGGGCACTATATACCAGCAATACACAAAAGACCTTCCAATACACAGTCTATAAAATGTTTCAAAATATTCTTGGTGAAACACTGCACTGAACTATAACACCACATCATATGCTGTCATTTTGGAGGTAAAACTATATGCTGTTGCAGTATGCCGTTCACTCAAATTCACAGAACTGAAAAGCAAGGGGAGAAAGGTAGTGGCAGGATGGCTCATTTTGACAAAGTACCCTGTAGCAACCACATCAATTAGGTTTGCATAGATCTCCAAGTGTGAGGCAGTTAATGAAACACTGATCATTTTCCCCAACTCTAACTTAGACATGTTAATTAAAAATTAGAAGAAATCATCATCATATAAAACGAGTTCACTGAGAGAGAGTATAAAAATACCTACCAGGCAGTGCTCTGTACACGAGACTTCTTTTCAACACTAATTAAAATGGATATTTCTGCACATGCAAGTCTACCCAATGAAACGCAAATAATAGTGTGAGTTTAACATTTAATGATTTCTCTGTAAAGGAGAAGACTTTCATTTGGGAATGCTATAATTTACTCTGAGTAAGATCCACTTAATCATCATGTTTACTGCCTTCTTTTTCTGCTCACATTTCCTTTTTCTAGCCAGTCGTGCAATTGGCAATTTAAGATTTAAATTGTGACCACTTAAGACTTTATCTATTGCATTTCTCAACCTCTGTTTTTATTTTCTTCCTTGTACCACAAACTAGCTAGCTGAAAATCTTCCCTAGCTGATAAAACGAGCCATTTACACCAGCAAATGAAACACTGAAGCGTACCGCTTCACCCCGCAGCAGAGGAATCACCCCCGGCAGCAGGACAAGTTCAGTTCAGCTGCACAGCTGAGAAGAAGTGGGGTTACAGACAGCTTTGCAGAGGGAGGGGTGGAAGCCAAGCCAAACAAATACAGATAAGAGGCAAACTAGTCTGGAGGCTCACATCCTGAACATAGACAGCTCAGATCAAGTTCCTCTGATGGTGAATTTTCAGCCTCAAGGAAGTCTCCTTCACTTTAACTCCCCATGACCAGAGAATAGATACAATAATTCTTTGTTTTCCTCACACAGTCCCCGATTTGCTAAAACTTTACAGTCTCCAAGACAAACACTTTCTCTCGTATGAGTAAAGCACTCAGTGGGATGAAACTCTGATGTTGACTGAGATATTAGGGAAATACACAGTGGTTAACAAAATTAAAAGACGAAACATCAAGCACTCTGTAGATAGCCAAAGCTAGGATTAAAACTACTACATTTTGTCAACTCTTTCTCCTGCCTGTCTCTTCCCAGCTAGCCCTAGTTCCCAGTCCATGGAAATCACTTATTACCCAAATCAGCTTCTCATGGCTGTGCATTCACAAGCAAAGCTGCTAACTTAGAGGAGCCTATTTTTAGCTAGGGTGCCTGGTTTCCCAGAGCGACCAGGGCTGTAGCTGCAAAGCATGTCTTTCACATCTCCTCTGCAATGAGGTGCAGCAGCCGGAACGGGCAGTGGGGCTGCTCTGAGTGAGCAGGATCTGCCCAGAGCACTCACTTGCCTCTAAGATAACATTTAACTCTTTTGACCACGTTTGTTTCAGTGAACAATTTAACAGACTGCGAAGACAAGACTGAATCTCCACCTGACATTCATAACAAAATGATTACACAAACTTCTTTTTAAAAAGATGTACATGAGCAGATGAGCAAGGGGAGATGAGTCACTTTTTCTTTTTTTTGAGTCCAGAGATTTCTGTTAGACCCATCCTGTTACTGCAGCAGAAGTGGAAGGATTCTGGGCTAGTAGCCCACTATGAAGAAGAAAGAAAATAATGGTGTATTGTGAAAACCACAATGGAGGCTAATGGCCAAATTGTCATGAATTGCTGTCTTAATCAACGCTGCTAATAGAAAAAAAATTTTTAAAAGCTATTGCAAAAGTATTTTTTCTTGTTAAACTGAACACAAACACACAGAAAACAACTCAGAACGTTTCAGAGGAAAAAGACCCATAGCTTAAGGAAAAAAATTAAGAGCAATGCAGCTGCAGAAAGTGGCCACAGCTCACTGCAACAAGCATGGACTTGTTCAGTTGTCTGAGCAACATTTTCCAAGCCTGAATGGTGACTTTCTCAAATATTCATCATAAACTTAAAATGACCCTTCCCCACCACCCTGTGCAGGGTGCTCGAAAGGGACAGAAATCATGACCTTAGGAAGCACAGAAACACAGACTTCTATTGAACAAGAGGAGTTTAATATATTAGTTGTCCCACAGAAGGGACAAGTTCACATAGCTCCCTACTGCACAAGACGTTCCCTCAACTAAAAAAGCTCTAAGTGTGCAGGATTCCCAGAACCTGAATCCCTGCCAGCCACCACTCTGAGACAGCCCAAAGGGGACTCAATTAGGAGGAGCCAAGCCTGTACTTCCAGCACAGAAACCATGATTCAGCAATGCACCCAGGCACATACCAAGTATTCATTGAATTAGGCCTCAACTCCTAACACTCATTTTCTAAAGGACAACTGTGTTGCTGACCTAGAAAGCAGCAATTTGTTCCAAACCAACTTTTATTCCATTCATACAATGGGATAGAGAATGTTATTGATCAGCTGCAATTTAGAATTAAAGAAAAAATGCATTGCAAGAAGTTGGGGTTTTATTAGTTTATTTTTTAATTCTGATATTTCTCCTGTAAGAGTCAGTTCCTTGAATGTGACTGAATTCTATTGTAATAAAGAATAGTGCCATTCTATTGATGTGGGAGTAAGATCTGTTTTGTACCACACACACGAATTTTTATGATGATCTCCTATGTACTTGTAACACCTTGGAAGCCCCTAATATTTCAAATCTATTTCTAGTACTAACATATAATTGAATAAGCTGTGATATTGTTTTGTAAATATCAGTGCTGTCATGGGCTTGTATTTAAAAAAAATTACATAAAAACCAACAACAAAACCAAACACTTCATTTCAGCACCTAATTCCCATGCCACAAGGATGACTGTATATTCATGACCAATGAATGTCTGCTTTTAAGAATGTGTCAGTGTGAAAGATAAGACTTGCAGCTAGGATAAAATTCTTCCCACAAAATCAAACTTGTCTGGTCCGATTCCTATTTTTTTCATTCTTTACAGATTCAGTCAATGTTATATGAATATCTCCTGTTACATGAATGTGATCACATATACAGTCCATTGTGATACATTGGAATACATCCCATTAGATCCTACAAGAATATATGAAAAACCCTATACCTTGTTAAAGATGCATTTCCTTTTCTGAACCAAATCATTTCACTTTAAACAGAAAGTGTTGGTGGCTTGAAAACAAAATCTTTAAAAAAGTCATTCAGGATACCTATAGATTATATGTTAAAATAATCTCAAATAATATGATTTATTCTACTGTTGTAACATCTGGTAATTACAAGGTACTGTAAGTCACACTAGAAAAAATTAACAGTAGCCTGTTTCCAATAGAATAATGCCAGATATGTTAAAGCAAGAATTCTCCCCTTAAGGTAACTTTGCAATAGTACACAGCAGCCTGAAAAGGAAGCCTTCCTCTACTCACTCTTTAAGACCAATTTAGTTCCTTAAGATAATGCTCTTATAGTCGGTGTAGTTTCATCTTGGAAAATGAACTAATTTTGCAAAGAATAAGCCTTCAAATTTACACAAATTATCTGCTCCAGTAAGATCCTGCTAAGAACATCTATCTCACAGAGAAGACTTTTCAGCAACTTCTTCAGACTGCAAAAATTATCATCTGCTGAAACAATGGTTCATTGCAGCTGATCAGGATTTTAAAGTGAGAGTATTAACTAGCTGTAAACTATTAAACAGTTCTTAAAATTGCACAAATAAGTTGCATGAATTTACAGCCAGATTCTCCTCATAAATCAGTATATTATGCACTGATATTTTTTTCTTTTGGTGGAAAGACTTCTTTCAAAGCATTCCTTTCTTTTACAGAAACATATAAAAACCTACATAATATATCAAACACACTGCTAGACTACAAACATCGCCTTTAAAACAGCAAATCATGTTGCTGATTATGTGAAGGAAAACCTGTATTTTTTTTACTGTAGTCCCCTTCTCCCGCCATGGAAAAAAAATACAGGTGGAATCCAAAATAATAGTAAAATTTCCTTAAAAATTTAGAGCTAAGAAAGAAAAAGTATTCAGCACTATGCCTAAGGAGTGCTTCATCTGCAGTTGGTTTCATTTAGTGCCATTGCATACAGGCAGCACATGGGTAGCCAGGCTCAGACTGCTTATTTTACATCTAAAATTAAGATGAGCAGAATCTGATTGCTGGTTAGGAAGAGCTGAGGTGCTCACTGCGTTCAAACCTCTCTCACAGTAAGGTTTCCAAAGCAGCTGAAGACATACAACCACTCATTTTCTTTCAACGTTTCACCAGCAGCTTTACATAAATAGCTGTTGAATCGGCGTTAGGCTGTTGTTTGACACTACTGCAGAGCTACCCCTCGGGCTCCTAAAAAACCACCAAAGCACTGTTTCAGTATTAACTCAGCCTGACAGTTCAAATCTGACAAGCAAACGCTGAAAAGTTAATTTGCTATTGTCAAGCTTTATGTTGGCTCAGGTATTATCCGCCTGCACCACTCCTATCACCCCTATGGATCAGGTAACATCTGTCTCCCAGCATCAGGCATAGAGCCAGCACGGATTTCACGCTGTGCTGCCTGGCTAATTTGACAGCAGTGCTCCAGATCACACTTGGTCTGCGGGATGATAAAGGAGTGCCTGGTCTGGGATTAACAATCAGAGCTGGACTCTTATTTCTGATTCACACCAGCCTGGGAGAAGCAAGAGTTTCCTGGAGAGGACAGAGGAACAGCATGAGAGCCAGCACCTTCCTGCCTGTGGGATCACACAGCCCAGGGACCAAAAGGAAGAGAGCACACACAGCCATGCCCAGAACCCCCAGGAAAACCTTCCCCCACAACTGTGCACCAAGACAACCTCAGTCATGAGGATCCGAAGGCTGTCAGAGCCCATTCACTGCTCTGCAGCTCCAGCAGTCAGATTTCTCTTACCTGAAGTGGACACAGGGACAGTGAAACATCCTCACAGCAACTGATCCGCAACCCAGAGCCCCATACGTGGGTGAATTTGCTCCCCAGCCATCCTCGGCTGAGCAGAGGTGTACAAGTGTAAGTCTGACCAGAGCAGTCTGGATCACACAGTGCTACAAGAGGCAGACATGTTTCAGAAGCCATCCAGGTTATTTGCCATTCAGTGGAAAACATCAAGACACTGAGTCTGGGACCTCATTACTGAATCTAATTTAATGGTATTACAAGCTGATAACAAAGATCCCCAACACTTAAATTTCTTTTTTCTAAAAGCCTCCTAGGCAGGAAAAGCAACGCTGAGTCCATAACAAACTTATGTGAACCATGAATGCATATCATGAGAGAGAGTGGGGAATACAGGAAGCTATGGTGTAACGATGATTGCTGTCACTCTTGCTTTCCCTGAGGACCAATTCCATTGCAAAAATCTATTGACATTAGCAACAAGCAGAAAGTTTATAACAACTGAAACTTAAATTATTCCTTTTTACAGAGTATTTTGTGTAAAATCAATTCCACAACAATTCCCCTATGTCTCACTGTAAGGTGACTGCCCATGACTTGTCATCCAACAACAACTTTCTGCATCCATCAGGTTTCCATGGTACAGCAAGAATGAGGGTGACCGAGTCACATCACTTAATGCAGTGATGAGCTAAGTAGCTTGTTAATATAAAGACAGTCTTACTCCTACTATGGTATTTTTCATATTAGGACTACAGTTTTTCGCTAGCAAGTAAATAAGCTTCACCAAAATCTTCCTTACTTACTTTAAATGAAATATATGCATCATCACTAGAAAAAAATCATCAAGCTGTTTCTTGTGACTGCCAGACTCAAATCCTTCCTGTTTCAGAGACATACACTAACTAAAGGAGCATCTCCATTCTTTATACAATAGACACTGTTGCAGAGACCTCTAATACACAGTCTGGTGCTTATTTGTTTCTTTTTAATTCTTTCAGTGAGGGGAGAGAAATCTTTTTACCAGGGTTGGTGTGTTGTTATTCTTCTGATGGCCCACGTTTGGTTTTTTTTTTCCCAACGGACTTAAACAAGAAGCACAACTCTAAATGCTATTAGGTAGATGAGATGAAGTGATTAAGTAGATGAGATACTAACACTAAGAAGTAATAAACTATAGATATCAAGAGACCAAAAAAGATGTACCAAATACGTACAAAATACATTAAAAAATTTTAAGACAAGCTCTAGAATAATGTAGACACAAACCAGAAAACAACAAAATATTAAGAAAATTTGAAAACTTTTCTTACACTAAGAAAGGCATGTATCAGATATCTTTGACTTACTCTTAGACAAAATGCTCTCACTGTCAGAGTACTATCCAACTTGCTGCAAAACAAGAAAACTGGGGTGATTTTTTTCATGTACCACTAAGGAATCATGGTGCTTTTAAAGCAACATAAAATTAAAAGCACATGTATTAAGTGTTCAGGGATGTTAGCACCAGGTGATGTAGGGGACGTGACATTGGTGCATTTGTGACAGCCCCATAACTGACCCAAACTCTCAGCAGTGCTCCCTCTGAACCCAGCCTGCTCTAACAACACTGCCCTCTGCTTCAGAAGCCAAGGGAAGCAGAAAAGAACCCCCCCATGAAGTACCACAGCTCCCTAAAGAGACATCACCATAACCCCCACATAAACAGTCAGGTTTTCATGCAGTCTGGTGCCTGAGAAATGTAACTTCTCCACTCTCTACATAGCACAATGGCTTTTGACAGACACCAGGACTTTACACACTGAAGCAAAACCCAACCCTACACACAAGGGCTGCTGCAGAGAGCCCAGAACAATTCATACAGTCACAACCAGCTGCTGGTCACTGTAAAATTGGGCCCACACGACAAAGGTGCAAAATGCTGGCAACTCTGTCACTTGTACCCAGACATGGTCAGATTATTTAAGCTGCCAATTAACTGTCCTGGGTTATGGATGCAGCTCCACACAGAGCACCCTAAGGTTTATTAGCTCAGGTGCAGCCACAACTCATTTTTGCGGCTTCTTGCCTAGGTTTTGTCTAGAAGCAGAGCAGAGATATTTCATGTTCACAACTGGAGCTAATTAGCCTTTCTGAAATCCTGGGGGCTCAGAACAGTGATTCAAGGGTCGTTAAATTGCACTCCAAGCATATTCTGGATGACACACACTATCCAAAGCCTACACCAACCGCCCAATACCGTGGATAATAGAGAAATGACTACAACTATGATCTCTTGACTTACAATGCAAGGATCTAATCACTACACCAAGTGATGAGAGGCCACCTGAGGCCTTTACACTGCTACAGATTCTCAGAAGAGAAAATTAGATCAAACACAGGCACAAATACAACACATGCAGCAATCCTGAGCTTTGCACGAAGAATTCATTTCTATTATCCAATCAGACACAGCAATTCCAGAAATAAAAACATGTTTAATTCCAATGCCAAGGCTTTGCTTCCTTTTCCAAGGCGCCGCATACAGCTACAGTCAGTGTTTAACCCTCTGTCATCCCTTTCTTGCTGATTGTAATTTACATAATCTGATGGTGTCACCTGAGCTTGTTAAATTATTTACTGGCTGCTTAAGCACTTTTTCTTTGATTTCCATTCTGTTTATTCAACAGAGGCCACGCTCCTGAAAACAGTATCTGAGCACATTACAGAAGTATTACTAAACAGTAATTAAAAACTGCTATGTAACCTTCTCCAAGATTTCTCTGGCCAGAATTCTGCGTGCCACCAAGAATTTTGAGAGTTTTAATTAAACAGCACAAATCTAGCCTGCTCAATGTTTGTTTTTTAAAAGGCAAGCAGATGAAGTATGCCTGGTACAGGCAAAAGAAGTGCTCTACATTGCACAGAAACAAACAAATGTCCACAGCCTACCCTATGCTATCCCATATTAGAAGGTAGGGGTAGCCATCTCACACTGCACAGGTTCGACATTCTCCTTCAGCCAAATGATTTTCCCCACTGTAATGGGGAGAGATGCTTCTGTGTTGACCCTCTGGGTTGTTGCCTTCATCTTAAGTCAGAGACCGCTGATGTTTATATTCCTTATTGCTTAAACTCGTGGCTGCATCACATCTTCTCCAATGGGTTCATTTGCTTTCTTGGACCTGAGATACATCACCCCAATCCACTGAAATCCACCCAGAAAAATAATATTTACCCTGGTGTTACCTTTCTGCTTTATAACTATTCTGTTTTGCTTGGAAACCTGGTAACCCTAGCAATGAAAGCAACCATTCTGATAAGTTTAAAAAAAAAAACCCAAAACGGTAAGTTTAGGGCATGATTCAGCAACTGAGAATCCAATTTAAGACATAAAATTATTTTTCTCCTTTTCTCTTGTTTTTCTTTTTCCTTCCCTCCCTATCCCCTCCCCCTCAAAAACAACAAAAAGTCCTCAGCCTCAGGGTTTTTGCCAGGGGGTTAAACCCTTAAAGTCCTTTCAGAATACAGTCAAATCTCAACTGGGAAACAGAATCACTCATCTATGACAACATGATAACTCTGGATGTTTCCATCAAGTTGACAAAGATGCATAACTTAAATAAAAATTCATGTTCAAATTATCAATAAATGAAAGTTAATGACGGATCAAATTTGGCAGAACTATTCTAACATGTAACACAATTTGGTCCCAAGCTATAAGATGTGAAATTTAAGTGATAAATGGTTGCTGGAGACCTTTTCAAGATAATTGACATGCTACGGTGCATTAATATTTCTTTCATTAGTATCAATCTGGAGCACTCATCTGTTGGCAGAAGGCCAAGTGCATTGTGTAGAAAATACCCCTACCACAAGAGTGGTACTTAAAAGACAAATGCCTTGGGAAACCAAATATTAGTCAGATAATATTAAGAGTCTGATTTTTGACCTTGGTTCTCCACTGTCATCTCTTTTTGCATCTATTTCTTTTACAGAAATGGTACTACCACAATCTGAATTATTTATTATTTTAAGTACTTGATTTTTGTCTGAAACCAAGTATTTTGATATGAACATGACCAGAGTATCCCCTGCAGATCCTTTCACAGATCAAAAGCACAAAAAGATTTTTGAAAGATAGGCTTTTGCAGCCTGTCATCTAAGTCCATTGATTATTTTCAGAGTAAATCAGTTATAATTATCATCTTCTTCATCTGTTCTAAGAACTATAATTGTCCTCTTCCCTCTTCCTCTACTGTACAAGAAGTCTTGTTACAAAAGAGCATGGACTGGAATCACAGGTCTCTGGGGGCTTCATCCAGCCTGATGTTGCAATGATATTATCTCCCCACATGCTTCCTCATAATTCCTCCATTTGAAAGCCAGCATTCACTCATCACGAGATTCTCACGCTCGTTCTCAACACAGTCGGTATCATCCACCTTTCAGCTCGACTGGGCACTTTAAATTTGCCACAGTGACTTTGGCCATAAGATTCTCCCAGTGAATGCTTTCAGCAAGTTACATTTGTCAGAGTCCTGAAAGCACCAATAGGCTTTATTTGCCCTGGTCAGTCTCACCTTGGGCCCCAACCCAGGCACTCGCTTGTGCAGAGCCTGCCGTCTTTACTTCAGCTCTGCCACAGGGTCCTGGCCTGAGCTGTGTCACAGGTGTGTCTGTCCCCCATCCCAGTCCCTGATGCTCCTGAAACGTTACTTGGATCTCCTGCCTTGACTTTGGACCTGACTTGATACCTTTCCTGCAGCTAGGGATATACTCGTTCTACGTAATTTTTAATCCAGTTTTGCTATTCACAGATCAAACTTAAAAAGCAAGAAAAAATTAAAAGTTTACAAATTTTTAGACCCTAGCTGACCTGCTCTTTCTACCTTGTTTTACAATATTCTTCCTGTTTCAGAGCATTGGTTACAGCCCACACTGGCAGCTGAGGTGGAGAGATTGCACGATCATTCAATTAATGTTAAAAAGCTAATAGAAATACTTTTAAACCAATCATTGGCAAAAAGTCAAATAACTACAAAAGAGAGAGAAAAGATAAATCCTGTGGATTCCCCTGAGCCAAACAAGCCTTGAAATCCCAGCATCAATAAAAAGAACAGAAGAAGAAGAAAGAAATGCAGTTGTCCCTTGTGTCATCATATAGAAGTTAAAAAGCACAAGACCCTTTTCACCCTGCACAATCACAGTTCACTTCTCTTTGAAAAGATCTAAAGATCTTTTGAGAGATGAAAATACATCTATTTTCTGCTATTACAACCACAGGACAGTGATCCTTGTATGGGTTTTATGCCCACACACAGGCAGCTGAAAACAGATAGTGATGTGAGCAGCTGCTAACTGAGAACTGCAGAGCACAAATAAAAAGAAGACAACACCACAGGCTAAACTTCTGGAACCACAGGAAATAGCTGTTAATGGTGTGGTGCAGGTACTGCTTTGGGACCCACCTGCTGCCAACCAGCTCAGCCACAGAAACTTCCATCCTAAGGAAAAGGAGCAGGAGAAGCCAAGATTTTTCTATCACCAATCCAAAACGTTATATATGGATTTCAAGGGAATGGTAATAGAGTAAATCTGGAGTTTCCTGGAGAAGATGGTTTTAGCATAGGAGACTTAATTACTTCTACCACAGAAAGAAACTTTTTTCCCCACAAGAAAACAGAACTGAACTAATGGCCTGGGAGAAAAAGCTAAACAAGCAGGCAAGTGGAAATGCAAACGAAGATTATGTTAAATGCACATGGGACAGAATTCAGAAGAGTAGGAATGTTGCTGAACAAACAGCATAAATCCACCATACTAGAGAGCCACTCAAGGGACAAAAATCAGAAGAGAGCCTAAATTAGAAAGAAAATGGGCTAGAATAGCATATATATAAATGAGAAAGACATTCATAAAGAGCATATTATACATTCCTTCTCAGTTATACAATTACCATTGCCAGCCTCCTTAATTCATGTATAATTCTGTGGGATCGTAATTCATCCTAGGATCCACACACATCCATCTTCTTCACTTCCTATTTCTCCTTCAGTTTTAGCATGTATTACCTCCTAAAATACAAACACATCACTTGCTTCCCAGCCACATGGATCTCTTCGTGACTTTCCTGAATGTTTTCTATGCACACCTTCCCTACACAGCTTTTGCCCATTTGGATATCCAGTAATCCCACCTGGAATCTATTCAGTAATGTTTTTTTTTTTCCTGCTGCTTGGAAACTCTAGCAGTCTACCTGATCCCACAGATTTTTCAGGATATGATCTATATCAGAGACAGAATCCTTCATCTGTATAAGTGATTCCTGAACAGAAAGGCATTTAGCAATACAGACTTTTGAACTGAGGGTACTTGGGGCTATACATCTCACAAAACATACCAAATTCTGCATATGCTGATGATTGAGGCTACAGTGCCTATGGCATACTGTGGGAAGAACAAAATTCAGAGGGACTTAGACCACATAATTAACAAGGATGTTGCACCAAAAGACTAACACGCCAGATGCACACCCATCTCTGATCTGAGCAGCCCTCACAGGGAATTACAGTAAGAAGGGGAAGCAATACAGAGCAGCACAGTGAGAAGCCCCCAAAAAGACCTTAAACTTTACATAAAATTCAACCATCACGCAAACTTTGTCATAGGTAGATAAAGGGAATATTGATCAGCTAATACTGTTTTATGATTTCTTTCTATTACATGTATCTCAGGGACAGCAAACTGTCTCATTAAGTCACATTATGGAAGCTTGGCCCAACTGGACTTCTCATAGTGGTTTTCAGTAGCATCGTGGCTGACAAGCTGCTTTTCCTAAGTGTTTAAATTTCATTTGGTTGGGTGCAGCTGTTCTTGATTTAGTCAAGGTGAACCGCCTGTGCTTCTAGCTAGCATAGTGGTCCATAACAAAACTAAATATAAATTTTGTAAGGCTTTGATATAGAGCAATGTTCAGTGAGGGTACCAATAAGGCAGCAGGAATCTTCATTAGCCCTACGGGGGAAAGGCATATATTTATTCTGGTTTCCATCACATAGTGGAAAAAACAGACCAACAGTATAGGAATTCCAGTCCTTGAGTAAGAGCATCTGTAAAATCAAAGAGTGAAATGGGGGGAATGGGAAAAGAAGATTAAAAGGCCTCATGTACCTCTGAGGTACAATAATTTGAGACAGGAAATTGGTATCACTATAGCAACCAACATAGTATCATGAATGGCTGAAAGGAACTTTTCAAGCCTACAGGGGTGGGAAACTGGATGTTTGGAACATTAGAGGAACATTTTATTGACAGTAAAGCACTTAAAAAAAAAAAAAAATCAGTCATATCTTACATTGTATTTCTAATAAATTTTTCCTCCAACCTGGCATTATGCAGTTTTGTTACATCTAATTAGTAAGAAGTTTGATTACAGATCACAGATGGTGAATTCTTTAACATGAATACAAAAAGACTACTTCTAATCAGTCAGCATCTTACTTTGGTAAGTCTGCAGGCACAATATCCAGATGTAAATAAAATTTAAAGTGCCAAAACATCTCCCATGAGGGAATGGCTTGCAGGAGCTATCAAGAAACAAAAGCTTGCAGTAATCAGACCAAATTTATATGGAACTCCAGTAGGAGAGTGTGGAAAGATGGCTTGGGGTAAAATTAGAGGAAACTGAGAAGTTATACTCACATGCTAACAAAAGTAACAACACTACAGAAATTATAGGATAAAATGCAGCTGCTGCTCCCTGGATGGAATGGGAGGGTGGAGTAGAGCCGAAGCACCACTGCCAGGCTCTGTAGAAATCCTCGCAGGGACGGGAACTCGACGGTACTTTGCAGCTGATAAACCACATAGCACCTGTCAGCCAGGGAAGATGAGGGAAGATGTCCTGCTGCTGAGCCAGCAGCTGCGGTGAAATTACTCTCCTTTAATGAACTTGGTTCATTAAAACCTAATTGTAATACTAACACACGTCCACCCCTAAGTTACCCCCCTCCAAGGTACAAACCACCTCTCACTGAGTATGCACTCTGTATTTTATCGACTACTGACTGTAGGAGCAAAGTGAGAGAACTTTACACCAATCAGTAACAAAGGTATGTATGACTAGAGTCACTCGAGCTCCACCTAAACAAAGAAATAGTATAAAACTAAGTCAAAAATGGGGAAAAGTCAGGGAAGACCCCATCATCTGAGATCAGTCGATGGGCTGAATTTCTTCTCCCTCATAGGGAAATCTACTGGGTAAGAACCCTATTATGTGTGCACGGAATACTTTTACTGGCGATTACAGTTTGTCTGTGTATTGCTTTGAATATGTTTGTACAGTCAGATACTATCACTGGCCATCCTCGAAACTTAACCCGTCACAATTTTATATTTATAAAGTGTTATTCCACAAACAGTTGGTGTGAGTCCTTCACGGGCACCGGTAGTCACCAGCAGTAGGTAACAGTCAAATAAGGTGTTAGACCCACAAAGGGGTCTCCCTTAGGCTGCTGGAGTGTGCCTGACTAAGTCAGCCAAACCCCGCTCTGATCCAGCAGCACTGCTCAGTAAAGGGCTCAACAGACTGGTCAGGGACAAGAGTCTTGGCTTTCCTGGGGCACTGACAAATCAAACACTCAGGACTGAAGAAATCTCCCCACACTAAGGGTCACGGAAAACGCCCCTTCGCATGTGACAGAGGTATATACACGTATGAGCCTTGCGCAATGTGTCAGGAATTTCTCTTCCAAACCACTGGCAAGAGAGACAAGAAAACGATTACAATTTCTCCTGTCAGACAGATTCCCAGTTAGCGATGAAAGTCCCATCAAGGGTAAGGAAAGTGGCCCTGAACCCAAGGAAACAATGATGAGCCTCTAACAACATGCTGGGAGTTCAGAAATGTTGTGACAAAAAAAAAGGAAAATAACTGATTTTCAAATTTCTGGGAAAGGATGGAAGCATTCTGAGAGCATGTGAAAAATAGGAATACAGTCAGCATGGTTAGGCTGGTGAGTAGTATGGAGACCTGTGTCCCCTCTGTAGTTGTTCTGTATATTCTGCTTTTGATTTATCTGAAACTATTTAAAGCCAAGGATTTCCTGAGAAGACAGTGAACGTACTAAAGTGTGGTACAAACTTGGTTTAAGCTTCATCAGACCATTAGCTTTCATGAGAATACTGTACAATAGGTCTCTTATTAAACCCACAGTGTTAGATGCTGCACAAACACCAAGTCCAAGAGATCCCCACCCCAAAGAACTTAAAAGTCTAGATAAGCCCATACAAAGTGTATATACAGCAGATTTAACAATACTAGAGGACCCTAGAGCCAGAGGGCCTAACCCATGAACTGAGGCAGCACGGAAAGGAAATTCATTTGACATATGCAGAAATAACTTCGGATCACTCATTCCTCACTTAGTCAAAAAAATGCCCTTTTTCAGACACAGCAACTTCTGCTGAAATGCCAAGCCAGCTTTTCCATACTGGCTATGAAAAAAGCACCAAAGGCACAGCAGCTCTTGTTCACCGCATTCACAGGCCCAGGGAAGCTACCACCTGTATATCCACATGGAGAATAAGAAACATCTATGGATCCAGTTGGCAAAATGAGACAAGAGTACCCAAAGACTGATCATAGGCTTCTTCCTCATTCCATAAGCAATTATTCCAGCATGCTAATGGTCTAAACAAAACAAAACGACTTTCAAGAAGACTAATCTCAAAATCAAATATTGTGCCCAGATGTGACATGAAAAAGCAGCATTCACCAGACCTTCTCAGAATTCTGACCAGCCAAGGCAAGTGCAAAACTGAAGAAAAAAAAGGAACTCTCTATAACTCTAAACAGCAGAATGGGGAGGTGGAGGGAACAGCAAAAGGAAGTGTTTCAAAAATCCCAGTTTACTTAGAATTTTGCCAACCGTACTTCTCCGTGCTTACCAAATGTAGAAAGCTGACAGGATCAGGCAACAGCAGCATTTCCTGCCACAGAAAATGTTTTTAATAAGAGAAAAGACAGGTTTACAACTGACAGACAGAAGCTGATTAATTTCTTTGTATGCAACCCTTACAATACTAACAGAAGGACGCCTTTAATTACTATAGTAGGGTTTTAAAACAAACAAACAAACCCCCCAAAACCAGGACAGACATCTCAGCTACAGCCAAGAAGATTCTGCATGATGCATTCAGATGAGGCTTTTGTGAGCTGGGTTTTGTAGCAATTAAGAAAGCCTAAAACGAAGAGAAAAAAGAAGACAGAGAGACTCTCTAAGATCAAAAGCTGAGAAAGAATCTTTGAGAAAAAGTGGTTTTGCAAAAATTGCAGCCACAAGACAGGTCACACTGTTACGCTTGCAAAGCACAAGACAGCACTGAAATAATTTTCTACTCTCTTGCTTATGGTATTTTCTTAGAGCACCAAGTATCTTTTATTATCCTTATGACTAACATGAGTGCAACTTGATAATAATCAGTATCAGAACCCAGGATTCCTGGCAGGAGGACACAGAAAGCTGCAGAAAGTATTCAGGATCCATTTTAAAATATGCGTTTCTTGGCTAAGATGTGGTGAGAAGGATTTATCTTTTTACTGTCTGTGTTAGCAGAAAATTCATAAGAGCAGTAAGAAATTAAGTACTTCAATTTTATAGTGCTGTTTTGATTATAAAAACAGGATAAGTAACTGAAAACTCAGTATTTTGATCACTACATATTTACCACACCTGATGCTATGAATACATCTGATAGCATGATCACGTGTTTTATGGTTCCCATAAATATTCCTAATCCCTAAGAACTTTAGGTTATGCAAAATGGTATTAACTTGCACAACACATAACCCCAGAGATAAATGATAATCAAAGCTGTTCCAGCAGGAGCCTGCTACAAGACTAGACCTTAAAGCTATTCTTTCTCCTGATCACAGAATCATGGACTGGTTTGGGCTGGAAGGGACCTGAAAGATCATCTCCTTCCAGCTCCCCTTCCACTACATCAGGCTGCCCAGAGCCCCATCCAGACTGACCTTGAACATTTCCAGGGATGACTGCCATTTACTTTAACAGAACTTTGCATTTTCACTATAGGTAACTCCAAACCTTAGTGACCAATCAAGCAATAAGAATTTTATCAGTGTGCATCCGTTTTCACTTCAAATGTCTGAGTCACATTACATTACTGAAATGAGAATTTTAATAAGGTTACTATTTTGCTTCTGTCTCATTAGTTTTATTACTAATTGCAGTGACTGATATCTATTGTAAATATTAATATAAGGCACTTACTTCAGGGTTACATTCAGGCCAAATTGTTATTCAAATTGACATTTTATTACATTTAATTGGATTTCTCTGATATATGGTTCAGCTATCAGATCTACATGGCACGCGCTAGGTCTCGAATTACTTGACAAGAGCTGCTAAGGAATTTAAGTAAATTCAAGATTCTCCTTTCCCCTGGAAACACAGATATGTCCTATTACAGTAAAATCAGTCCCAGCTGCTTACTCTGTATTGCAAGCTGTAGTGGGAGATGCAGAATCTGGACAACTCATTAGAAATATGAGATAAGACTTTCATCCCTTTTTTTCATGAGGAGAAGAAAAATGAGGGGAAATTAGCTTAGGATTTTGTGTCTCTGCAATGCCCCTCATTCAGAATTTCACAGCTGAAAGCGCACCACCTATGCAACAAGTTTGGCAGAAAGACTGCAAGCTCTAATGTGAAGAATCCACTAAAACTGCATTTAGAAAGGGAACTGGGGAAAACAAGGCCAGCCTTAGCAGGACACTTATTGACAGCATGGACTCTGAGAAGTTCACATCAAACCCTTCCAACCTGCAGATCGAGACTAACCCGAACCAAAATAGAGCGTTCACCTCTGCTATAAGATGACAAAGCTACTCTGGTTTGTCCTTGTAATGGCTACCTTTCATTTCCAGCAACTGAACTTCTTTGCCAGTGAAAATCTTCAAGAGGTGTGGGTCCTCCATGTAAGAAAAAAATCTGCACAGCAATTTCTCCAGATATACTCAGAATATGAAAGCTCTATGGATTTAAATAAAAATGTGAAGAAGCCAGCAACAGGGAATATATACTATATCAGGTATATTTCTTTTTTTTTTCCAAGAATAGGTGCATTAAAAACAAAACAAAAACACCAAAAAACCCCCAGCAACAAATAAACCCCCCCACACAAAAAGACCCCCACAAAATAAAAAAACCCAAAACGAAACCAAAAAACCCCACAAAACCCACAACACAGCACGTCAGCAACATTTTCATAAAAGATGTTTAATGCACTTGAAATGGATCTCAATTCAACCTTTATGCCCATTTCAAACAAAAGCTACTGCTGTGCAAATTGCTCTTTTACTTCATGGAACATGAGGCCTAATGAAATCCTCTTGTTAAAGTTTCACCTTCCAATTAAAATAGGGATTAGTGCTCTCAAGAGAAAACCAAGAAACATTTTCTTTGAGTTCTAGATCATGAGATTTGTTTTCTATCTCAAAGGCAGTGGATGTCAATAACCTTGATTTCTGTTGATAAGGACTTGAGAGGAACTTGCATTAAAGATATTCCCATCAGAGCATCTTAATTCACAGCTGAAATGAGAAGCACTGAAGGCTGGCAGGAAAAGCTGTCTCTCCTGGGAAAAGGATTTGATCATGGCCAATTGGGATGATAGGAATGATCAATGTGCACGAGCTGTTTGTATGATTTCAATACTTCTCATTCAAATGGGTCAAGATCTTCATCCCCTGTGTAGATGCTGACAGCACTCAGTGTCTCAGATAAAATCAACAGTAGGAGGAGGTCTCATTGTATCTGAAGGAAACACTGTTCAGCCAACCAGTGAAAAAGAACAGCAGTTCTCTTTAGACTTGAAAAAAAAGCCTCAAAGCTCTCATGTCTGCTTCCCATTTCATCTAAGTTCTTGCAAATAGTACAGTTCCACATCAATAAAATGCAATCAGAAATTTTAAGTGATCCTTCCTCTGTGTGTGTATATACACACAAACATACGTGTAAATAAAGCCTTACAAGTAAAAAGAAAAAAAAACACCTTTCAATTCTACACATGCTTTAAAAGTATCTTAACTACCTAATTACGCTGTAAAAGTATCTAAGAGCTCCAGGCAATGCAATACTAAGAAATGTGTTTAAGTCTACTGTTCTAAGGAATATATTTAGGACCTATAGCATGTGATGAGTTTAAAAAAACCCCAAAAACAACCAATGAACCAAAAATAAAAAATCCTGAACAGCTCTTTTGTGTCTGTAAACAAGCAGGCTCTTTGGACCCCTGTCCTGTGCTCCCACACCTTGTGACAGCTTCAAGTCACTGGCCTCTGCTTGCATGAAAAATCTCTTTAAAGAGAACATTTCAAGAGACTGTAAATCACTGGGTATGGACAACAGCGTGTTTTTCTCAACATATGAGCCAGGTCTCCTTGGGAAGATGTTGGCAAACTACGTCAAGAGAGAGTTTCTATGCAACTGGTGTGGTTTGTGCCTCTGCTAATTCCTACTGTCCACATTTCCCCCAGTGCTAACCCCACAAAGTGGGACCAGCTTCTGAGCTTAGGAGAAGAGGGATTGCATCAAGATGTGCACTGTTGAAACTATGCTCACGTTTGGGTTTTTATTTTTTCTGAATATATGAGGTTTGCAGGATGCTTACCTCACAAACAGGAAAGTCAAGCTAAGCCCAAGGCCATGTGCACTGGCAATGCATCCTGAACCGATGAGACCTTCTGCTCTCCAAAGCTGAATTACTGCAGGCAGGATGAAGCTTTTCAAGGCTAAATTGTTTTCTGGCAAGCTGCTGTCTGCCAGCCCCTGCCCACTGGTGCAGTGAGGAGATGCTGGCAGGCTGTGCAGACAAGCTGGGTCCTTAAGCAGCAGGAGCCACAGTTACGCGTGGGGACATGGGGCCAGGAAGCTCGTTCAGGCTTGGCACCAAGCCACATTAGGATGGCACCTCACGGAATATTGCAGTGATTTTGTTACCTGCATCAGCCTTCTCTCCAAACACTTCCTTTGCTTTAGCTGAGGTGCAAAAACCCTTCTGATTCTCTGATTTTCTGCATTGGGGCTCAGCAAAACCCATGAGCATATGGTGCAATTTTACACCTTGCAAACTCCATCCATGGCCAGTTTGTTTTTAGGACTGTAAAAGGTGATGTGTCTCTTGTTACAAAACTGCTTTATGCATCTCATCTGCCTGACACAAGAACTGGCCTGGGCAATTGGGATTACTGCTAATGATGCAGTTACCACCAACACACAAATTTCTCTCCTTGACTTTCCTGGCTTATTTATTTTGCTCATTGCTGAACCTAAAGTGCAGCATTTCCAACTCTATATGGTTATACATAGTATAATAAGGATGCAAGTGGGTTGTGACCTCTTCATATAATGAGGAAATACTGCTATTCTACCACAGAATTGTACTACCATGAGCAACAGGATGACTGGGCCCTTTGCCTTTTCACCTTTGCAATACAGACAGATCACATTTTAAGTAAACAGCAACATTTTATAAAAATTACTCTTCTTCCCTCTTACTCCTTTCAGATTCTGAAATTCTTTCCCTTTTTCCTGTCATATTGGCTGTGACAACCAGTATCATCTGCTGCGTCACTTCTGAGTGAACTAGAAGAGAAAGCCAAGCCAGCTGCATTTGTCAAGTAAACCATACCTACCCCGCCAAAAAACCTTCCAGATCTGTATCTTAGCATTAAAGCTGGATAACAAGACAGAGGTTATCTATTATAGTAGATGACAAATAGTTGCATGCTAACTATGTCTGCTGAAATTGTAGATTTTTGTGTTCGAAAATTCTGATCTTTCAAAATAATCATAAGAGCTGCCAACAGATTTAGATGATAAAAGCATTTTCACATGCTTACTGATCATATTGATCAAAGCAAGCATCTCTCTGCTTGAATTTTGGAGTTGTTGCTTTCTGCATTTGAAAATGCTGAGGAAAAAGCTGCACTGCGTCTATCAGAATTTTCAACAGCAATACCAAAACCTCTTGCTTGTGGTTTCTCAGTGGCTCTTAGAGATAGCTGTGCAAGCTTACAGCTCTTCCAGGCAGGAGAGAAGGCATTAAACATCGGCTTTCTGAAAAACTGAAAGGGATGGCAACCCAGAAGGCAGACAGGAGGAGTAATTCTGAATGCCCATTTGTATGCACTGCAAATACATTCATGCAGTTTTCCTCATGCCAGTGTCTTAAGAGACAGCTCAAGTGAAGTGAAGCCAGCTGTGCCAGGCCTGGCAAGGGCATCCCAGCTGGAGTTCTGTGCCCAGATGTAAAACATAAGACATCATCTGTGGAAAGTCAGTTTGCAAACAATTCCTAAGGGAGCTTCCTAATGCACTAATGAGCAATGCAAACACACTGCACAAACCTACAGACCACGTTGTGTGCAGACCTATAAAGTAGATGCCAAATCTAGGGTTTTCCTAAAGATATCAGCCCTAATTCTTAGCTTCAGGGCAACTACTTTGCATCACATATAACAATTCAAGGAACTACTGCTAGGGAAGTGGATAAAAAAAATTTAAAAGGTTCATATGCAAGTTAGTTACCAGTATCATTAGGATCAGATGAGAAAGATCATTTACAAGGCAAGTCCCCAACCAGCTGACATGTAACAATAATATGAAGTCAAAGAACACAAGTAATTGAGCTGCAAAATCAAGTCATGCCAGGGAACTGAGAAGTGGCTGATATAGAAGAGTAACCAGCAGCAATTAGTACAGCAGCCTGCACAAGATGCTGCCCTGATACCTGTTGGTATCTGGTGAGGATGCTGAGCATTCTGAGATGCTGCAGAACCACAGTGTGGTCTGATACAAGGCTCTGAAGCAAATCTATGCAGGAGGTAAAACTCCTGAACTATGAATGGAGACTTTATTTCTTTACTTATCCAAAAATTAAAGAATAGTCATAATTCATCACCAGCCTTTGCAATGAAGAAAAATTTACTTGCAATGGAATTAGAAGTCTCTGCTCACCATATATACATAAATACTGAAAAAGCAGTATTTCTAATATTGCTGTACTAAAAAAAAATTCACCCCTTGATGACAACATCGTAAGACTTCATAGCATGTTAACAGAGCAAACTTACTTTTGGGTGATGTTGAAGATGGTCTCACCAGATGTCCCTCCAAAGCAGTCACCTTTCATTCTCAGACTTTTTAGCTTACTTATTAAGTGATTAACTGCTTTCTTTGGTGGTTCACACAAGCTCTATGTACCCTAATCAAGTCATGTCCCTCAGGATACTGTTGCAATAAACCCGGAAGCGCAATTTTAAGCTAAACTACTCCAGCTGACACTGCTGTTTCTATGAATTTTTGATGCCAGGTGGACAAAGATAAAGGCTCAGTAAGGGAAACTAGTGCAAGTGATCAGTAAGGACAGCTGGGGAGATTGCAACACAACGAGAGCAGCTGAAACCAGCTGAATACATGTCTTTCAGTGTTATACTAACTTGGAAAGAAAAGTGCAGTTTAGTATTCTCTCAGCCTCCAGAAGGGAGTGAAAAGCATTAGATGGTCTTCTGACAACATGAAGCATAAACAGCCTGAGGAATCAGTGTTGGCTCATCAATATATCTAGCAAAGGAAAGTAATGCTGTTGAGCCTGGAGTAGTTCAATAGCAGTTCGGTCTACTGATCTAGTTAACAATTTTGCTTCTGTTTGCAGGTTTTGCTGGACTGCGTTCTCAGTAAGGTCACCCCAGTCCAGGGAAGTTTCCATAACACAGTAGAGGGTTTTTTGGGGGAGCACAGCACAGATACAGTGCAGATCTCAGTATCTCCAGTTATTCAGGTAACGGTTACTAAGTGTGTTGCTGTCGTTCTGTGAAGGTAGGTAGATTATTCTTAGTTATTAAAACCATGGAGGACTTCATACATCAAAAGCCATCTTTGGATTCTCTGAAAGGAAGATGAACCATCACACAGTGACCCAGGGAGGAAAGTATGGTAACTGCCCAGCATGCTTCATTCACAGCAGTAGGGTATCTGAAGAACTGGCAGAATAAACCCAGAGCCTCTACTCATGGAAGTCTTCAAGAAGCTTTTTGCAATCTAACTATGATCTCTTTGCTCTTCCTCATACAAGTAGAAAGGCATACACACCTTCTGCAGGTATGATGGGCTAAAGTAGCTGGATTCCTCTAAGTAATAAAAATAATAGAACTTCTAATTTTGCTTTCAAATGCTAACTTTAAAATGCAGATATAATGAACTGATGAAAACAGTCTCTGCACCATTAGATGCTACTGCTCCTTTATCTTCAAGGTCTTTGATGTTGTATTGTTATGGATGAGGAATTAAAGAATGTTAATTACTGCTCATACATAGCAGCAACTGCTGCTTCTTGAGTTCAAATAAACCCTTTGATATCAATGTATGAATATTGTAGGAGACCTTGTCCCATCAAAGTGATGAAAAAGTCTGGCAAAAGAGAAACCATGTGTAGATCAACAGGCAAATAGGATGAATATGCTGCAGAGGAAGCTACCATAACTCTTGTCAACTCTGTCCCTTTTCATCTAGGCCACTTAGGAAAGGCAGCGGCACAACCTCACATCCCCAGCAACAGGGAAGAGTGAAAATTCTTTGGGGACAAAACAACTGAGGAAGGCATCTGGCACACAGGGATAGCTACATTATGGCAGGCTGCTCAGAAGCAAACAGAACTTCAGATGGAAGGAAAAATTTTGGGAACTATTTATAAAACAGATTTCAACAGTGGCTGGGAAAGAAGTTCTTATCTATACTGACCTGGGAGCAAGGCAGGGCAGAAGAACCTGACTGAGGCACATTATCTCTCAGAGGAAAGGGAACTAAAGAGAGTGTCCCGTATGTTAAAAATTAAGAGGCTGAAGTCCCTGTTACAAGGATCCAGCAATCAGTTGCCACTTTGATAACTGTTTTAACCACTACATCCACAACATCTTTCCTGCCAGCTCTACTGAGGTATTTTTTCATTTTAACCATGCATCCAAGTGCCTACAGGTACTGAAGCAGGACCCCTGTCTTTCTGGCCCATTTACTTGGGGAAATCTGGTGGGCTGCCCACTCACCAGAAGAGAAGTCCTCACCACACCTCAGACCAATTCTGACCCATAGCTCAAGTCCTGCTGAACACAGCAAGTGCACAGCCAGAGCTTCAAGCCACAGCCACCTCTGGAGACAGGGCAGTAAGAGACTTCCCCTCCAGCTGCCTTGTACTTACTAGCAGAGACCACAGCGATGTGGCAGAACAACCATCAGGTCAAGGGCCTACTGCTGACTTGGCAGTCTCATGTTCTACCAAATCCAGCTGTACCTTACACTCCTCAAGCACCCAGTACCCCTTTCTCTAAGAACATATTTTCTGTCCAAAGTAGCCCAAATCCCCGTTATTTATTTTTCTTCCAATAGGAGCCCCTGCATCTCCACCAACACCCAGCTGTCAAATGCCCACACAACCTGTATGATCTCAATACACACATCCAGTCTCACAAACCCATTTTTAGTGCCACCCACCACTGGTGACTAAGCACCCCATCCACATACAACTTTCCTGTCAGATGCCTCTCAGCTCTCCCACTTGTTTGCAGGAGAGGTCACTCAGGGGCCATATCTCTTACGCACTTCGCTGGGTCTGATGTCTCCTATCCCTCCCAGATATGTGCAATATTTTGAGCAAGATTCACTGATGAAAATTCAAATTTTCATTATAAATTCACTTACATATAGATAGATTTTACTTCATAAACTCAGACAGAACAACCTGTATAGTATTTGACAGTAATTTTTTTACTTTACCTGGCTAAAAAAAAACCCATAATCTTTTTTACTGTGGGTGGATGAGGATGTGTGTTGAAGTGATATTTTCCCAAAGTAATCTTAACAAGTATAGCATTACAGCTATTTATAAAATTAAATTCTACGGCTGACAGTTTTTCTGTGAGCTCAAAGCTTCCTGTGATTAAGATCACTTTGCTGGAAGTCAGAAGTTCTATACTAACAAAGTCACAGATGGAAACTGAAGTATAGCACTAAAAAGTATTGATATTCACCATTACTAGCTCAGATTAAAACAGCTAACATGTTCTCCCAAAGGTGGACAGGTTATCAACAGCAAGAGTAAATAAAAAACAAAACTGCATGTGCTTCAAGATACAGTAACGGGAATTCCCAATCCCAGGAACAAAAATAATAACATGCCCAGCCTGAAGTTTGCTGCATAAACCCATGAAAACATTTAATACAAGCTGTGCTTCTGCTAACAAAACCTGTTGAAATTATGATTATGGAAATTCAGGCATAATCATAATAGAGGCACATCTTCAGCATAATCTGAGCCCATGCTCATGACAAACTCCCAACCTTACATTTCCTTATAGGTCAGCAGGACATGGACAATTTTCTCACTAAAAATTCGTTAAATTATTTAAGCTTGGCTAAAGGAGATCTATATCTGTTCAGAGGCTTTTCGTTTACTTGTTTGCTAGCATTATTTATTGATTTATTTACAACTGGATATGGAAGGCAGGGGAACACTTTCCCCTATTATTTGCCAGCATCTAGTTTTGGCCAGATATAAGTCTGTTGTTGCAAAGCTCCTTGTCTATCAGCAGTGCAGCCCTGCCCTTCGTGCTACACAGAGTCCTGTCTCAATTTTTCTGAGTCTGGGTTTCTAGTGGCTGTCATTCATTAATTAATAAAGGCAGAGGACAGAGCTGCTGATGATAATGACATCAAAGAAACCAGAAAGATTCTATGACTTCCCAATGAAAGGGAAAAATATTACATATAAGGGAAGATCCATAAAAACAGATATGTCCTTAGATAAAATGATCTAAAAAAAAAATATTTACCTAGAAACTCCTTCAGTATCTACAATGCTTCGAGCATTTGCTATAGTACATATCCGCATGCATGAAGGAATGACAGAGACTCTTAAGACAGCTTTACTGTTTTACTTTATGTAAAACTGGTAAGATAGGGAAAAACAAATCTTCACATTTAGTCATCTATGATCAGAAGTTGTTTCTAGAACTTTATAGGTGACTGTTTTCATTAGCATATAATTAATGTCCCTTCTAAATATTTAAATCAGAGACTTTATGGACACCTCTCTCTTGCAAAACCATATTCAGCATATTCTAAAGTGGGAGACTAGAAACAGCCTATCCTGTCATTTAACCAGCAATTAGCCTGATTTTAAAATGCAGAAAATTATCTTTTCTCCCATAGAATTCAGTAGAAAGTGCAAGTTATCAGCATTCAGGAGATCTAAGTTGTTTCTGTTTAGCAGCCTAAATTAATTTGAAAATGTATAACCTGCTGGGCCCAGACCTTGAGTAAATGACTTGTGACTTGAACAACATCTTCCAGAACGTAATTAAGAACATTCACTGGTAACAGAGCACTTAACAGGGCACCAGGGGGCTTATATGTAGCCGACAAATAGGGAAATTTCAATTATTAAGTTGTAACTTCACACAAACTACAAGCAATAAGCTGCTGGACACAAAGACGAGCCAAAAAAGGGAAGAAGGAAGGGAGATTTTCTGCAAGGGAAGGTGTTTGGAGAGATTTTGTTATTCATAAATTGATCATTATTTTAAAGTTACGATATCTCTATCCTCTGAGCTCTTGTCTCTTAAGCTTCACTATAACCAAACCTTTGTACCACATTCTTTTCTATACAAAAAGGCAGCAGCCAAAGCAATACCAGCTCTAACAAAGCACATTTACAGCAGAACATGAACTGCTGGACTTTGTGGTTTGCAGAGCAAAAATATCAAAGGAAGAAATGTACCTGGCAATGAAAACTGCTGCTACTGATTAACAGATAGACAAGCGCAGCCTCCCCTCCAGAGATCAGCAGACTTCCACAAAGGCTTTCAGAAAGTTGAAAAACACGCCTCAAGGCATACAGAAAAAAATCAAAACTGTGTCTATCCCCTCAAACACTTCAGGCTCTGCTGAAGTCCTCTCCCCTCCCACTGATGCAATGCATCAATGATTCTCAATACTGTACATAAATACCGTATATTGAAATTCTGCTGTAACTGGAGGAGGAAATGAACCTTGGCTTAGATTTCCCACAGAAAGCAGAAAAACCTTAACTCAAATGTTTGAAGTTGCAGGATAAAAGGGAATTCTAAGGGTATATGGACAAATCCGTAATAGACAGAGATTGTTGTTGTTTATTCTCATATGCAATGTGAACAGAAATCAATTATTACATAGTACACTAAAAATGCCAGTCATGGAAAATTTAATTTGGCAACCAGAAAATGAAACTGTATATTCAGGACAAATGCTACCAGACCCAGAATCTAGCACTGCCATGCTGAATGCTCTTGTTCTCACTGACACAATTCTTCAGGGTTCCTTAGCAAAGCACAGAAGCAATCTTTCACTTGCTTTCTTTCCTTACAATCTAACAAGAAGCGTGGCCTACACAGGATACAGTACAGGACAAGTATGTATTGCCTAAAATCTTTACTTCAGTTTTCCATCATGCACCTCTTTTTAATTGTTAAATAGTGCTCCAAAAGTTCATTAACTAATACTTGTAAAAAGTTTTGAAGATGAACATTAATGGATAGTGATGACTGTTGTTATCCAAGAACAAAGCAGGGGTCATCAAGTGCTGAGCAGATTTGCTCTGCATGATAAAAGCTTTACAAATTTTTTTCCATCTCTCTAAAAATTCTCCTATATCATGAAAAGATGCTGCAGGAAGGATATACTACTTGTCAAGCTCTTCCAATGCCATTTACTGATACCAAAACATAATATCAAATATGTTTGTGAGGAAGAAAATATTTTAAAAATAAAAAGTTATTATTCTACTTAAGTCTAGCACAAAACTTCTACTGAAAATGTACGTTTTGAAAATACTGATGGATAGAAACACATCAATCGTATATTGGACTGAGGTTTGTGTTTGGTTCTACAGTCTGTTAATTCTTTTCAAGGTGACATGTATATGTATCTCTGCCTCTACAAGAAAACTGAAACAGATTTGCCCTAGTTGTTACTTTATTACAACGCAAAAAACAACGATAAAGTAACACATGCATTGAGAAAACATATAGGAAAACGTTCATGCTGCTGCAAAGACCCAAACCATCCAAGGGCAGGATGATTTCTCACTGCACCAAGACCACATGGATGGACATGCAAAGAACATCCTAATTTAAGCTGATCTGTAGGCAGGCAGCTCTTTTCCAACAGCAAGGACTGAGGATTTATCACAATTCCCTGTCTGTTCTTTAAACAGAGAGTAAAATGGTACAGAAACCTGAAAATGCATCTCCTAGCAATGGCAGCTAATTACCATTCAGGCTCCGGCTCCTATCCCAGCTGCTCAAGGATAATTACCCCTAATGAAAGTGGTGGTGCAGGCTTCTTGGCTCTGCTAAGTTGCCTTAGAATAACAGACGGCCAAAGACATTTGGCATTCAGTACACCTTGCCACAGAGGAACACTACTGATCTGCGTGCCACAGCATCACATTCAGACTGAGAAATTCGTTTGTGAAAAACATATGATACACTCAAAAGCAGACGAAAACATCCCTCCCCAAGACCAGACAGCTGCTCTGTGCCAAGACTCTCTGAAATGCAGCCTGCCCTGGACAGCACAGCTCCTTAACACAAAGCCATTTGAGGTGACAGACAAGTAATGCTCTGGTTTACAGAGCAGTTAGGACAGATGAGGGTGCTAACAGACACAGCAGGCTCAGGTGTGGTTGGGACAGACCCTGGTCTCTTTGGCCATTACTGTTATACTGTACAAAACATTTCTCAACATGGTAAAAACATGTTTTCATCAACAGGGTTTATTCCAGCTCACACTCCCCTTCAGCTCTGTATTTGCTCTTTCGGCAAAACATCCAGCGAGCATCCTATCACAAGTTGTGTTCCCCAGGGATCAGTGCTGGGCCCGGTCCTGTTCAGTATCTTTACTGGATTGAGGGGATCAAGTATACCCTCAGCAAATTTGCAGACTGCACCAAGCTGGGCCGCAGTGTTGATCTGCTGGAGGGTAGGAATGCTCTACAGAGGGATCTGGACAGGCTGGATTGATGAGCTGAGGCCAGTGGCAGGAGGTTCAACAAGGCCAAGTGTCGGCTCCTGCCCTTGGGTCACAACAACCCCAGGCAGTGCTACAGGCTGGGGCAGAGTGCCTGGAAAGCAGCCTGGTGGAAAAGGACCTGAGTGTGCTGGTTGACAGCAGCTGAACATGAGCCAGTGTGTGCCCAGGTGGCCAAGAAGGCCAGTGACATTCTGGCTTGGATCTGGAAGAGTGTGTCCAGCAGGACCAGGGAAGTCATTCTACCCTTGTACCCTGCAGTGTGAGGCCACACCTCAAATGCTGTGTCCAGTTTTGGACCTCTCACTACAAGAAAGACACTGAGGTGCTGGAGTGAATCCAGAGAAGGGCAACGGAGCTGGTGAAGGGTCTGAAACACAGATCCTACAAGGAGTGGCTGAGAGAGCTGGGAGTGTTTAGTCTGTAGAAAAAGAGGCTCAGGGGAGACCTTATTGCTCTTTACAGCTACCTGAAAGGAGGCTGAAGCCAGGTGAGGATTGCTCTCTTCTCCCAGGCAACTACTGACAGAACAAGAGGGCATAGCCTCAACCTGTGCCAGGAGAGGTTCAGACTGGACATCAGGAGGAATTTGTTCATGGAAAGGGTTGCTAAACATTGGAATGGACTGCATATGGAGGTGGTGGAGTCACTGCCCCTGGGGGTGTTCGAGAAACAACTAGATATGGCACACAGTTGGCAAGGTGGTGATCAAAGGTTGGACTCTATGATCTCAGAGGTTTTTTCCAAACTAAATGATTCTGTGATTCTTTCTTAAAGTTTCAGCTCTAGAAAAATGGTATCAATATTTCATGATCAAGATATTTTCCTTTGATGGCTTTTCCTTACATGTGCTACACAGCAAATGGCTGCATAATATTTGCCTGTGGTTTTGAGAAGGAATGATTCTCATTTGGTCTAGCAGAAACAGTAGAAAAATAATGCTGCTCGTCCTTTTCTACACAGCCACAAACAACACAGATAAACCAATGTCAAGATGCAACTTTGCATGACAGAGCTGGAAACTGATAGGGAACGTTTCCAGAACATTTTTGCAGGGAGAGAGCAGCCTCAGGAATTAACAGAACAGAGCAAATATGATACAATTTCATCTTACTTTGAGTTTTTCAAAGAAAATGTACCCTTCTTTTTCTTTTTTACTTAACCTTGAAAATATATAATTAATGACTGCAATACCAAGACAGAGCAAAATGACACAGAAATGAAGATACAGAGACAAGGGGGAAAGATACACTCTTAGACAAAATGTGAAGCACAGAGGACCATCAATAACATGAATTGATGAGCTGAAGAGATGTGAAAAAATTGTTCCAATGAATAGAAGAAATAAGGAGTTTCTCTGACAGCAAGAAGACTTTTTGATTTGCCAAGGGAGTGGTCATCAAGATGAAAGCACAGGAAGCTGGGAAAAGTGATAGAGAAAAATACGAATTGAGAATGTGGTAGATTTGGAGAACCTCTCCAGCTTTTTTGGTTTTTTGAATGTGAAAATCATCAAGCCTTATTGTTATTGAGATGAAATGACACTTTTGCCTTTAAGTATGAAAAAGAAAAGGAACAAGGGAAGGAATAAGTACTATGATGAACAGCTATGAACATAAAGTCAATAAAAACAATGGTTTAGAGAATATCCAATCAATATACAAGCTAATGTTATAAATCATGTTTTGGACATAATACTACTTACTTTTTTCAGTTTGCATATGGTAAGCCTCAGTAATGCTGAAATTTATATTTATTTGGCAGTTACATATTACTGGCCACTTTCTATCCCAGTGTTTGGAAAAATCAAGTACTTCCTAGAAGTAGAGACTATAGGAGTCACACAGTTCTTTTGATGCAACACTGCAAGTTTTGCATTCTCCCTGTGTTTGGTTCACAGTTGCATTCAGAGTTTCCCTTAAGCTGATGGTCCTTAATTCCCCAGAATTTGAACACCACATTGCTAACTTTTACTTATACTTCACAAACACTGAGAAATATAATGTGAGACCCCAAGGACCGTAGGCTCCTACCACAGCTGAATTTCAACATCCTAAGTTATGAGTACACATTATCACTTAAAGGTTTAAAGAATACATAAGTGATTTGTTATTAAAGTTAAATAAAAGCCTTCTGTGCTAAGGCCCAGGACAAAAATGGAAAAAATTCAGAATCATTGTTGGTGCTTCTTCCAGTATCTTAATAATAAGTGGTCTCAAAGCACTGGATGACCTCATGAAGTGGCATGGTTAAACTGCAAAGCATTTCACTATACATAGAGCATACTGTACAACAGAAACTAATTTAAGTCTTAATTCCATAGATCCCTAATATGGTAGGTTTGTCTTTGCTGAAATTTAGGAAATTATGTGAATGCTATTCCAAATCCCACACCTGTGCTTCAGACAAGCACCTTGTGCTTAGAGCATTTCAGGATGTGCACACAGGCACACATAGCCCTATTTAGAAAGGACTTACTCTGCACTGATAGTACTCACACTTAAGTCTTTTTCTTTCTCTTAACAAAGCTGTCAACTGGCTGATAAAACTTTCTTTGCTGTCCCTTGGAGATTACCAGTTTATCTAAGATTCTTCTCAATTACAGCATAAAAGAACTCTCCAAGTCCTCACACATTCGCTCCATCCATCTAGCATGACGCCCGCTGCTCTGGTTAGGAAGGCAAAAGGATCTTTACTCTTGCAGGTTCTGCACACAGGGTGATATGTGACATTGCCACCTAGTTCTCAATAAAGATCACCCACTCCACTGCACTCAATTTGCTTCCCATCAGCTGTAACAAACGTTACTTATTTCTCTACTCTAGGGGAGAAAAAAACAACCTTAACTAAATTGGGGCTGCGGCTAGGAAGCCATGGAGTCTAAATAACAAACAGACCAAATTCTTTTTCTTTTAACTTTTTTCCCTCCTACAGCCCTACCACAAAGCCTGGTGATCTGAGAAGTGAGATGTAACCTGCAGATCTCTGCACTGTGCAGCTGGCAGTGAATCCTCCCTTGAAGCCCTTACGTAGGTACTTAACTGCATCAGTCACAGCCTCGTCTGCTCTGAATGGTAAGAGATGAAAATTAAAGGATCAACAGCATTCAAAATTACAGTCTTCTGTGTCAGCTAAGTGTAAGGCAAGGCAATAGCTCCAGTCCACTTCAATTAGTTTAATTCCCATTTGGAGTGCATCCACCCTCCATCTCAGCAAACAGCTCTGTTGCCTTGTCTCTCTGCCAGACTAGTTGGCCTTCTTACGTGAGCATATACATAGAGAAGGATGATTTCTAGGACACAAACCACAAGGTACACACTTTATTTCACTACAAAAAATTCACAGCTTTGTCAAGGATTCTGAACTCCCATACACAAGTAAGTTTGTCCTGTTTCGTGACAATACCTGGGCCTAATTTAACACATCATTTTAATTATTGCTAAAAATCAAATAAGCAGCACATTATTTCTGTCTCCTGGGAGAGACTGCAATTTGCTTCTCCAAAAATAATATAATTCACAGCAAAATTGAAGTCCCAATGTGTATAATAATTTTCTAAAACATACCCACCACTGTCAATCAACCAAAGTCTATCTAAACCATTCTCTAATGCACCAGATAATTTAAACATTAAAATAGCCTTTAAAATCCCGTAGAATAAATACAATACCTCATCCAAGACAAAGTGATTATCATTTTCATTTCACTCCTTAGACAGTTTCTAATAGGGCCTATTCTCCTAATATATGTCCGCAACATCGATTAAGGATAATGAGAACAATGCACATGAATCAAGTGGGAGACTACAATTCATGTTTTCTGGTAGGGACCAGACCGTGACCTCCCTTGCCACACAAGTGTAGAATAGTTCAACTGAGCAGTTACTCCACACCTTGGCAAATGAAAGCAGACCAGAATCTTACCCTAGATTGCTAGTATTTACATAACACTAAGGAAATCAAATATTTAAGGAAATAGCTTGAAAGAAACCTCAGAAATCTTCATGCAATACAGAGAAATAAAGGAAAATATCATGACTAGCTGAAGAAAAGAGAATACAAATCTACTGCAAGCTTATATACTAATAGACAGACATACTTCTAGATAACTATAAAGTAGGTATGAGTTACTCCACAGCTGCTGGTGGTGTCATACTCCTTAGAGTTGCAATATCAATTTAAGACAGTCTAATCTTTCGTAATAGATGTTGTTTCCCAAGTTAGAACACACAGCTCCCTGGAACACAAGCACTGGACAAATGCTACCTGTAAGCAGCACTCTCCAGTACAATTATACACCAGTACCCAGCACTGTGTTGTTATTATAACCCATCCATAGCCCAGAGATACCAAGCAGGAATACACCGGCCTAACTGACAAGATATTCTTCAGCTGTAGAGATAGCTTATACAGAATCCCGTTATACTCAGGGCAGGGAAATTACATAAGGAGCAAGAAATCTTCATGTGGTGTGGGGGAAATTACTCTTTTTCACAGACTGAGCTACCCACGTCACCTTTCATTTATTTAACACAGAAATTGGTACCAGACCTAGCAGACTGTGATGCAATGTTTCATTTGTGGAGCCATGGTGTTAGCAATGGTTCATTGAGATTATTTCTCACAAACTACCACTAAAGTACTCTTTGTAATTATCTGGGGCAATTAAGCATAAATTAAGTTACCAAAAATGACATTGGGCAAAAGTGTTTGCATATATTAACTCTGCTGACCCCTGTGACTTTACATAAGCAAGAATCTGGAGCTAACCAAAAATATGACTTGATGGGCAACTTGGAGCTAGACAGAGAAAAATAAAATATTTTAATCCTATTTAATTTAAAATACATTTATTAAAGGCATTCATCCTAATCCAGAATCTTTTAAATTATTCACTGCATATCAAAACATCTTGCATTAGAAAAGCCATTTTTAAAACCTTCCCAAATTGAAAGAAAGGCATTACTATACATCTGGAGAAGTTCTGCTAGAAATGCTGTTGTCCTGCTGCAAACAGTCCCTTCTGCTGAACAGCAAGGAAGAGAATTTGATCCTTTTTTAAAAACTCTGTACAGATTATAAGAAAGTTTATTTTGTTTCCAAATGTTGAGGGTTTACATACCTGTGCCTCCACTGTGCATTAATATATGACCTAAGCCATCTGCTGAAAACTGAACACCAGAAGAATCATATATTTCAGTGTAAAAACATAACGAATACATAGAATCATTTCTCTGTCTTCCTTGTCTGTGTTTCCCTGTGTCTATGTTGTCTATGTCTATATTCAAAAGGGATGAGTGCCATAATTTTGAAATGCAGACATAATATTTACAAAATAAAGAACAAATGTTTTCTAAAACTTTGTGTAAGTTAAGTATTTCTGGTACTTCTTTTAAGATTCCATTAAAAATACGGTATTTAAAATAAGCTTCCTCTTTCACTTCAAGAGAAGAGCAAATAAAACTAAAAGTCTATTTAGTTTGACCAAAAAACAGCACAAGATAAACAATATACATCTACAAACCAAAAAACAAATGTATGTCTAGTAAGTTAAACATTATAAGCACTAGAGAAAAAGCAAAGTGGTTTCCCCCTTAAACAGAGAAACATTTTCTGGTCCTATACCACCATAGTCAATGGAAGTCTGTCAGGTAGTATTAAGCCTATAGTCTTTACAGTCTCCAAGACAATAAAAATACTTCTCTTCAGTCATCAGCATTTTGTTTAAAAATAAAGTATTTTTGTACAGTCAAAAGCATTTGTCAAAAAATTATTATAATCACCAATTATCCTTTTAAGAAATTGTACTGTATCAGCTAGAAAGCCTTTTTCCTTCTCCTGTAAGAGCAGCTTCATGTGCCCTGTCAAGTTACAGGAATCACGTGTAAGTGCTTACATGTAAGTGGATCTTACTGTTCCAGGGAGAAATCTACAAAATCCTCACTTTCATGAATAGGTTTCATGAAATATTTTCATGCCTTTAGGCTCTCTATTACTCTCATCTTGATTACAGCTGCTGTTATGTTCGTGTATTAAATGTATACAGCTCAGAGGATCAGAAAAAAGAATGAATTTTGCTTTGTTCAAGAAGTGTTCGTTGTGAGCCACAGAGATTTGCACCCAGAGCTTTGTCTTGTTGAGAAGATTCTGTGTGTTTCACAAAAACCTGGGTAGTAGGTTGATAACAGCGTGCAATGCCAATTTGATGACTGATAAGAAAAGACAGTGTGTTCAGAATCAAATACCATCCCTAGAGATTCCCATAGCATGTACAGAGTAATTTGGGACAGGCATCATGATTTCTTCAGCTATTTTCCATCCCTCCTAAAAAGAACAGGATTGACAGATGTGAACATTTAACACACGTCAGCTTTTCCTTATGACCTCTGATATGGCCACCCCTGTTCTTTATTATTATAGCATGTGCAGAAACTGTGTGTTGACTGAAAACCATTTGTGGTGGCTTAATTCATGGATTGATTCTATTTTATCCTACACTGAGCTGTTCTATATCCACAAATAGCTGAAGACATTCAACACCTTTTACCTCTCACTGATTTACCTCTAAAGAGAAGCTACTCAGGGACTGCCAATATAAGGCTCTAGCTTCTCTCTGATTTATTCACTTGCTAGAAAGGCATATCAAGTTTCCAAACACTCAAACACAGGAGTTCCAACAACACAGAGAAAATAAATTCCATCTTTGACCTTTTTTAAACTGCTCTTATAGCATCATTCTGTAAGACTGAATTTATTATTCTACCCAATATATTCCATTCAATGGCTGCAAGGCATTAACTAGGATTAAAATCAGGTCAACAGCACTAAGAATAAATAGCACTTTAACCTGAAGAATACAAAGGCACCAAAATACCCCAAAATGGTCATAACTGCTCTGTTTGCTCTAGGATTCAATATTCTTCATGGCAAGCTGATAGTCCTCATGCAGTTTTTATGAAGAGTAACAATGAACACCATTTAAAAGATCGATATTTATAGAAGAACATGATGAGTTCAGGCCAGGCTTTAAAGGTGGAAATGACATTACTGTTATTCATGACGTGATAATACCCAGGGCCTCTGGGTATGATATGACATGATAATAAACTGGGCACTACTGTGTTAGTTATTTTACAAAGAATGGGAACTAAATGCAGCCATCACATGAAAAAATATATTAAACATATAGGTAGATATAGATAGAGAACGGGCCAGAGCCCCAGGGTCACAGCACCTCAAACAAGAGTTTGAGTCCATACAGCTGATTGATTTATTTACTGATCTGCCCACAACACTAAACACCTCTTTTAAAGTAGTTCCTTTTTAAATTAGTTCTTCTCTTGCAGGTAGTATATCTGTATGTTAGGTGTGCATCACACCATCCAGGCAAGTAGGGACATCACAGAGAATAGCTGCACCTAAAACCTTAATCAATGAGGACAGAAATAGAGTATTTCCAGTTAGGTTCATCTCCAGTCAAGGTGGCTGAACTATACAAGATCTGTAACACTTTTTCCCGTTCCCCATCTACTCTCTAAATATGGATATTATATAGGGATACCCGAATTACAGATGCATGCATATCCCAACTCATTATCTCCATATATTATTTGCTATTTCAGCAGAAAATCCTCTATCACAAGCACTATCGCTCTGCTTGCCAATGGAGTTAGATGAAGACCTCCTGACCTAAAGCACGAGATCTCCAGTACGTGCTGAAGAACTAAATCTGCCTGCTGGTAGCTCAAGCATCCCTAAGCGCTCGGTGGGTCAAGCACCGCGGCAGGAAAAGCAACACATTGTTGGCGTCGAGTCCCACGACCGGCGCGGGTTCCTTTGGGGCCGGCGCGGGTTCCTCTGGGGCCGGCGCGGGTTCCTTTGGGGCCGGCGGGGGTTCCTTTGGGGCCGGCGCGGGTTCCTCTGGGGCCGGCGCGGGTTCCTCTGGGGCCGGCGGGGGTTCCTCTGGGGCCGGCGCGGGTTCCTTTGGGGCCGGCGGGGGTTCCTTTGGGGCCGGCGCGGGTTCCTCTGGGGCCGGCGCGGGTTCCTTTGGGGCCGGCGGGGGTTCCTTTGGAGCCGGCGCGGGTTCCTCTGGGGCCGGCGCGGGTTCCGCCGGGCGCCGGGAAAGCGCCGAGCCCGGCTGGCATCTGCCGGCGCCCTCTGCCGGCCGCCAGCCCGCGCACACCGAGCCGCGGCTCGGAGGCTGGGCCGGCTCCCTGCCCTCCTCCATCCGGCCGCGCCGCCCTGGCAGGTAGAGAGGCCTGTTCTCTTCGTACTGAAGAATTGCGATAATCGTCCAGTTGCACAGCTGAGGTTATCCAGTGAGAGGCATGTTAGCTTGTGACAGACAGTAGATATTCACGTGTATATCTACTATATCTATCTTTTGGGGTGAGCTATGCGTGTACTATGCTTCTAAATTTAACAATCATGCTGACCCTGTTTTCAGCAAATACATGGCTCCTTCTCTGTGGCATTTTTCTTGGACTTCAGTACAACATCAGTGATGAAAAGCAACACTAGGGAGGCAGTCTGGTCTAGTGGCCAGGTAAACCTGCCCTGCAGCCTAGGTTCTGTTGGCTGTGCCCCTGCCCCAGCAGGTGACTGCTGACTTGCATTATTTACACTGCAGTAGCGCCTGGAGACCTCCAGAGAAGAGCAGGGTGGGGGCACTTCTCTGGTGTGAACTGTCAACAAAAACCAGGCTTGGCCTTCTTAGGTAACGACATACAAAAGAAAGATGAAATAAATATATTGTAAAAGGCTGCCAGAAGTACTGTGTCATTAATCTGGGTTCCAGTTCCTTCATCTGAAAAACATTTTGGGATGTTCACATGAAAGGTGAGCGTGGATTTTTAAACACTGGTATTACATTATGTGGGAGGGTTTTTGACACATTTTTCTACAGTAGCTTTTTTCCCTGGAACTGAACCTTTCTGTAGACTGTGTTTCCATCATGACAAGACACAGGACTGTGCAATACCTTAATTAAATGTTTGCTTTACAGCTAGCAGTAAAAAAAATCCATCTGAAACCTTCATCCTTGGTAGTTAGCTCACTCATAGTTGCAAATGATCACTTTTAAGTGAGATTCAGAGCCAGGACTTCCACATAAGCAGTTTGCTACTCAAAATGGCATTCACTCAGCTGACAGGACCATGAAAACCTCAGAAGTTTAAAAAATAAAAATAAAAAAGTCATAGCAGGTTTTCCTTCTTCAGATTTCACCCCCTGCAGCAGCTGCTTTCTAGCTTTTTATGTCCACAGCCCCCTTCCCTTGCCTGCATACACACAAAACTAGCTGCAATGCAAAAATTCAATCCTCAGTATCAGGCTGTCATCGCACTAAAATAAAACTGCTCATTTTTAACCAAAGGAAGCTTTTTTATGACTCGCTCCTCCAATAAAGCCATCATCCCATGCTAACGAGGTGCTGTGAGATAGCTCACATGGTCCTGCCGAAGTGCTGCCCCTCGCCTCAGCAGGAGGAACGGGAGGAGGCTCAGCTCAGCGCAGCTTAACCTGCCCGCTCCCTCATACGCAGGGAAATGTCACCTCCTCCTGACCCCATCCTTTGAGCAAAATTAAGAGCCTTTCCACTGGAATGCAGTGCTACAGGCAAACATGCCCTAAGGAAATAAGAAGAGCTATCAAATCAGTAAAGCTTTGCAGGATGAGGCCCTGTCTCTATCTTTCCCTGATACTCCTTTCCAGTTCTCAAAAGCTGTGTCACTGCCAAACCTCAAAACTGCAGCTTCCACATCATTGATGTTCAAATGAAGGGGCTTCTGTTTTGTTTAATTAACTAAAGTGAATAAATTTTAAGCTAAATTTTAATTAACCACTTATATTCAGTTACAGTAACATGTTCCTAAACACAGGTTGAAGAAAGCTCTGCTGCAATTTTCTTTTATCAATTTATTCTAAATTCTCTCCACCAGATTCTTAAAAGGTAGCTAAACCTGAAAAGGATAAAATCCTACATTTATTATAACCACAAAGAACAGAATTAAGGGGAGTTAGAGACGTAAAGTGGCAGCTCCAATTTTCTTATTTTTAAGCTGGTAGAGCTCTCTGCAGAAGACTTTGTGTCTTCTGCAAAGCCTGTGTACGCATACCCACATAACGCAAGGGAGTTTTAATAGAACAGTATCTTATTAAACAAGGTCAATTTTCATTACAGTTACAAAGATAATATTATGAAAAAAATAGAATATTTGGATGTAATATGGTGAAAATCCTAAAACACTGCAATGATCTTTAATAGACCTTATATCAGTTTCCCATGTGCTACTTTGGCACAGCCTGCATCTTTTTTGTCGCTATGAGACTGGGAATAGCTACCAATATCCCCACTGGGCGCTAACGTCATATGCGCCAGCCATGCTTAGCACAGCCTGGAAATGAGAGTCCGAAGATTTTACTAAGGGTTATAAAGAGCTGGTAGGCACAGAGCCCACATCAATGAGCAAGTCAATCCATCTAGCTGATGGACCATGTCTTGTAATCATCCACAAGGAATGCTGCTTCCCTGTCCACAGAACTACTATCACTGCTGAGCTTGAATTTTGTCATTCCAACAATCTCATCAGAAATAGGAGAGGTATGAAATACCCTGAGCCTGTACTGAAGGATTGCTGCTGTACAACCACAGTTCCTCAAAACACCCCTGCCCACCCCCTGAACTCTTGCAGGACTAAGACTATAATTTAGTACAAGTCTAAAATATCGCTTTGATCAACCAACGTGCCCTGGAGATGTCTTCTCTCAAACAGGCATGTTGAACTGCTTAAACCTGACCTGCATGTGACTGCAAAAATGCACCTGAGAGCTACTGATTTATGGAGCTAACTGAAGAACTACTTCCCTTCTAATACAACAGGCAACCACAACTCTGGAGATACATGCTCTGAGGAAACCATTCCCAAATAGGTATCTCACACACACCTCCTCTAGTCCAATAGTTTTTGGCTCCCACTGGGCCTTACTTGGGTTCCCACTGGCCCCCACAAGTGCAACATGTAAACACACTTCATGATAGGTTAATGGTAGGTCAATGTCATACCCCTGGGATGTCCCAAACTATTTCATGGGAAACACCAAATTCAGCTGGATGACTTACAAGTATCTTATTATGAATGTGTTTTAAAATGGCAAGATTCAGAGCTGGACATCCATAATACAGCCTAGGACAACAAATCGCCTTCTGTCACATAATGAAGGTCAATCAACTCAGGTTCTGTGGGACTGAGGGTGGCAGCAAGTTTTTAGACATCCATATTTGTGTGATGTCTAATGCAAAGCCTATGCTTTGTGCCTGTTAATAAATGTGTCCTTGTAAAATCCCTGTGAAGTAGAAAAGTAGTGTTATCCTGATTTTTCACAGATGGAAAATGGAGACAGAGAAATTAAAGGGGAGAGGCTGTCTCTAGGGTAAGCATGACGCAGAACAGCCAAATCTTTATAGGTCAAAACTGCCACTTTGAATTGCACCTAGCAACAGATGGGAAGCCAGATTCATTCCATTATGTGTCCTTTTCAGTAAGGAGAGAGAAAATAACCAGTGTAAAAAAAAATACGCCTTATTTTTGCTATTATTGTTTGTTAAGGACTGCTAGAACAGAATGTGCTGTGGAGGAGATGGAGGGGAAACGGTGATTATTGCAAGGGTAACATTTACCTACAAATCTTGTAATCAAGGAGTTGCTTTTCACACCAGTCTATTCCCAGCAGCTCTAAAATCTCCCAGATGAGTAAAGACATTTGGTCTCTAGCCCAGTGTTCCCTCAAAGGAAGTAAAGTAAACAGAAAGCCAGCAAAAAGGGAAAAGCCTGGCTTATCAGGCTGTTGCTGCTCTATCTATCTCTTGCTGCCTTCCACAGTTTGCAGGGCACATGAAAAGTAGAATAAATACCCAGTTACATTTTGCTTATCATCTGACACATTTCACAAAAAAAAAAAGGAAAGGCATCCACTGAGGGTTTTCTCTTTTTAATTCTGTCTGCTGCAGACAGAAGGGGTGCTTAGAATTGGACAGAAAAGATAAAATGGTTTTAAATATGTATATATTTAAGAGGTTATCTCAAAGGAAAAAATATTTTTCTGCTGTGGTTGGCTGCTATCTTAGCCCTGCTTTAAACATTTATCTGATGAAATCACTGCATTCCTCAAAAGAGACGGTTCATGAGTCCTCAGATTCTTACAGCTAACAAATAATTAAATAGCCCAAACCCTGCACTTTTAACAGTAAAGTGTCTGACTCATGATGCCTAGTTAAAAACCCAGCAGGTTCAGCATGGCCCCCTGCCTGGTGGGGTAAGGCACTCTCACACAGCAGACAGCAGGACAGGATTTTGGCCAGGCACCTCAGCTCAGGAATCCCACACCATTTCAAGCAGCCCCTGCAAACAGGATACAGAGGGATTCACTCGGAGCCACACTGACAGCCTGGACAAGAGGCATTAACATTGCAGAAAGTAAAGCAAGATGAGTTAAGGACATCAGCTTTTCTTTGGGATTAGCTGATTTTATAGACCTTGGGAAAAGCATCAGCTTTTTAAAACTAATTTGAGACTGCATGGTTTGAAAGCCTGTTTTTAAAGCTGTGGTGGTGATCCCAGCTCAGAGAGCAATACAAATGGAAGACTATTTGCTAATATTTATAGTTCTATGGCATCCAGGTGTCTCAGAGAATTTTAGAGACACTTGTGAGAGGAATTTCTAGAAACTGTAGATCACATGGGTGATGGCAAACAAGAGACAAACTGGTACAGAGGAGTTAAATGACTTCTATGAGGTTGGCTGAACATCTGAAAACCTAAATCAAGTCCTTCACACTCCACTTCCATGTGGTTTTATTTCATAGCAGTTTAAAAGCCCTGTCCTGCTGTTATGTTTCACTGGTATTTTTATTTTAGCATTTTGTATAGCATAATCTGTCAAATTGCAAATTTCTAAGAGAAGTCACTAGTAATTAGATCATTTCTACATGTACCCAAAATTAGGAGAGAAATTACTTAAAAAATAATTAAATTAGATCAATTCAATCTGGAACAAGTCATGTAAGGGAGGAAAAATATAGCTTGCTATCCCTTTACAAACATTCTGAGCAGTAAGTTATGGACAGCTGTCAGACTGGTGGAAAACCAGAAGGATCAACACGAGATGACCACAATAACATTTTGTATCCAAAGAAACCTCTAATTTCAACCTCAATATTTGTAGATACAAATCTTCACATTAATACACGTGAAGGTCTGCATGTGTTAGAAACACCAACTGCTGATTTGAGGCGCTAGTCATCTTCCACAGTGCCTCCTTCCCTGACAGTGTGAAAAGAGGTGGCTGGTACAACAGCTGCAACTTCAATTACCAGTTAGGACATAATTCTAGATGCACAGTGTCTTCAGAGTGAAAAACACAACCCATGTCTTGGGCTCCAACCAATCCTGGATTTAACATGACAAGTGAAGACTAAAAAATCTGCAAGCTGATGTGAGTGAGATACAAGGTCAGGTATCCTTCAGAAATACAGGAGGGGAAGGAGGGCGAAAGAGGAAGGGAGGACAGGAAGATCTTGAACTAGATTAATTTAATTAAGGATAACCTACCATCATGCACTTGATGGAGGTGAGCACTGATAAGCCCTCACAAGAACTGAAAAGTGTTGAAGTCAAGGATCATGGTTTATCTGGAACGGCAGAAAACCTTCCTGCCTGCCCTAGAAGGGGCTTGGCCAAATCTTTACATCCAATTTAATTTCCTAACAGGTGCTCCAGAGAACCATACAAATTAATTACAAGGTAATAAAAATTTTAGCTCCATGAAGGAGATGATGCCTTAGATTGTATCAAGATCTCTTGTATCCAATATCAGTTCAGTGCAGGAGCCAGGAAGGGATCTGCAGGAAAATATAGAAGAGAAATTGGGGAAAACTTCTCACAGCATCTGGGCTTTTCAAGTGACTGGCCCAACTCTGCTACATCTCACCATGTGGGAATGATCTAGCACCTTCCCATGTGCCTTTGCCTTGCTGTCCTACAAGTGACAGCAACAGTCTGAGGGATGGGGGTGAGGGAGGGAAACTGATGTTGACAGAAGGTCCAAAAAGGGCAACTCATGCCTTGAATACAACTAGTTCAGTGGTTGAATGGGTTAAGATGTACCACCCAGGATGTAAAGAGGGATTCTACATTCTGTACTTCAGACAGGCCAACAGCTCACTGTCAACCTGAAGACTGATGAAGAAGAAAAGCTACAACTGTTGACATTATTCATATCCAAGCTGCACTTGTTCCAAGATTAAAAAAAAAAAATCTCTTGCTGCAAAATGTTCATTATCAGAGATATATGATGTGTCAATAGCACAGGAGTGGAGTTTATAGTCCTGCTTCTGTAGCTCAGCCCAGCCAGGGCTCCACACAGCTCCAGTCCAGCTTGGGAGGAGCTGAAGATGAGCCATGCAGATGAAGAGAGTACAAAGCAGGTCTGTATCAGCTTTCCTTTCCCAAAAGCATCCTTTCTGGGACAAACCATTAAAAGCAGCTGCACAACATGGAGCCAGAGACAGGTAGTTCTGGATATTCACAAGGCTGAAAATCATCCGTATTTTGAGTGTATCTCCATAACAGTAATTCTAAATACATCGTGGCCATCACAATATTAAGAATTAACTTGAAAACTATGACTTCAGGTTGATTTGAATGGTTCTGATCCATCTGCAGTGCTTGAAAGTTGTTCAAAATTATGTACTACATATCTTGAAGCTCTTAATGCAAAAGTTTTGTAGTTCACTTCTATAAAGTGTAAATCCCAAACAAACTTTTCAGCATTCTTCCATTGTATAAGCTCTCCTTACTTGTAACCAATTAAAAAGCAAGGTCCCAGATTGCCTGCTCTTGTAATATCATCCTAAGGGAAAAAATATTTTAAAATTATAAAATTGCTCCAATACTTTTGGAAATTACCTTTTCAAATCCTGCCTGAGTGCAAACATGGACAGAACAGAAATAAAGTCAAGTTAAAACAGATAAGTCAGGTCACCAAGAAATAAGTTCTCCTTACATTACTATGTAAACATATAACGGAGGGAATCTAACACCTGGAGATCAGAGTGAAAAGCCTCAGAGAGGTGGAATATAGTCAATGATTCCCAGAATTTGGGCCAAAGAAACATTTGTTTCCCTGGCAAACAGGTTCTGGTGTTGTCCCTACTTCAGTCCATTAAAAAACTTGCAACAAAAATACATTTTAGACCTTAAAGTCTGAAAGAATCTATGCAAGAATGGATTTTTTCCATGTTTGCTCTTATTTAATCAAGTGAAAAATTTCATTTCACTGAAGTTTACTCTGTATGATTTCATCAGTGCACAGTAGTAGCAAGTAACTTTAGCGTATGTGTTCTCAGATCTTAATCTTTACGATGTAGTTTTTAAATCTGCCACTTTCCTATTTGGAGGGTAACTAACAACAGAGTGCATTCATTCCGTCCTTTCCCAACCAAGCGAAACATTCACTGGGATTTCCTCTTCAAGCCTGCTAATTGAAAACATTCTGCAGTTTATTAGTCACTATACAGATTATCTGCTGACATGCAAACTCTCACTCATTCCAGACTTGTTAATTAACATGTAATTACTGATCCCACAGAGACTGGACTGCAGGTGTGATGCTCTGGGTCCTGCTCTAATAACCGTTCCTCTCAGATGCCGGCACAGATGGAATACACAGCAACTGCATTTTCCCAGAACACCATCCCACCCTCCCCAAAAGTACTCAGGCTCTGTTTTGGTTTTAGTGCTTTTCTTTTTCTTTTTTTTTTTTTTTGTCTGGGTTCATTATGTGAAACACCCACCCACAACCTAGCACAGAAGAGCAACATAAACATGTGCTCTCCCATCAGCCTGGCTCAGCAGGAGCTGGCCCAGGGCAGCTGTTCTGCATGGTGAACTTGAATGGGAAGACCTAGAGGAAAAGAATGGCAGAGAATGAAGGAGAGAATAACAAGGAAACAGACAGATATTCCCAGTCAGTTCTGTGACCACCTAAGCGATGATCTCACCTACTGCTGTATTGAATGCAAGGCGATTCTCAGTTAAGTCTCTTATAGAGCACTAATCTCCAGATTGAAGTACTACCTTCCAATCAATTACTCTTATATGAAGCCTCATGGTACCATAACTATTCCTTTCATGTATTCTTTGGATAATGGCATGTTCAAGAAGAAACCTTTTTCAAATCCCTTGACACTGAATTTCCTTTAAGACTTGAAATGTTTCAAAGCGTCTTTGCTCAAGGAAGACAAAATGGTTATCAAATAGTAAAAACCAGCATATAAAGGCACTGCCATGGAAAGTTAGGTCAGATGAAACCACCTACAAGTTTATAATTCCTTATTAGCAAGGTTATACTGGTCTTGGGATATGGTCAAGAACCAAGTCCATAAGGAATTTTATTAAGCGAAGTACAATTGTCAGGGATAAGTGCATCCAAATTTAAAACAATTAGGGAACTTGACTGTTAAAAGCATGTAGAGTAGGCACATAATTCTATCACTGAAGTCAGAAGTAAAACTGCCTTTGACTGCAACCAGTGGGAGCAGACTATATTAGACAGTTTTGAAAATGTAATCCTACATATACAGGGATTAAGAACAATTTCTGAATCCCTGGGAGAGAATCTTCAATAAAAACATGATCAGAAGTCATGAAAATTACCACCTCAGATGGACCCCCAAAATTTGCTGCACTATGGTTCATTATGAGCTGAGCATGATCATGACAAGTGAATTTTCATTACTCTCTCGTTATCCTATTAGAGGAAACAAAGGATTAAACTGTTCTAAGAAGGAGCCACATTCAGTTTGAAAGCTCCAGTTGCAATTTACTGGATTTCAACAACAACAAAATCTTTGCAAAAAGAACACTGTGCCACTATTAGGACCTTCTGGACCTGCATGGACTGACCTTTTGATGCATTCATTGACAATTCACTGTTAACTACACTGTTAGGTTATGAACCTTTCCACAAGGAAATGGATAAGAAAGATGGCACTAGTACAAATTGGTTAAGAGTCACTAAGGAAAGGGACTTTTGGAATTAATAAATCTTTTTCATGAGATAGAGATACTGTCTGGAAAGTGGCTGTACATTTGCATCAGAGGAGAGATCAACTCTGAAACAAAAGAGCATAACCTGTCAAGAGGAGGAGAGGGGAAACTACTGGGTGATAGATGATTCTGAGATTGTCAGATCTGGGTCAAGATATTAAATCAGAGCAGAAGTAGTTACTTTTATTAATCATGACACATTAATGACATTAAAGACCAACAATGTCTCAACAGCCATGGCACTGCTAGAGAAAGCTGTAGCTACATCAGCTTTTCTGTATTTAGAGCAGCAATATGTTTCAACCTGGTCTTGTGTATGGGCATTATAGGACATAGCTCTTTAACTGGCTTCAAATGGACATGGCATGCAAAAACTAAGCAGTAAGACAGGTCACTGCTTAGTTATCATATGGTACTAATCTTCTGACACCTTGACAATTCCTAGCAAAATCCAGGTTCAGCCAAGCATTTGGTCCACCACAGTCACTATGAGATCCTGACCTTCTCTCTACTAATGATTCAAGAAGGGCCTGTTGACAAATCTCCCATCAGTGAAGGATTTAGAACAGACTTCCTACCATGTATTTCACACAACTGAATTTGCCAATATAAATGGACACATTATGCAATGTAGCAACATTTATGCACTGGAATTTTATGATAATTCCTACCTTGGCTACAAGAAGTACATTTTATGCAACTCAGTGACTAAAGCAGACTGAAGAGACATCTAAAGCTCTGAAGAAGGAAAATGCAAGACAGTTGTTCACAAAGTGATGATAGGTGGAGAAAAAACAGATTTCTTTAAGCAGTGATTAAAATGATCTGTTCAGCTTGACAGTAGTTGCTTTATCTGTAAACTGTTCCACAAAAGTCAGTGAAGATATTGCCTACAGAACATAAGTTGGAGCAAAATCCAGCTTTTTAAGAGTTACTGTAATTCTAGGAGAATAAAGCAAATTCTGCTTCTGACCCTGTCCATGATACATCACTTTTCATCATTGTGAAGTGGCCTGACCTCTTCCTCCAAGCAGAATGATGAAAGACAGTTACTAAAGCTACCCACTTTCAGATCTTGGCTTCTAGAAAAGAGGCAGCTGCCCCTCTTTCTGAGTAAGAAAACATGGAAAAGAATTACCAGAAAAAGTCACACTCAGCCAAACATCTATGAAAGGGTTCAAAGGCTTTTTCATACCTGGATAACATTGGGAAAGGCTCGTCAGGAGAGCCTCAGAAGTGTATGGTACCACTGAACAGCTTCCAGTCTCTAGTTTGCTGCTGAAAAACTAGGACAATAAATGGTGAAAGGAAACACATCAGGAGCAGTCCTGTTTCTGTTGCTGACACCGTTATTCATGGTGGTGTCCTGAAAGGGTTCCTTCACACTTCCAATACAAACACTTACATGGGTTCTTCTACTACCTCAGTTTAGTTTCAAATAATATCCAAATAAGCCCATCAGCCTTTTGGAAGGATAACAAAGAGACTGTCTATCAACAAACAGAGTCACAGAATGACAGTGGCAGCACAAACTCTTTAACCTGTGCTTTCAGGTGGTGTCTTGGACCCTTTCTCCTACAGACTGTAATGCTAATATAAAACATATCCCTTGAATGAGGAGAAAAACTGGTTACATCAGAAAGAAAATTCAAGCACATTTTTGTCTTCCAAAGTAAGGCCAGAGAAGACATGAGCTAGAAGTGAAATACATATGGAAGCTCCTCAAGTGAAAATTATTTGTATAACTGAAAAGAGAAAAAAAACTGAGTAAGGAATTGATAAAAAACTACTGGTTTATTAATATTCTGTCATCTCTTCCTTATTTGTTAATCTCAGAATAAGAAATGTGCATACTGTTTATGTGTATTCCTTTTCCTGAGATTATATTCACCTCTAGAAAAGGTACAATGAAGTTTTCTCAGTCTAATATTTCTGTTCAATAATTAATGAAAGAAAGTGAAATCTGGAAAGAAATAAAGAATGAAATCAAAACCTATCCTTTATCCAGTCTGGGGTTGTTATCTAAACTGCTGTTCATACGACAGCAAGGTTTGCAGTAATGAGCTGCTGTTTCAAGCTCAGTTTACAACAGCTCACTACAGTACCACAGCAATCTTTCAATATCAAACACACAATTCTGACTCATTCCAAGACTCTTCCCAACTGTTCATGCTCATCAATGCATTCCCTGGCAGAGCTATCCTTTTGAACTAGCTCAGTACACAGATGTTATTACAACGTATATGAACGTGATGACAGTAACAATGAATGAAATTTGCATCAAATGCAATCTCATTAATTGATCATATCCAAGTTTGACAATTTAAATGCATTAATAAAAAATATTGTACTAGATGACAGTAAGATTCTAACTTGGTTAATTTTCTAAAAAATATTCCAGCTTACTACTTCATCTTGATTTTATGTATCTTAATTTTAAAAACACATAGTACTTAAACCTGGAAAGAAGTTTAATCAAAGAAACAGAAAGCCCTAAATTACTGAAGCCTCAAAAGAGTGCTTTAGATTTCTACTTACTTGCTTCCTCAAACACTCGGACAGTCAGGACACCAGAGATCCAGATGGACAGAGACAACAGAGAGACAGCCTGCCATCCTTGGGCTATCAAAAAAGCTGGTCCAGCATGCCCAACCACGGCCCTCTGAACTCACTTGAAGGGTCTTCAGCAGAAGAGAGTTTGGTTTGGCTCCTGCAGCTGGTGCAGTATCATTGCCACATCTTTCTAAGGCAAGATAAATGCCTGTGCAAGAAGAATTCTACTAAGGTCTTAATGCCTACTTCCTATCACCCATCCAACAGGGAAAATACCAGTACTCTGCACCAGCTTGGGTTGTATTTACTGAAATGACTGGGTTCAAGTCAATGGGAGAATGCCCACAGTCCTGACATTCTGATTTATTTTCCTTTTTCAAATCAAGCACTGCTGAAGGAACATACTTGAGACTTGAGACTACTTTCTGACACTGCTGGGAAGCAGGTGAGCTTGGAGCATTGTTTCACCTCACAGAGAGGAGCCCGAGTCAAAATATTGGTTTTCAACATCTTTTATCTTTTAGAACAATTCAGAGGACACATTACACCTGTGAATAACAAAACAACTACCAATTACACAGAGTCTGCATTTTCACCTGCTGACCTGTATTGTACAGACTTCAGTCCCTGAACAATTCTTTCTAAGCCGAGTCACTGGTTTGTTTTGTACAGCTGCACAGATGTGATCACTGCATGTGAATACCTCTCCAGAAGCCCATCCATTGCACAGTGAGGTATTCTTTAAAATAAATGATTTTTAAATATACAGTAATACCTCAGAATCGATTACAGATTGAGTTAATACCTTTAAGATAAATTGAAGGCTTCTTATTAATCTAATAGACTTTGGATCATATCCTGAGGGTGCTCAAACCAGGCTCTCCTATTTTATTAAGAGCCTAAACACATGGCTTGTTTTTTTAAAGTGCTGAACCTTTAGCAACTTGCAATAATTTCAAAGTTCAACATTTTTGGAAAACAGTAGAGTATATAATTTAAACATCTAAACACAAGCTTACTGGAATTTGCAAAGAAAATGCTAATAAATACCTGTGTAATTAATTTACAGGCCTTGGGCAGTACCACTGGCAGAATTTTACTATGGGTGCTTCATTTACATATTGGTGGCTGTAAGCCACTGAGGTTTTTTTAATGCACCAGGAAAAACACAAACACGTCCCAACTCACTTCATTATCATCACAAATTCACGTCACCACAACTCTGTTATCCTTATGCTCACTCCCAGCCCACAGGCAGGTAATCCCTTGGAGCTCAAACCTCTTACACTGAGATTTAAGGTAGATTATGTTGCTGGGCTTTCACTGTTGTACCTCATCTGATGCAAGGTCATTTATTAAGCTTTCATAAACTGATTACAAGTCTGAGCCATAAGTTTCTCCTTAAGATACTGGCACTTACTGAGAGTCATGGAGTTACAATCACTTAAGAAGTTACCACTTACCAACCATTCTGTATGGATACTTATATGAAGCACCCCTAGAGGTTGTTTAAATCAATTTAACTTCCAGTTAGTCATTCCACATTCAGTTGTGTCTGTACCATATACAACGCAATTTCAAACTGCATCACTGAGCACCATGCAGTTGCCCTTTAAAATATATCTGACTCAGATAGGTTCAATTTCCATAAGTAAACATTCAAATGCAAATTAAACTGATGTAACTGTTTTTTAAGAAATATACAGATGTGCATTAAAGGATATGAATCCATTTAAACATATATGTGTATTTTTACTCATTCTTAAATAAAGTAAATTTTAGACTATACTTAGAGTATGTTGGATAAACACAGCAGAGCTCTAAAACACCTGTTTCACAAAGCTTTTTGGATCTTCAAGGATTAACATTGATAATAATTATCAAAGAGTCAAACAGCAACTACACACATTATTCTTTACATTATATTATTTTATATACAACTTTATAGGTAAACCTTCATTATACTGATTTAGGAGATGAAAGCTAATCCATCAAGGAAATGTTGAATTAAATTTAAAAATCCTTCAGCACCTGCCTATTAGTGATTTGCTGTAAGGTTTGCATATAACATGCCATTCCATGATTTCACAGAATCACAGAATCATTTAGGTTGGAAAAGACTTTTAATATTATCAAGTCCAACAATTAATCCAGGTGCCAAAACACCACTAAACTATGTCCCAGAGCACCACATCTGCATGTATTTTAAATCCCTCCAGATATAGTGATTTCACCACTTCTTTGGGCTCCCTGTCCCAATGCTTGACAACTCTTTCGTAAAGAAGCTTTTCCTAGTATCTAACCTGCACTTCCCCTTGTGCAATTTGAGGCCATTTCCTCTCATCCTCTCACTTGTTATTTGGGAGAAGGGACCAATCTCCACCTGGCTAAAACCTCCTTCAGGTATCTTCTTGTTAGTGAATTTACATCAATTATTGTTCTAGAAGGAAAAGACTAAACTTCAAGCAAATGTAGACAAATCCATGACTTTCAAAAGAAATGGGAACATCTGCTCATTTGCAGCTTTCATTAGCTGCAAAACTAGAAACGTGAAGAGAATTTAATGTGAAGCACTGTCTAATGCTTGTATGTAAACTATCAAAATACAGAGTCGGTGGTTCCTGGCAGCACTCCTCAACAGGATGCTGCAGTGAGCATTGGCAAGAAAAGGTCCATAAGGAAGTAGTTGAAAACTGTTTTCTATTGAGCACCTGTTTAAACAGCAACTGATTATCAACACAAATGTCCAGAGTCAAAGCTGAAGCTCTCTCGTAGCATCCAAATGCTGCCAAAGGGTAAATGTCAGACTGTCTTTAGTATATTACAAATTATTACAAAACAAAAATCATTGTCATTTAAAAACCTTACTCAGGTGGAAAGGAAGAATGACAGAAGTCTGCACACAATATAAATAATATATGCCTAATTCTTTTCAGAATCAAGGCATAAAGTTACGATTGAGAAAGTCTTCAGATTTTATAGTATTTAAATAAGGTTTTGAGCTTTTAATCTGTTGTACCTAATCCTGTCTCTTTAGGGGCCATAATGAGGAACTGCAACTGAGTTTACCATTTGGAAATTATTTTAAATGTTATCCAATCACTAAAGATTATAATAAAGCAGCACATATTTTATTATGCTATTCTAGATCCTGGCTGACAGGATACCAAGCAAAGACTCCTTGCTTTATCAGAAAAAGTAGGAGAACACCTCCTGGATTTTGGCAGAAGATCAGTCCAGAGTTCTTGGAGTACTAAATTATTTGCAAAGCATCTGCAAGGATCCTACAGACTGCAGATTAAAAAGCCTGACTTTCTCAGCTCTCCAGAATCCAATAAAAATTTTGCATGCTAGTAAAAGAGGAACCAAAATGTGTGTATTACCCAAATCATTTCTCTCTCTCCTCCAGCTCTGTGGACACTTACATCCCTTCTTTGGGTCAATATTTCATTATTCTACGAAATTAGAATCCAAATGGTTAACCCAAAATTAGAGGAATTCTAGAATCCATGTGGAATCATCTGTGATTCCAGAACATATAATATTGGTGAGGATATGACACAGAGCACATAGAAAAGGAACAGCTTTCTTTGCGCCTGCACAGCCTGTACCTGTCACTCCAGTGTACGGAGACCTATGAAAAATGTTATTTTTACAAATTATTCAGGAGCCTTGTTTCAGCACTGTCAGAGTTTGCAAAGTAGATGTCCCAAATTTCTGAACATTTAAATGCAGTTATATGGCATTAAAAACCAAAATCTGTGTGTGAGAGGAGTGCACAGGCTGCAGTGGCATCAGCAGCAGGAAGCTGTCATTCCACCCGCCTGCTGCAGAACACGTCAGGGAGTCAGGGCACGGGGAAAATGAGTACTGATGAATCTATGTAACACTTCCTTGAAGTGCTGGCAAGTTAACACGCAGGTCCAATCAAAGCTTTCAGAATGTGAAAACAAAATCAAAGCAGGGCCCTTGAGGGACTAAATATAGCTCCAAATCTAAACTTTCAGAGAAATGTTAAGAAGAAACAAAATGTACAAGAAAATTGACTTATCCTAATAGAGAGTCTAGAGCTACATCTGATCTTTGGACACCTGCCTATCAAGCCACATCTTAACCAACTGTTTCCAGTGGTTTAGTTCATATTTTTCATTTCTCCTTAATATGAGAATATTAATATGGCTATTACAGTAACTACTTTCAATTTAAATCTGGCAGTGCAAGCCATATTCCGGTGCTATTAAAAATATATTAAACAGGATTATGTACTAGATGGTGCTACACACCCAGAAAGCATTTGCTGGGAAACTGTGATATTATAGCTTTGCAAACATTGTAGCATGAGCTATGTATAGATGTATACATTCCTGAGCTCCTATGCAAGCACACATTCTGCCATGGCTCATGTATATGTACATGGATGAGTATTCACACTGTAAGAGAAAAGGACAACGTGTTTGATCTGTGAGCAAAATAGCAACAGTTCAAATCAAGGAAAAGTGAACAAAGAAAACATATACAGTGTTTTGTGTATATGATCTGCAGTGCAGACACATCACTTTACACTTGGGAAGCACTACATTAGGCTGCAACTTCATTTCTTAAAACAATGAAGAGAAGGTGGAAGAGCTTTGCAGCAGAACCCCCACTGCTGTCCCAGCTCTGGCTGCAGCACAGCGGGGGGGTTGTTCCTCACCACTGAGAGCTTTCCCTCACTTTCTTTCACAACCTGCGCCCCTGGGACCACACACCTGTGGGCTTGGTGCTGGATTTGGTCTGGCACTTCTTCTGCCAGGCCTGCTCTGCTCTGATAGGGACCAGGCTGCTACAGCAGCTGTAGCTGAGATCTCAGGACATAGTGCACATACGACCAGATTGATGATTACAACTGTAAGAGGAAGGAGGAAAAGGAAGAGAATAGAAATCAATGACTTACTGTACCAAGAAAGAACCAATTATTCCGTAAATCTGCTCTTGCTAATTCTGTCACACAACCTCATTCATTAAAGTTCCATCATTATTTGAATTAACTGTTGCTGTCACAGCAATAATATTCACAATCAGATATTCACATTCTGCAACTACATAGCTTCTATTAGACCCAATTTAGTGATGCTGCCTGCAACTAATGAACTGGTTTGTAGTTCAATTATAGTGCTTAGCAGATAATTTATTAGACAGCAATAAAGTTTAGATTTACCTCTCCTGCAATGCTGCTGCATTATTAGATGTATACATGAAGCTGCATTTTGTTCTCAATTACACAGGTATAAATCTTGAGAAACTCTGCTGAAGTTAAAAGTTATTTTAAATTGGCATGCAGCTACTTTGCATTTGAAAATCTGTAATAAAGCGCAGTTTTGTTCCATGTATGTGTATTACTTACAGCACTCCAGGTGGTTACTTTGATAATGATACAGAACATTTTTGTACTGTTGAAATAAATGCCAATCCTGTTACAGAAAGTGCTTTTATAATAAGAAATTAAATGAACTAAACAATTAGTGCAAAAAGCAGCATTTAGACAATTCCCGCTATATAGTCAAAGATGATTAACTAAGAAGGAAAACTGCTCTCAAAAAGGTAAATTTAATTTGTCTCAAAACCAACTCAGTGAAATACTAGGAAGCAGAAGCTACTGTATAAAAATCTGAGATCAATTAACAGATCTCTCAGTAAAAAAAGGAATGATTTTTGCAAGCAGATAAGAACAAATAAAAAAAAATTACAAGGTAAAATAATGTTGAATTTATCATATTACAATATTATATGGTTTAGTTCTACATAGGACTACAAGGCTAGATAGGACCCAAACTTCAAATTTTTGAAAGCCTGAACCTGGACAAACTCAGTACTAATAGATATAACCTCTTTTTAATTTTTTTTTTTTTTATTATAGCATAGTGGTAGAATTTTATAGTTGCTTTGATCATGCATAAGCACATAGCAGCACTCTTTCACATACCTGCCTTTTAACTAATCAGTGGCATTTAGCAATGAAGACTGTGATGCTACTCATATCTCAGTGGTGAAAATCAAGCCTGTGAACTACTGTGAAAGCAAGGGAAATCCTACATTAGCCTTATACTCCCTCTTTGGGATATCTGGCTTGGGAATAGAAAACCTGCTTCGCTTCTATACCAGTTCTCTTTCACTGAAATGGGGCTTAGAGTACCAACAGTTAAATTGCATTGTGGGGAGACTTAACACTGGGGAGGCCACCCTCTATGTGATTCTTAAATAATTCTGACCTGTTCAATGCCACACCCAGTCATACAAAAGAGATTCATATTTTCAGCAATTTTGCAAAATGTGGGCTCTGTTCCTAGGGATCCAGGTCTTGAGCAGATGTAGATTATGTAAACTCAAACTACTGAATTTCCCGGTGCATATACCTCATTTACAAAAAGGAGATACTAATGTTTCCTTTGTCTACTGCTAATACTTGTACATTTAGACTGCAAATCCATTCAATCACAATGGCTTCTTGGTTCATTTCTGTAACAGACAAGGTACTAACAATGGTAGAACAGATAGATGCCAACAGCATAAAAAAATATAATTACAAAAATAGTAAAATGGGTTGTTCAGCTGCATGACATTTTTTAAGATTGAGAAAACAGAATAAAACACACTAATTTTAAAACTTTCGTCTTTTAAAAACATTACATATTCTTTCCTATGGTTTGCTTTTAGCTCTTAAGTTCAATTTTTAATGAGCAAGAGCATTTTGGCTAGAACACCCCACGAGGTCTCAAAGCCCACAGCAGTTTCCATCATATCAGTAACTTCAGCCCAAGCTGTGAAACTTTTGTCAGCAGAATGACTTTGAAGTTGCTGGATTTCTGCAAGAAACATGGCTTTGACCTAAAACTGGAAAATTTTAGAAAGGATAAGATGAAGAAGAATCCAAATGGCATCCAACCTGTGCCCTAGTCCTTGAAAGCTGAGTTTTATTTCTCAAAAACTATCTTTCCTCTGAAGCTGGCTTTCTCTTCAAACTAGAGGGCCTTCAAATGGTCTGCACGTCTGCCCACACAGCCAGCAAAGGGCTGACTGCCAGTTTAAGGTGTTATCTCTACACAGATTTTTATTCCGCAGCATCCTGTATGTATTGAAGGGTAGTAAAGCCCCGGACAAAACAGAAGGAAAGGAAAATTACAGAAAAGAGAATTCTAAGATACTTGGGGGGGAGGGGGTGAAGGGGTGGGGGTGGAAGGAAGTATGTAGGTATGAACATATTCACACAAACACACAAACTCAATTTGAACTAACTTCCATTTCAAAGCTGTAGCTGATAGGAAACCAGGAAGATTTCTGTCCTGAGGTTTCAAGTCTGCTGCTCAAGAGCTAGGGGCTCTTTGCCAAGTCAGATCTGAGTTTATATTTCTGATATGTACAAAAGCTCAGGAGCCAAGCTCACCGGCAGAAGAAACATCTGCCACACACATATCTTCTGTCTGCATATTCCCCATGTCAAACTCTCTGCCTTTTTAACCAAATTCCCAAAAACCTTCAATGTGAATGCCATTCCTTGATGTCATATAACAGTGAAAGGAGAATTAATAAAAGAAAAGTAGATGAGAAAGAAAGGGAGAAAGAAGAGAGTGTGTAGGGAGGAGAATGAAACAGTTGTCTTCACCTCTCAGCATCACTCACCCATACATGCACACTGAAAAAATGGCAAGGGGGGGCACTTGCAGACCACTATATATTGCACTTGTCAAGAAACAGCCAAGCAGTCAAGAAAACCATGCCCCACTTGTCTGTCTTGCATTTATATATTGATTGTCTGTGTGAAGTGACCACATTACTTTAGTAGGCTCCAGTCACCAATGATCTGTTTCAAACCAGTTACAAAATGCAGCAATAAAGATATTATTGGTGTTTCTTTCCACACTGAAGTAAAATTATTGTATTTTCTTTACCAAACTCCCCCGCCTCTGCTATCTCCTCTTTTAGGCTGCCAACTCGTGGCACTTGTCAGACAGAAAGCACACATTTGGAAATAAGATGCCTGGAAAAAGTTGAATAAAGCTGAAAAGAGTTGCTCCACCATATCAAATGCAAAATAGTGACACCAGCAAATGACATAAGACAAATTAGAAGTGCATACAAAGAAAGCAACATCTTCCCATGACTGCCCCATTGGCATGTCCTTTACCAAGTCTCTGAGTTCTTTCAAACCTCTCCTAAGAGTGCAAGAAAGATTTTGACAACGACACTCGTCACCTTCAATGCTGCACTGAGCCCAGTTCCAATTTCCTGCAGCAATCCAGCAGACCTCAGAAATATTACTGCTTTCTGCCTCAGGCTAAACCAAATTACAGAATCTCTTGGTTTCAATTTCCTATTTCACCAAAAATCCCCAGAGCCACAGCCATCACTGGACTCCCCAGTAGTATCCATATGCAGGGTTAATATTAAGGGACAGTTAATACCCTTTCATTCACTTTTGACCTATCTGCAGTTTAAGCTTCACACAAAGTCGCAAAACCAAGAAATACAGTCAAGTTCCACTAATTGAGTTAGAACTTATCTAAAATATTTTGGTAATACAGAGATGTCAATGACAAAAATATGTCAGCTTTCAAGATAAACAGGGAAAACAATTCAAGTAATCAACTAACACAAGCTTGCACAGCTTTGGGTTCTTTGGCACCAGTCTGTTCCATACACATACAAGCTGAATTTGAGTTGTTTAAATATAAGACATTGGTCACTTTTAATACATCATATCCATAGGTTTTGTATTTCTAGCAGCTTTTTTTGGATCTGAATAGTTGGATTTGTTTTCATCTAAAATATAAAGCTATTTAGTCATAAACACTTATAACAACAGCAGCAGCAAAGACCCTCTCTGACTATTGCATAAAATCTCTATCTTGATTTGAGCCATATTGAATTTAACTATTTTAATGATAGTTGCTCTCACCAAGAGGTCACATAATAATATTTCTCAGTCTGCAGGGAGAGACCTCAGCTGAACTGATACATCACCACCAATACAGTTTTCTGCTTCTCTGCTTCATGCTTTAAGGAAGCGTCTTCTTTCATACAGCTCTACCTGTTAAATATTGTGCAAAGATGCCACTCATTTGACAGAAAAAATATACAGCATAAGGCAGGCCTGCACTACAAAATCACTGATTTTAATTGAAGATACTGAATACCTCTTCAGACGTTTCGTTGTTTTAATTCAGCCACTAGTTTTTATTTCCTCATAAAACAGGAACAAGTCAAGCACAAAGCACCTATGTAGCCCATTGCATTCTGCATGTTAATTCAGTGAGTTCAGTAAAGTGACTCTGGCAAGCAAACCTATGAATACCTCAGCAAACCTATCGATACCTCAGCAAACCAGAAGACCACCATCAACAGCAGCAGCCCTTTTTCTTTTCCAGCTTCGTACACAAGTGCAGTGTCATGGATCCTACAGACATGCACGTGCTTACAAGTCACGCAAGGCAATGGCTGGACCAGTCAAAGCAAGAAGAGCACTGGGTTTGTGGTCCCAGCCTATACACTTTTGTAACTTCTTATTTCAACAAGTATCCTTTCCTACCTCTCCTTTGAAACTTGAAACAAACAAGTGTGCTTCTGCAACTCTTGCCTGTACCATGACATAAAAAATAAACAAAAAAATATACTCAAAAAAACAAACCATAACATTACTTACTGCCAAGCTCTGAACAAACACAGACACTATGACAGTAGATCCATAATGATTGTTATTTTCTACTCAGACCCTTCATACTAGACATCTGCCAAAAGTTACTTTATTTGCAAAGCTTAAAATTCTTGAAAAGCCAAAAGCACTTTGGAGACTTCCTACTTCTCTGCGTATTGGATTATACTGTGTGCACACAACTGACTGACAACTGAAAAAACAAAAGAAAATATTATTTATGTTTCCATAAGATCAAAAGCATATACAGTAAACATTTCTGGCAATATCGGGACTATTCCTGAATAACCATGCCACAGAATTGGAGTGGAAAGGAAGGGCTCATCTTCAGGTCTTCCACAGAGGCTTGGAAGTATCCGTAATCCTTCCCAGAGCAGAAGAAAGCATGAGCACTGGAAAGACCCGGCTTCAAATGCTGGCTCCAACGATTTCAGATGAGTCAACATTTCACCCAACATTGAATGTGGGAGATATATTTTGTAAGCAAACATCAATCAGAATGAAGCAACTGAAGAAATGCAGCTTCAGAACGTGACTGCTGACAATCGATCTCCGGAGCCTGCAGGACCCTCCAGAGTGGTAAGAAACAGAGACACTGGCTGCAGCAGAATGGCACCAATGCTACAGGCTGGCTCCCGCTTCAACACAACAAATGTTTGGGGTTCATTCCTTATTACTGCTACTCTTATTTAAAATCCTTCTGGTACAAAGAAGTAGATTTCCCTTTAGGTGTCTTCCTTCTGCATTGTGAATGGAAGCATATAAAGAGTTTTACTTATACTTTTAATTTCCGATTTTAATTTCTAATGGTCGTTCATTGCCTCCTGGATGTCAGGCACAGTAAAAAATACTGCTCAATCTGCATCAGTGTGTCCAGGTTCTGCCCATCTCAGCACACCACAGATCTCTCCCAAACATACCTAGTGCAGGAAGCAATTTATTTCAAAACATTTTAAATTACCATACTTGTTTGTTTGTCTTCATATCCTTTAGCTCTGTTCTACTCATTCCTGGTGAACTAGCTCAGCTGGTTAGAGCGTGGGGCTAGTAATGCCAAGGAACACATGGAACACACAAGGCAGGGTTGCTAAGCTGTGACTTCAAAAGCTAATTTAATGTCCTTAAGGTACACACTGTGCATACCTAGATTTCAAAAGACTAACGAGATTGAACAAATAAGGTCGATCATAGCAAAAGTTGGAAATTATTGCAAGTGAGGATATCTTGAGTTAGGTGCCAGCCAGAGTTCAGACATCATGCTGCCACAAGCCCTGGGTCAACACTTCACCTCTCATCTAAGAGGGCACACAGCTGTGTAAATCTGCACCCTCTGGGCATGGAGTGCTGACAGCAGTAAATACCTGGGGTAAAACAGAGGTGCCCAAAGTACACAGGGGGAATGAGCTATACCTTTGTTTGACCTGAGATACTACTCAGTGCAACTGAAGATCAGAGAGTTCAGGTTTTACCAAACAAGAAACACATTTGACTTGGAGAGCATTATTCAAGATGGCATTGGTACTCATTAGGGGTAAATCTACAGTAATTCTATAACAGAAGCTGAAATAACCAGTTTTAAAAAGGTGAGATTTAGAAAAGAATTAGGCGGTCTCCTTGGTTTGTTTTGCATGGACTAATTAACAGTAACTGCAATCTGTGCTAATGAGGCAAGCATTTTCTAAGGGTAAGCAGCAAAAAAACAACTTCCTAAGCAATTCCCTGTCTAAACATTAGGTCTTCCTCAAACTTAAAAATACATTCCATACCAATTTATTTTAATTACCCATAAGCAACAGGGGGGGAAACCACCCACATCTTAGTCATTTAAGTCCAAATTTCGCTAGTACATGGATGAGTTACAAAGACCTCCATAACACGGCTCAGGATGGAAATTCTGAGAAGCTGTTGAATCTAATGATGGAACAGAGAGATTAAATTTACCTCACAAACCATTCAAATCTGGACAGAGACAGATGGAGGAAGAATATCAAATGCTGGTATTTCAGGGGAAAAATTTTAAATAGTGAAAACATGAATACAATATCAATTTAGAAAATATAAAATCTACTAAAGTCTGACTCCCTTAGTCCACAGAGGTCTTAAACACAACTGCTGAAGGATCAATGCTACAATTTAATTGTGCAGATATTCTGAATTCATATATTACAAATGTTTCTACCCAGCTGCTCTGTACCCCAGGAAAAGGGAGTGGAGCTTCATTGTCCATCCACAGGACCTGGCTTCAAATCCTGGCTTCAAGTGCTGGCTTCGGTTCCACTCCTTTCTGAGACTCTGGGAAAACAATTTAACTCCTAACGGCCCAGTACTAATGATGACTAATCCTGCACAAACCCTCTGATCTATCAAGATTCAACTCATTAATTCTTTTAGAGCATGCAACTTAAGCTGATACTACTTTCCGCTCATCCACTGGGACTGCAAAAAATTCCCTCAACAGTCTCCTGTCTCCTCCCAAGAGCAAGTCTTGAAGAGGCACAGAGCCACAGTCTCAGCTCTACCCAACAGCCCCTCCCTTGTCTTTGGGAAGGCTTGCAACCCAGCAGACAGCATGTTGCCCTGGCTGCTCCATCACCCAGGCACAGGTTTGGGCAAACCAGGAGCTGGAGCCAACTGCAGCTGATTGTGGCATGAAACAGGTTCCCATCTTGGTCAAATACTGTTGTCTCAATCTTCCCGCTTTATGCTGTGAGCCTAAAATTATGTTACTTCATCCTCTGGATGGCCATGATCTGTGTTATTTAATGAATGGGAACTATATATCCTAGTCTGCAAATCTGTAACACTACCCTGGTTCTTGTCACTGCATTCAAAGTGATATAGAGCCAAGGAAAAGTAAGCAAAATTCTTCTCCCATCTCCCCACTTCTTCAGCTACTCTGAATATTAGCTCTGCAAAAGTTCATATAGATATACACACACACACTAAAGTTAAAAACCTGTGCTTTTACCTTCTGCTTGAATTTGTCTTGCTTCAGCTTCCAGCCAAAAGTTCTTGCCATATCTTTGACAACAGGATTGAAGATCCCTCTACTCTCAAAAATTATTCCCTGTGTGGGTAATTATAGTTGTCACACCATTCAAAACTCTTCTAAATTCTCACTTCTACCATAATAATTTAACAAATAAAACTAGTCAGGTTTTTCTTTTTCCAAGTAGGTGTTTATAGACAAAAATTGCCTTCTCCATATTAAAAACAGGGGGAAAAAACCCCAACATTTTGGAAGAGAGGTTTGAAGATTTTGTTTAATTTCTTTGACAAAACTTATGGTCTCCTTTTTTTCTTTTTTCTGTAGTTGAGTTTTTTCCTTCTTTTCCCACATCCTCTAATTTCTTGTAGTGAAATCAAAAAGCAGGAGGCAGACAGATGAAAATGGCATTTAAAATTCAAACACTCAATTATAAACCCACAAAATTGAAAACTTTCCCTTGAAATTTTCCAACTTTTAATAGAACAAAAACTCGAACCATGAAAGGGTTGCTTTTCTCTTTGTTAAAGCAGCTCTGTATCTGGGCAAGTTGCAGTCTCTCATTAAAATTATACTGTTGAAATTAAAATATATAAACATATATTTTTGAAGGCATATTCTCCTCTACTACCCAGCCTCTGAAATGCACTTTCCTTCCTTCCTTTTCTTCATTTTCCTTCTATTTTTATTGTTTCTGATCTTTGACTGTAAGTTCTTCTGCTGTTTTAAGACACAAAGAAAAACATTCAAATGCCACTGAAGGATAAATGTATACAGAAAAACAATCATGAGCACTATAAATTTATTACTTCTAGATGTATAACAAGATGACCTTATTTGCAATATATTATATTCATTGGCTGTTACATAGTGCCCTTTGAAATCTGTTAAATCTGCAGTAATGTCTTAATAATATCGCACTCTGTGTATACTACAAAGCATATATATTATCTCATGTATTGAAATAACTTCTCATTACAGCATTTCCTAACTCCTACATCCCCATTTGACAAGCATTTAAACAATTTTTACCTCATATTTTAAAGTATGGCTGACAAATGCAGAAGATGAATGCTTCCAGAAAAACAGGAGAATAGTAATGAGTATACTTCTTATCTATGACATTGCGTTTTTCTGTTTTCATTGTTCACAGTGCTAATACAGTGCTGCTTCAAAATGCAGTTACCGATAGATGCACATCACTAATAATGGCACATTCTTTTTTCCAAGTATCTCTTCCCTTAAATCTGAGTATTTTTAAAACTAAATTACACTTTAAATATGAGCAGTATCAGAAAGCCAATCAGGAGAAGAAATCTAGGCTTTATTTTCCCTGTTTCCTCACCCAGAAAATTTGCCAAAAAAATAAATAAATGATTGATTAAATAAATAAACAAATGAATGAATAAATAAAATCACTTTCCTGCTATCAGTAACAGGAAGAAACGAGCTTGGTTTTCCAATCCAAAATTAAATTTTAAGAGCAGAAAGTAGAGGGAGGGAATAAATATGAAAGCCCACAAGTAATTGCTGAGGTCACCTTCTGAACCACACACCGATTTTTCTGACAACAAACCTACTCTAATCTAGAATAGAGGTTGACAATGATGTTCCTGTGGTCACAATACTCCATTGTATCAGCCAAATTAGTGTTTCTTTTATTCATAATGTCCTTGTGTTTTGCTGTCCAAAGTCACTCAGGTGAATTTACTGAATATATTTTCACAACAGTAGATCAATTGGAAAAGCTTAGGAGCATGTAATTATTCCATATCATTGCATTTTACTGCTGTGATAGGATAAACTTATCCAATGGGGAAAAAAAAAAGATCCATTTCAGAGCACAGAAGGTTTATTTCTTTCTATTTCTGTCTTCTTTTTTTCCTAAATGTCCCTGGCTTTTATACTTTCATAAGTAAAATGATTCACTGCAGGAAATGAAGCATTAGTGCAGCTTCACGACATTTTGAAGCTACAGCTGTTTCAATAACAAGAGTTTTAGCCCTGAATGTACGAGTAGCACTTGGACGTGAAAGCATCTATTGAGTGAAGAAGGGCTTGACCCTTTGCTCAGTGACTTCAAAGTTGTGAGTCATATGGCCTGAAAAGAATCCCTGAAGTCTTTAGAAATAACAGTGTAACATAACCATTGTGCTACAAATGGCTTCTGTAAAAAAGCACATCTATCATTATGCACCAAACTACATAAATGAGTCTGAAAAATTTAACCATACTTTTGAAAGGCTACATCCAAAGAAATAGAAAGCTGCAGGCCTGGACAGCTCAGCCTCCATGATCTGAGAGGAGCTGGTTAAGTCCCCACTGCCATCTGCAGAACAGGTGGGCTCTGGGCTGTGCACTGCTCACTAGAACATCATTTGGTAACATCTACATAAATTGCTTTGTCAAAGGAGAGCAGTTAGGAATCACAATTGCTAACAACTGTACTGTCTTCAATCTTTAGCAAAGATTGCTTCATTTACCAATTACACAATACTCTTTCCTTGCTTCTTAACAAACCTTTTCTCATAGCTTCAGTGAGAGCTTCCATCTCTCAGGAGCCTAAGCCAGGGTCAGTAGGCAATGAATGAGTGTCTAAAAAGGAAGGAAATACCTGCACGTGTTGCTGATCAACTGTACAAGAGGTAACAACTACTGTGAGCACAATCTCATGTCCAATATCATGGAGGTAGAGGGAGGAGATATATTTTAACTACCTGAATAAAATATAATTAAGATGGAGGTAAGAACCTCTCCATAAACAAAAACAGAGAGAACATATTAAAAAAAAAATAAAAAGAGGGAACTAGGAAAATAGTTGAGAAAATCAATTATCCAGAAAAAAATTAGTAATATCGGTTCCAGTGAAGGAAGGGGAAATAACTGGAAAGGACACAAAACAAAGGAGAAAAATATTGCAAGCAGCAATATCAAAGACAGGAAAACTGCTACGAAACCAAACAAAGGAGACCAAAAAAGGGAAAGAAATTATGGGAATGAATGCTTACTCAACCCAAGAGCTGTGAACAGTAGGAATTGGTCTAAACAGACAGTGCCAATGTTTAGGAAAGTATTTATATAAGAAATATGTAAAGGATTTATATAAGAAATTAATCAACAAACATGCTTCCATCCTGTTAGTAATCTATGGTTTATGTAACATCTTTATTAGAAATCTAAATAGTTAAAACAGATGTCTGTGGGTGGTACAGAACCACTGAGGCTGGAAACTGAAACGACCTGGGAAAAAGTCCTAAATCCAAGCAATACAACAAATTCCAGCAATACAACAAAGGAAAGCCACTGTAATGAAATGCACTTTGGAAAGATTCAATGAATCAGCCTTGACTCCTCAGGAAAAGAGATGGTCTCTTTATGGTCATATGGGCAGCTTGATTAAAATCTTTTGCTCACTATTATGGGAAAGATGCACTTTGATCTGTGAACCAAGTTCCTTTCCAGTGAAGAGGCATTGGTTAACTGTATCCTGAAGTACTTTAGTTCTAAGAGAGCTCAAGTAATTCATTATTCTTCTAAGGCACAGATGAATGAATACTAAAGAATGCAACAAAAACTTCATCTTCCTTTAGATGGGCTTTTCAATTCAACAAATCCACACCAAAAATAAAAGTGATAAAGCTAAATCTGATGTGAAAAGACCTGTTTTGAAAATAGGTCATGAATAATAAAATGTTCCCCAAAAGGACTGGCTTGCCAGACATACAAGGGCCAGATGAAACTGTCTGGTGACAGCTCATCCTTAATTTTCCTGCCTGCAGTGGACTCTAAAAGGTTAACTACATGAGGGTTTTTTTCCTATTCAAAACTCTGTGCAACCTATTTCCTTACCCAGAACATCTCATGCATTGTGTTAGAAACACAATGAAACTATTCAGAAATTCTTGTGATTCATTCGTTTTCTGTCATAGGTTTTAGGCTGCTGGCTAGGAAAGTGTTACTGTGGAATAACACGAGTGCTCTGCTTAAAATTACTTCGGGTTTTTAATTCACCTCTTCTGGACTTAGGGTAACACAAGCTGAAGCAAAATCTGGTCTCTTCTACTTCTCACATCCTTAAAATAAATCTATGAAATATGGCTTCATCACCCTTTTCCTCAGATATAGGAGCAATACTGGGTTAGATCATTAATGTCAGAGAGTTGCTAAAGCCCAAAGCAATACGATGATTTTGTCCAGCTGAGAGATCAGGTCTGTTGTTCTGTAAGGATCTAACAGGTGATAAAACTTTCCATTCTGGAAGGATGCTGCTATCAATGTGCACCAGCTTCTTCTGATTTAAACATCCATTTGCATCTGAAAAGATCCTCTTCCTAAATTGTATGTGTGCTCCATGTGCAATTCTTCACAGTAATCAAATAACAGGGCTAAGAATGACATGGATGCTTCAATGCTACCCATGAGTGGTCATGGCTACTGATACCACAGAGTTACCTATTTGTAATTAAAGATGATATAGAAAACCACTGCAAGCCCCTGTGGCCCCAGAGAAGCTGAGAGAATAAGCTACTACAACTGCATGGGCAGGGAAGTGTCTCATGGACAGGCAGCTTGTGGCTCCATCTCAGCTCACCAGGCCTCCAACTATGATCTCCTCAATCTTGCTCCTGGGTCAGGTGTCCACATAAAGAATAATCTGAACTGTAGGGTCTGGTTTGGTTTATTTAGAATATGCCAGGAAAAAGAAGAGACTCTCTACAAAAACAAAACTACACAAGATAGAACTAATTCTTTCCAGTTTTGGATTCAGGCTGTTCCAACAAGCCTAGCTTTGTCCCACGTCTGCTGGGAAGATGGGAAATTTGCTTGCTCTTGTCCTCAGGAAGGACAAATTGTGTAACAGAATGTTGGTTCAGCAAAATAAGGAGCTCATGTCCAACTTGTTCCTCAGACGGCAGAAACCAAAGCTCTAAAACATTATGGTATCTCCTTTGTGGAAGACAAAAACTATGTTCTTTAATAAAAGATGCTGTTACAAAGAGGATTTTCTGCTACATACACACATCATTCCAATTTTGATGAAAGTCTCATAAATAAAATTAACAAAACTGTCTCTCTCACTGGCAGGTCATTTTTTATCATACCCAAATTTCTTAACAAGTAGCAATTACCAAGCCACATTGCCTATAAGTGCACCCAACAGTCACAGACTACAGGATGACATATTATACCCATGAATACCTCACAATTGAAATACATTTTCCCTATGGGACTACATCACTGCTTGATTTAATTTTTCCTGACATTTGGCCTGGAGCTTCTTTAAAGAAATGAACTTAGGATGGCTTTGCTGACAGCAAAGGACAAACCATGGCTACATACTCAAATCCTACTTAAATCATGCACACTACCCTTTTAAAACACTGATCCTGCATGAATTGTAGGGAAGTCACTGGGATCTATTAGTCAAAGTTCATCTTCTACTGTTTGAGGATGAGCTATAGGTCCACATAAGCAGTACAAAAGGTCCAGCATAAATCATACTGCGAAGGAATAAACAGTTTCACCAGTGACAAATTTATCGATGTGGAAGGAGATATGCCAACTCGTCAGAATTCCTACCGGGGTTTTTTACAGCCTCAGTAGTTCTTACCATAAATCACCCATATTCTGGTTTGGATTGGTTTCTTTTTCCTTTTCCTCCACAATGTTCTCTAAAAAAATGGTACCTACAAAGATTTGATTTCAAGAGAGAGAGGCAAATGGAGAACCTTACTTTAAACTTAGGGAAAAGGGATAGGTTAGGAATTAAAAGACTAGTGTGTTTCTAATAAATCTCCTGCCTGAAGAGCAGCCAAAAATGTCTACATTCCTTCCCCAATTAGGTTATATATTTCTCTTTAACATTCTGAAGCTGTTATTAATGTTATGAAGTTGTGTGTCTCTGCAAATATTAAATTTAATGTCTCTTCTAAGTGACACATTGACAAGTTCAGAGAAAGAAGTGCTCTGGCTTTGACAGAGGCACAATAACACCATCTATGGAGTATTTTCAATGGTTTCATGAGTGCATCTCAATCCTGCGCCTGAGAACCAAACTGCAGCTGTGTGATCTCCAGTCCTCTTGTAATCCTTGGTTTCAGTATTGAGGGGAGCTGAATATATCATAAGGAGGAGAACTACCTAGTTTTAACTGTGCAAAGCTGTAAGAAACTACTTGTGTTTTAATTAATTTATTGTCTCAAAAATAGATAGAAACGGCTCCCAAAGAAAAAAGGAAAACTATGGAAAAAATAAAAATTAGGATTGAATTAGGCCTGGCCCCAGTCTCATTCCTCTGAGGATAGTTTTCTCTGAGCTCCACATCTTCACCTCAGAGTGGTCTAACAATAAATGCTCCTCTACACAAACCCATCCAAGGCTGGCATTCCATCAAGACATCAAGTAACTGCCTGTATCCCGACAGGAGCAGAAAGTATTTCATCCATAAGCAGACTGGTGACCCAGGAAGCAGTGAAACACTCTGACAAGTTAAAGCAAGACAAACAGCAACTGTTTGTATATACCATTACACTAGATGCACTCTAGGCTTTGTGACTCTCCTTGGGCATTTTGGAGCACTTCATCTAAAGACAGGTTTTTCAGGCATTTTATCATCTGTTACATACAATTATATCTAAACTCAATTTTTTTTCTCATGCTCTTTTATTGTCCTCCCAATCCTCTTTTCTCTTTGACCTCTAGAGCAGCTTGTCCACCTGAGGCACATAAGAACACAGGCATGGAATAACCCATTTCTGGGTTAAAAATGGTTAGTTCAGGATTAAAACTGGCAACGGTTGATCAATCTTTGAATACATGAATCTTTGAATAAGTGACAAAATGCCTAAAAGCAGCTTAGATCTGTCCCATGAATAGCAAAACAGAGAAATTAGACACTTTCAAATGCCCACTATTCACATTTCTCATTCTTTCAAATGCACAGCCTGTTTGTTTGTAGAAACCATGGGACAATATGCTCCAGGATCAGGCCTCAAGAATAATCTCCTTCCTTTTTCATGCATCTACAGGATTACTTATGTTCTTGTTATCAGGGTATCTTTTGTGCCCTGAGCAATCTTCTGGAACATAGAGAAACAATCACATGCAGTTGAGTTCCTGCTTATCACACAAACCTTGGATCAAATGTTCTCACTGAAAGATGAAATTAAATTAATGCAAATTACCACTAAGTAAAGAAATGGAAAGGTTTCTGAGACAGAAAGATTGCCTACATGAACCATTTTTCATACAGTGTTGGTGAATTTTGTATGTTTGGAAAAAAAAATTCTCCCCACCTTCAAAAATAAGTGAAAAAGTTTCAATTCAATCTTTGAAAATACTTTATTTTGAAAAGGCAAAAGTACAGTCTACTTTTAAGACTGTAGGTTTGCACAAAGAACTTAGTCTGAATCATACCTCTCAAGAACAAACAGCTCCTTCCAGTTCAAATGAACTGAATTCTTTTTCGAAAACTCAATTCTTTTTGCTGAGCTCTTACTCTCTATTCTGTCCTTCTAGCACACCTGATCCGCCTCTCCCTTTGCCCACGTTACTCTCAATAATGATGATTTTCACTCTCCAATACGTAACTCAAGCTCCTCATCTTTCCCTAGGTTTCTTTTGCTTGAGGCAGTCAGAACTAAGACAGATTATTTTAAGACCCACATTTTTTCCTAGGCATGTAGCAGATCCTTGGTGTGATCAAAGCAAGTCTTTCAGCTCTCTGCTTCCATCTCATATATTTAGGAGAGGACATCAGGCAAGGACAGTCCCTCCATCACAACTCTTCCTGCTCAGTAGAACCATGACCTCATTAAGGGCCCCAAATGATAATATTTCTGTCTCAGATTTTAAATTCAAACATGGTTTTGTTTGCAAAATGGTAAGCAAATTTGTTCCTTAACAACATTGTAAACCTTTTAAATCACGTATAAGCAGCAGAACAAACCTCTACATTGCTAGGACAGAATAAGATATTTTAGTGCCAACTCTGGTCCATTAGATTTTAATTGGCTCCAGCTGGTAGTCCCATAAACTATAACATTTTTTACCTGCAGCTGAGCAGCTGTCCACACAAAGTAAAGAAAAAAATTTCCTACTCAGGAAAAAGAAGAAAATACACTGCCTATAACTTCTTCCCTACAGTCTACAAATACAGAACTAAGTACAGCCAATGTACCTGATTAAACAGCTCCTTCAGAGCTCCTTCTTGCCCAAAATCCAAATAACCTCAGAACCTTAAATTCTGCAATGTATTTACACAAAGAGAATCAGTCATTCAAACACAAATTTTCAAGCAATCTGTCTAACACTGTATTAGTGAGAGAGTTAAATTTAACTCAGAAACTTAATATAAACTCACAAACAGAAATGATATGGGATTTTCCAACTCTCAGCCTCTGCTTTACCTGCCTGGCTGGATGCACTATGGGATAGAGCACCTCGCTGCTTCTTGGGGGGGCAAACTCAACAGGCATTACAGCTCAGACTGGAGAATTCACTGAAGTTTTCCCACTCAGGTAAAAAGGATTTAGTTACAGAAACTATGAATTGAATTAGTTCTGCCACTACAACAATGAAGTACAATTTTAGTGAAATACAGACAACTGTCCACATATTGCCTATGTATGTGTAGATAGACAGATAGATACCAATTACAAACAATTCACAAAAATTATAGCAACTTGATCAAATTCTTATCTCATTGCAGTAAACCCAGAGTAACAAGCAAACCAAAGAGAGATTCCAGATTTTCACTGACAAAGAATAACAAAGATGACAACTCGGTCTGCTAGATTCCAACTGTACTATTACCTTTTCCTTTCCTTTATTCCCCTTTGAGAATGAATGAGGAGGGAAAAAAAATAACAGAATTTTAATCTGAGCTGCAAATCAGTCTTTTCAGCTAAAGAGTCTCACCTGTATTACTGTGAGCAGTGTTAGTAACAGACTTGGTACTGTCTCCTGCAATCCACCCCTGAGAGGAGAGGGTAGGAGCTGGGCAAGCCTTTCAGAAGCACCAGAGCATTCCCCAGGGCCACTGCTGAGCCCCGTCTCCCCCACCAGCAGTGCAAGAACAATCCCACTGAGGTCTGCAGGCACTGCCAAATGCCCAGCACACAAAAAGCAGCAAAAATGCCCCTTTGCCAGCTGATGTGTGCAACACCTGTAAGAGGAACGTCACCAGCTCCCCTTTAAAATCTTGAAACTCTAACAGGGATTGTGTTGTCTCCCTGCTGAGCACACAGGCCCCATTCTCCTGCCTCCCCTGCCCCTGCTCTTCTCCTGCTGCCACAAAGGTCTGTTGAAGAACCAGGAAAACCACACTGAAACATGAACACCTGCTGGGGTGTACAGGCCTTCAGAGCTTGAACCCTCAAAGATTTTCTCTGCTCAAGGAGCACCCAGAAGTATGTGAGGCTCAGCTTTCCGCCCCACTCAGAAATGAGCAGCCTCACACTCTGGCACCCCTTCCCTATACATGTGCCGGCAATAAAGCAAACAGACAGGGCTATTTAAAAATGACTCTAATGATGTAAATTAGACAAACATTAATAAACTCAGCAGGTTATTTCCCTACTGGAAAAACCACCATAGATCAGAACAGCTCTCACACTGGTGATTCATATTGTTATACAAGGCCTGTGTCTGAAAATAAAAGTTCCACATGAGACTTGCATTGAAAACACCTTATCCATCAGGATCTCCTTTATTATTTCTGAAGTAGAAAGAGGCCAATAAAAGAGCTGTATTAAAACAGGCCCCCTGTTACCAGAGTGCTGTGATTAAATGTTTGACTTACAGTTTGCTTTATTAAGCAACGCAAACACCATCAGCTTTCCAGCTTTCTGAACTTTGAGTCATTTTTTAACATTATGGCTGACCCAAACCTGCTCATGTCCTACAAGCCTGGAAACTGCACATAATGCAACCCTGCAGGTTATATTTTATCCTACTGTAAATTGTTAGCTGCCTGGATATATAAGGGTTACTTTACCGTTAGGGGATTCTCTTAAAGCTACACAACAGAGACTGAAGAATCACAGATTTTGCTCTTGATAAAGAAGGTATATGCCAGACAGCTACTACTCATTTTAAAAGAAACACTTATTCTTATATTAAAATTCGATTAAAGAATTCTCAAATTCCTAATATTTTTGGTTAATGATGTCATTTCTATATGTGAAACAATAGGTGATTCTCAAAAGAAGAACTCTAAGGAACTACAGATTAACAGCCAAAAGACACCAAAGTTAAAGTACTTTTTTCCTGCCTCCATAATGGAGAAAAACTTAACCATGAAGAGAAGCTCCTTAAACACCTGTAACAGAATCCAGATCAATGGGATTATCAGCATGTCAGTGGTGGATGAGGCTCCCAAGCATCTACTAGCAGTAGTCTACCCTTCCAAGGCTTACTCCAAATATACTCGTACAGCTAATCCTGACTTGGGAGTTTTGATGAGCTTTTTAGCACTTGAGATATTTCTTTCCCAACACTATCTTCTGCAATATGCTATTATGAATGATTAATACCATACAAGACAACTATTAAATTCTATGCTAGCAACAAAAAAAATATGGAAGCAGGCCAAACTACCACTCCAAACACTGCTTTGAAATCTGATGTCACCAACCAGCACACAATGCTGAACAGCCCTAGACGGTGTTACTTTACAAGCTGGATAACTTTAGATTCTTACAATGAGATCTTTACTGACTTGGTAGAAGAATTTTTTCCTCCTGCTTCCTTCACATGTAGACAACTCTATCCAGATATTTACATTCAAAACCAGAACCTTACCCAAAGTTCTAGAGGGATGATACAGGCTCAGGGTTTACTGAATGTGTTGTTGTCTGTCATCCAAACTTTTCCACCCCAAAGAGAGAAGTGCCTTCATGAGGAGTGTGGGGAACTTTGCACCAGGCCAGATTTTACAATAGATCAGTTTGTTGAGTCATAAATGAAAATAGTGTGTGCTGTTCTTTCTGCCTGCAACTTTTAAGTACATAAATAAATTTTAGGTAGGTAACTTAGCCATTGTTCCTCACTTACAGTTTAGCTGTTCTGTTCCACTGTAGACTGTGAGGCCACAAAGGATTTTAGCATGTCATTTAATCATTCTCCAAAAGACAAGCTGAACAATGTCACATCTTTATCACTGCATATGGCATCACTTACCCTGATAGCTGTAAAAGCAAGAATCACTGTTAAGCATTTAATCCTGTCAGACAGGGATATTAACCTGCTATTTTAGAAGCCATTGCCATCTGATCTGTAGTAGTAACAATGACGGTTTCCCAAGGAACAATTCCTTCTGCCAAACCATTGAATGGTACAAATAACTTTGATGGAAATGGAACTCTAGAGCTGGTCGAGAAAACTTTTGATGGAAATGGAAGTTATTTCAGTAAAGATAGTGTGGGAGGAAAAATAGGTTCTTTAAAACATTCATTAACTTCCTGTAGTACATAACAAGTTCATCTCTTTCCCTCATTTGTAAGTATACACACATATATTATTCACTTATCTGTGCCTACGAGGATAAAATCAAAGAAGGACCTCATGCCACAGTTAATGTCCTAGCAAGGATCTCAACCCCAAAGTACACTTCAAGGGGGAGAAAGTGAATAAACTGAGGATTTTGAGTAACGGATTAGACATTTGCTTAAATAGTACTGAGCTGAGACTAAGCACAACTGAGGGAAGCAACTGGACCCTGGATTCTCGGCAGAACACAGCCAAACCAGCTGGACTCAGTTGACAATGACTCTTTCAGACATGAGATGTTTCATTCATATTTCACACAATGGCTACATGAGTAATGAACAGATGGGTTTGCTATTCACACCACTTAGTGGAGCATGAAATGATGCACTGACAGGTAGGAGAGAGAAGAATTCGAAGCAGGTGCTGTAGTAACACTATGACAGCATACAGTATGTCAAAATGCAGGGTGCAAAATACTTAACTAAAATGTATTCAGAGGCTCCAAAATTAGAAGTATTAATAGCTAAAGTTTTTTAATTATTTTTCAAGCTTAAAAGGCAAAAATTATAATAACCTAGGACATTTTGGAGTGAACTCTGTAACTAATCTGCTCAGGCCTGTGTGTCCTTCTGTACTAATGGAAGGGAGACAAGGATCATTCATATATTTGTGCCCTCCAAGCCTGACTGCTGCAGCACACAGTGCATGGGACTGAAAGCTGGAGAGGTCTGACAGACTCCAGCTGGTGTAACAGGCAGCTGCCCAACTAGTAATGGGTTTGCTGTCTCACAGACACATTGGTGCTCTGGACACTGTACTTTCCGATGGCAGTAAAGTTAAAAAAAACTCCAAACAACCACCTGAGTTTTTATCTTCAAATCTATCCTACTATTTGACCCTCAACTGGACACTCCAGGATTGAGTTTCTGCCATTGTATGATGGTGTCTGGGACTGGAAGTTGCCTCATCAAGCTAACATGAAGAAAACCAAAAGCTTTGTTTAAAATCACACCAGTTTCTCTTAGATTTAAGTAAAATCATGGGGAATCTCTCTCAGAAGCCAAAAAACCTCAATTTCAAAATACATTTTGTTTTCTTTTTAAGTCTCATGAATGACTTTTTAAAAATAATTAATTTAGGACTGAAAGTTCTAAAATATTTTTAACAAGAAATGCATACCAGATTTCATTTCTTCCTAAAAAATTTTAATAAAATATTAACATTTAATTAAGTATTAGTCACAAAATACAAAGTAAAATATTTTTTGTGTTATACTAAAAATAGTACAGTTTTTTGCTGCAAATATCATAATGTGAATGAGCTTCTCTTCCATGAGGAAATCTGTCTCTGTGGGAGAAGCTTTGCTTGGGAGCAGTACAACTCCTCATATATCATTTTTCCTTACGGTTTTACCCATATTAATTACCTCCTTGGGCTTTTTCTCATATTTTTGGACAAACACCTTGCTAAAGACAGTATGTTGGGATTGACACACTTTCCATTTTCACTGTGTGAATGAATAGCAGCTCCAAGGCTCAAAAGCCATGTGAAGCTACTGTTAGTGAGACAGAGCTTGGATCTCATGTCTCTGTTGCTTCCAAACTTTATGGTACAATAAAAAATAGCAGCTGTTAACTTGGAAAGATGAGATGTAATTAACGAGAGCTATAGCCCAGTGGGGTGGAACACACATACTTCCATGGAATCTGTGCACAATCCTGACTGAGCCCAGCTCACCAGGATGTGGGCTTTGTGTCTTCTCCCAAAAGAGGGCATCCACAGGACCGCCCCGCGGCTCCAGCTCACGGCCTCTGCACTGACTGAGGAAAGAGACTGCCATCTACTGAGGCAACCCATCCATTGGCAAACAGGGAGTAAAAGCAATGAAGAAGGGATTCATAGTTAAGGCAAGGAGCTTAGAGAATTCCCACAGACATCAGCTGTTCACACTAACAAAGATTTAACAGGGAACCATTATTTGAAGTAAATCTTTTTCTTCTCTTCCCTTCCTCCCCAGCTACTTTCCCTTAGTCAACAAACTGGTTTTCTAATGGGAATTATTCATTCCATGTATACTTTCACAACATCTAACCCCTGTAATCCTTTTGCTCTGAAGGACAGAGATTTCTGTGACTGCTGTTTTGCTACACTGAAGAGGCAAAGCAAAAAGGTGGAGTATCAGAAAAAGAAAACAGAGAAAAGGAGAGTGGAATGTTGCAAGAAGGGAGGCTTTTGAGCACTCACAGAGTTCACAAAAACATTTATATGAAGCAGTCAGTGGAAAAGATCAGAGAAAAAGCAGTAAAACATATAGTGAATAAAAGAACATTGCCACAACCAGCTCATCCCCACAGACACAGCAGTGTGTTCCCACCATTAGATAGAGATTAATAAGCCTGAGCACTTGAAAAGCATCTCAAAGGAAAGATCTCAGAGCAATTTCAAATGTTAAGATTCCTTCTCGCACCAGGTGTTCTGCATGATCAGCTATTAATATCCATCGGAGCCAATGATGTTCAGGATCTTGCAGGACCCAACTCTAATCGATTAAAAGCCTCAAAACAATGCGATGACATATGAATTACTGCCTCCAATTTAACCAGAAAGAAACTAAGATGTAAAATAATTATTTCAAATATGCTGCATGCTTCTAGGCTCCACTAATTTTCCTGGCAACCCAGAGAGTTCCTACAGCAAACATAAAGCTGAAATGTCCAGTCACGAATGTCTGTATGAATATACAGTTAATTACAGAAATAGCAAGTGCTGGGAATGTTGGGTGTCCAGAATGAAAAGCGCAGTTGTGGGTTTACATTAAGAAACTAGGTGGTTTATATAAGCACCTGGCTGTAGAAGAAAGAAACTCAAAATTTTGTCCATGTGACTTTTCAAATGTCATCCAGCAAGTGGATCTCGAAGCTGGGATGAGAATATATGACTTTTTATCCCTAACCAAAAATCCCATCCCATTCTTCTCGCAATGAAAGTGAGACAAAACCAAGAGGGTAATTATTTTATCCTGGGATAACTCAATTCCATTTAGCTAACTCTGCCCTGACAGAAACAAAACTTTACTGTTTTACATCTTCCCAGGGCTGTTACAACAAGCGTTACCACATAATTTCAGCTGACTGCACCTGTTCTTGACAATGCCACTTCCCAACTGTGCAGAGATTTGGAAATGGTTATTAAACACTCATCAAAGAATAAAAACAAAATTGAATCTAAATGGACTGTGCTATGCTCCATGGAAGAGAGACAGCTGGCAGAGCTACACTGCACCGAGGCATCCTGTCAGGCTCCACAAGGAATGTCATCCAGCTTCATTGGTGGCATATCAGCTGTAGTGGCAGAGTCCCACATTCCAGGCTATCAGCTCAAATCGATTTGCCATACATAGCAAGAGACATCTTCCTTGGTTTCTTTATAACACGCTGCTGAATATGGCTGTACTGAGAAGCACCTGAGAAAAATTTAACCCAGCTGGTTTGTTAAAAAAGTATCAATTTCACTGTTCATTTTTATCTTATGTTCTTTCAAATAAGATCACCCATTTTCACACATCATTCAAGACAGAAATGCCTGAAATTAAAGTAATTGCCTATACTATAAACCCTCCAGGAATAAGCAATTAGGCTCATGGGAAAGTCCATATTTGCTCATTACAACCAACCTTTTTATTGAAACAAATTGTCTCTTGCACAGACACAGAGATGCCACATTCTCCTATCTCCCAGGGAGGTCCTGCCATTGGCTAGGTGCATTAAAGGGCAGTCTAGGAAGCAGCTACAAACATGATGAATCCCATTCCCACCAGCAAGTTGCCTTACAGGCAAGTTTGAGAAGGCTCCAATACCCGGCTTGACTTGATTAGAAAGCCATTACCATTTTTGTCTTGCTGAAGTCATGCCTATTTCCAGCCATTTCAAGCAGTGTCTTGCATGATTTGGAGCTAAAGACTCTATTAGAGGGATGTGGGGACATTCTTCTGCTCCACTACTGTACAATGTTGGTAAATAACTGATTTCTTCACTGTCCAAACTGTCAAGCTACAAGTGGAGAGGGTGAGGGAGGAAACCTCAGGGGAATGGGTCTGATCTCATTTCTTATCAACGGTTCACTGCTGCCAAATGTAGCCATCAGAGAAAATCCAGCAAACCTTAAACACTTAAAAATGGAAAGACTGAACATCCCCCAGAGAAAAGCTAATGGGATACAGAGCTTTTCACCTCTGGGTCACAAGCTCAAATCTGGCTCCTCTCAGAAGCAACGAGACTGCCGGGCTGCTCCTCAGCTGGGTGGAAGGATGCTCTTAAACCCGTCGAGCCCTCGCTGCTAGTCAGCAAGTTTTGAGAAATAATCTATTGCACACCAGTCCAGCTCTGAGAAGAGGCTGTAACTTCTGCATGGAGAATGTCTTACCATCACAGCCACAGCATATTAGTGTTGAGGATGAAGTAGAAATGCACTGCCCAGGATGCTTATTTAAATTTCAACACTTTCATCTTCTGTCATGGTTGACAGTTCCCAATCCAGTGTTATGTGCTAAGCTCTTTTATTCAATATGTTTTTCTTACTGTTTCTGCTTCACATAAATGGCCTGACAAACTCGTATCAAGCCGCAGAGGCAAGGCAATGGGAAAGAATGCAAATAAAACAGTAGCTAAACTTCTAGGCTACAAAATAGTGTTTCTTTCATACAGTAATACTGTGGAACTTCCTCCCACACACTATTATAGATGTCACATATATAAATGGATTAGGGAAATTAGAGAAATGAGTAAGAGTCATAAGGTCTGATTTAATGGGCACTAGAACAGGACTACCGAGACTTGGAACATGTACTAATTCCAACTGAAGTCAAAATTAACATCTCCACCTGCTGTAATGGCACATAGACAGATCTTTTAGATAGAATTTAGTGAAGCTAGTGGAAAAACAAGTGATAAATTCACTTCCAAATATCCAGATGCATATTTAGAATCATAAAATTTCAGGGAAAGGATTTCTGGAGGTCATAAGATCCAATGCCCTGATGAAAGCAGGGTCAATTTCCAAGTCAGAGCAGAATGTTGAGGGTTGTACCAAGCCAAACAGTGAGGATACCACAACTTGTCTGGTCATCTGTTGTAATGCTTAACCACCAATGGCTTTCATGGTGAAAAAGTTTTTACTAGGGTTTTTATTTTTATGTTCTTTATAGCAGCAAAGGATCAAGAGTTTTCCTGAACTGCTGCTAGTCCCACCCCAACTGGAAAGAGACTTTCTGATCACATCTGATGACATATTGTATCTTCTCCATTTTTTATCTCCTCTTTAACAGGAAAAAATGCAGAAGAAAAAAGAAAAAATCTGCTTTTTTTGACATCTCAGAATCCATTACACTAACTGCTATGATTCTCTCCAACACCAGAAAGGAAAGTCTGTGTGAGCAGCCAACAGTCCCAGCATCAGATTTACAGATGGTGAGGCTGTCTGTGGGTATCCTATTCTCTGAGGCATTATATATATAAAATCCCACTAATATCTAGTCTCTGATTATTTTTGAAATTTTCATTCTGGAGTTCCATTCCTGTTATTCAAAAAACCACAGAAATTATGCCTGAGGAGGTTATTTCCATAATGGCAGAATGTTTTTGGTGACAGCACAGTTTGCTGCAGGTGATGTTATCAAACATAAAATCTCTGCTATATTAACTTCATCACAGTAGTCCCTTGGGATACTTTACTGAACTGTATTCTTATGATAAAACTCAACTTTAAAAATAAAAATGACCAGAGCTATATTTAGCCCTCTGTTCTAAGCAGCATAAGATGCTGTTAGAACTACACTTCCAATATCTTCAGGAATTTGCTACTTAGCAGTAATTGCCAGCAGAGCATGAACAAGACAAAATATAATTCTCACAAACCATTTGATGGAATAAAAAGTGGCATTATTTCCCTCAAACTAGAATCTGTTACAGTATTAATGATTTGGACTTTCAAAAGCTTTCAACTAACATTCAAACAACGCAGTGGAACATTAATGTCAATATTTATAAATATACAAATACATTGAGATAATAGCAACAAGAATTCTCTTCTACTAATTGACGTCTTTTCAATAAAAACAGCAAGAACTGCAGTTCTCCTTGACTTTTCTCTGACACTAAGATACATGTATTGTCAGGCAAATTCAATATAACTGGGGGGAGAGGAGGAGATATCTTGGGAAAAAAAAAGAAGTGAACAAAACCTGCTCAGAAATAGTTGAATTTCTGATGAAAGCTTATTTTTTCCAAAATAACTGTGATTTCACATGCTTAATTTCACAAGGAATACAGAAAGGACTTGACTTTCAGTATGTGTTGAAGATGTGGTCTCTCAGAACTGGATGTTTTTATAAGGCAATAAGACAGACATATAAAGTCATTAGTGATTTTGCAAACGGTAAAATTGTTCCTAGAACACATGCCCAGGAGACTGAGCAACTGGTAGAATCACAAAATCATAGAATAGTTTGGGCTGGAAGGGACCTTCAAGATCATGTAGTTCCAACCCCCTGTCATGGGCAGGGGCACCTTCCAGTAGAGCAGGTTGCTCAAAGCCTCATCCAGCCTGGTAGTGAATACTGTCAGGGATGAGACATCAACACTTTCTCTGAGCAACCTGCTCCAGTGTCTCATCACCCTCACTGTAAAGAATTTCTTCCTAATATCTAACCTAAACCTGCCCTCTTTCAGTTAAAAGCCATTTCCCCTTGTCCTGTCACTACACGCCCACATCAAAAGTCCTTCTACACCTCTCTTGTAGCCCCCTTTAGGTGCTGGAAGGCCTTCCTGGAGCCTTCTCTTCTCCAGGCTGAACAACCCCAACTCTCAGCCTGTGTTCATAGCAGAGATGATCCAGCCTCCTTGTGGCCTCCTCTGGACTTTCTCCAGCAGGTCCATGTCGTTCCTGTGCTGGGACCCCAGAGCTGGATGCAGCACTGCAGGTGGAGTCTCACCAGAGCAGAGCAGAGGGGCAGAATCCCCTCCCTTGCCCTGCTGGTCACACTGCTTTGGATGCAGCCCAGGACAGCACTCTGGCCTGTGAGTGCTTATGGCTGGCTCATGCTGAGGTTCTCATCAACCAACACACAATAATATTACACACTCGTGTAGGACAGGACTTGAATGCAATACCTTACCCAGTGGCAGCTGATGACAGAAGTCACCGAGACAGCACGCAATTATCCAAGCTGGAATTTTGCCCAGACACCCGAGTTAACAACCTAGAACATACATACCATGGATCTTTAATTACCACCAATGTTCATGACCTAAGTTTTATGCATCATCTGAAGTGTGCCCTGGGAAATAAGCAAAGTCTCCAGTATACATGAATGAGTGACAAACAGTAACAATTTTGGTTATTTGTAGGGAGAAAGGCAAAGCACTGGTTAGAACTGCAAAGATCTCCCTAGGAAGGTAATAGGGATGCAAAATCTGATTTTTGTCACAAATGACTTGCAGCTAGCAAGATCGCTCGGAGAAAAAAAAAAAAAAAAAAAAAAAAAAAAACCACCCCTTTTCTTTCATCAGTCAAAGCAAGTTTGATGATGCTGCCTCTTGATTTAATGTTGCTCTACCCAAGTATAAAAGGGAATTTCAAAGCTACTCTACTATTTAAAGAAAGTCTTACTGCCTTAAATCTTTTAGAGAATATATTGATTGCATTACCAAGAGACCAGAAGCACTGTTTTTTAAAGAAATTCTGTTGTTACCATCTTCACCTGACTGTGATTTTCTATTTCTCATTCTCCTCTGTATTGTGATACTTAAGAACAGTGAATTGTTAGATGCACTCCCATTGTTGAAAAAGGTTTTATTTGTTCACATCTCTTAAAAAACATGTTGAGGCACTCTTTAACACGAGTTAAACTGTTTTATGTAAAACATTATTTAGGAAAGGCTCTACCAGAGAGATTATGAAAGGCAGAACAAAACCAAGTTTTCCTTTAGCATCTACTGTAATTCATCAGCGAGCTGGCTACTTTTTTAATTGGACAGCACTTTCTCGTCACTGCCTGTCTGTTAAAACCATCCATTGAAACAGTACCTACATAGCACTGAATTTACTCTCACATGAGAGTTGGGGAACAATTGGCAGGGAAAAAAAAAATCAATGGCTTTAAACTGCTTTAAAACATTTTATTTGGTTTCCAATTTTTTTAATTAATTCTAACTATGAAATTGGAAAAATCTTCATTATTCATTCACATTTACTCCTAAGACCTAGAGAGGTTTTTGGCCACAAGACCATCTATTTTATGCATGCTGCAGTTAAGGAGGTAGCAAATCAGGCACCAGTAGAACCACAGACGGCTGTGTCAGAGCCTGAGCCCCTTCTCTGACACTGTGCTGAATTACACAGACTGCAAGGTAAAACGATGTGTTCATTTCCTTACCTTTTCCTTGTTAATGTGTCATTCTCCAGTTATTTTTCTCAGTGTATTTTGGCTACAGCACAGGTGACCCATTGTAATTCGCCTGCGAAGTCTCACTCGGAGGGTCTCAGATGTTTGGTTTTACTCAGAAATGTGACTGCATAAAGATTTCACTTTTTTACTGCTATTTTTCTTTTACTCTACTGCCCCTGTAGAGTCTCAGTGAAATCTGTTCAGTGGAATAACACAAGCAGGGCATGCTGCTTTCTGCTTCTGCTCGTTCCGCAAATCTGACTCAATGAACAGAGGAGGAACTGGATTTTATTCTGGCTCACACTTCATCAGCAGGACCGTTAATGAAGTTCCAGCATTTTCACCTGCACCACCACATTAACAGAAACTTGTTTAGCACTGCAGTAGCAAAGAACAAAAGTACAGTAGGAACCCACAGTGCTGCTCCGGCACTCACTTTATCCTCCAGTTCTCTTTGAAGGAAGGATTAAATCCACAGCTGAAATAAACAGCTCTCCTGGAAAAAAAACCCAAACTCACAATCAAAAAAACCCCTCAATGTACAGAATCCCTCTTTACTGTCTGTGTTAAATCTAGCTTTTCAATAGAACTACTTTGCTGTAAAATCAAATAAGATCTGCAAATCAGAGTAATTCCTCAAAAATGGCAAATATTCTGACCATCTTCAGGCAAAAGACATTTTAGTAGGGTCTTGGGGTTCGGGGTCTTTTTCAGGTTTTTGGTTAGGGTTGTTGATGGGGTTTTTTACCCTGTTGCAAACCATGGTATCAGTAACAGAGCTATTTTTTTTTCACTTCAGGCAAAAAAAAAAAGGTCAAACTTTTATCTTAATTAAGATGCCAGAATACTACTAATGTTCAAGAAGATATTTGGGATTTAAAAGATGAACGAAGACCTAAAAGCAAACAGATAGACAAAGTTCTCTTATGTATGGGCAAAAGGACAGGGAAAAAATTCTGAGAACTGTAAAATGAAGTCACCTATGAGCAAATGAGTTTAAGTGCTTGTACAGGCAATTAGAGCTCAAGTAAGCAACCAATAGCAATTGAATTAGTACCATAATTCTGATATCCTCTTTGGCTTTTAGGCACTTATTAGAAGCTTAGAGTTTTTGTGAGCATTTTTCCTGTAGGAAAAGCCTTAACATCTACAAGGAGTGTTCAAAATCCTATTCATTACCAAAGCCAACAATATGAAAGGACATTACCCAGCACACACAGGCAGGAGCCAATTCATCTAAACTCAGCATGAAAACTATCTGTTACTATTCAAACCAGAGGGCACAACAGGCAATGAGGCACTGGCTGGCCTTTGTTGCTGCAGAGTTGATCAAATTATCAAGTAATACACATCCTGATTTAAAAGAAGGGAGAAAAAAAAAAGACAGTAAACTGAATTTTAAGATGAATAAAAAATAAGCTTTCCTAAGGACTAGCAACTGAACTAAAATTTCAATCACTTTTCTGATTTAGGATTACTAATACGCCATTGTAAAACAAGGAGAGCAGATAGCAAGCTAGTACAGCCAGTCAAATCACTGACATCTCACTGGAGATCTCTGTGAGCAATCAGGACACACTTAAGGGATGAGCCTCATGAACAAGCACTCACAGGAAGTCCCCCTGGCTGAGCTGATTTACAGTAACTGGTTAAACAACAATACCTATGGTGAGTTTGAGTTCTCTGAAGAAATACAGTGCAAAGAAAAATGAGACGCAATTCTCAGAAAGCCCAAATCCAGAAAGTCATTGGTTAGATACCAGCAAAAGAACATGAAATAGCTAAGGCAGTACCTATCCTTCCCTGGTCTTGATGCAGGGCTCCTGGAGAGATGTTCACAAAGCAAATTATGGCCTGGGGAAACAAGTCAATTTTAAATACATCCATGTATGACAAAGTCTCGAGAAGAAAAAAGCCTACAGAAGGTAATACAGAATCACAACCTGATTGTTTTTGAAAGAGGTGAACAAGTGTGAAACCTGGCTTCTCAGGTTCAAGTTAGCTCATGAATACATCTTGAATACTGGCTGCTGTCTTGCATACTGACTGCTGTCTAACCACAGGGCCACAGACACGCAGAGAGAACTCACAGCAAGAGAAAGTCCTCAGATAGATGCCAGAACAATTGAAACAGAAAACAGTGAAAAAATCCTCAACAGCTGAAGATTATTTTGAACCTTAATTGACCAGAACATTGTGTGTGATCTGCAAATTTATCCTGATGGACATTTCATGTAGGGAAGCTCCAATCCCAGCTCTGCTCTTGGATCCACCGGATACCACAGTTACTGAAAGTTAATCTCAGCTCTGCAACTGGCCCAGTAGCTACAGCACATCACCCAAGCCCCCTGCAATTCAGACAATTCACCTATGCAGCGATATATATGCAAAAACTTCAATCTAAAGCACTATGACATTCTTAGATGTAGGATGATAATCATATAATTTACATTTACATCACACTTACATCATACATACTCCTCTCGTTGTGCTTTCATTAGGTAATCCTGGTATAAACCTACAGTGTGGCTGGGCAGCATTTTTAACCTCTCCTTTTAGTATTTCATTCATCCTGTAATAGCCTTTTACCCTGCAATTTGCTGGAGACTTTTTTCTTCTTTTTTTTTCACCATTTTTTCCTGCTCATTACTTGGCAGCCCAAGGGAAGCAGGGTTTGGATTAACTTTCAGGGACTCCATGGAGGAAGTACCAAATATTAAAACTCATCCAGTCCAATACCTATTTCATTTAATGTTCACTGGAATATTTACAGGCCAAGGCACTTAGTTAAATGTGAGACTATATGCAAGGGCACTTTATTTTAAAAATAAATCTGATCGGGATAAGGGCATGAGTTCGGTTATACACTATGCTTACAGAAAGTGGTTTTCATAACATGAACATATTTGTCTCCTACAACCAATTACTTCAATGGCCAAAGAATACAGAAAAGTAATGAGAGCACTTACAACAGTGAATCGCATTTTGTTTTGCAATTCATTATTAAAAATTCACTCCAAAAATAAAAGAACAAACAAAGGAAAGAGGTCAGGTGTAGGGTAACCTAGCGGCACCGGAGGAAAATGCCCATGTTAAGTGCAGCATTAATCAATGAAGCTTAGCCAGTTTTAAAGACAAATGTTAACAGATACTTCTTCATAAAGCAATCAAAACATGTTTTTGCAGCGCCTTCTTCCTTTGACTTTACTTTCTCTTTGTTCCTTTCAGAGAGGGCTATGGAAAATGATTTGGTATAAACACGGGATTACTTTCCTCTCTCATTGCTCATTCCCCGTTTGCTCTCTTTTGACAGCACAGCCCATTATTAAAGCAATAACACAAATACAATTCTTCTTGTTCCACAGTACACAGGAGTCACAGGTACTTTTACTTACAGAAATGGAGGTAGAAAGGGATGATCAGCAAGCCAGGTCATTCCCAGGTTCTATTTGGATTCTCAAAAGCCAGAAGAGAGTATGAAGACAACATATCTTTTTATGTACTGCTCCGCTCCTCTGTACGGTGGGTTGGGTCAGATCAGCATCGCTCACTGTGCCAAGCCCCAGGGGTAGGAAGGAAAGGAAAGGGTCGTGGCACTGCTCTCCTTTCTGTGGACCCACACACAGGGAATGCAACAACCACGTGCCCATTCTTGGAAGCAGTCTGGCTCTTAATGCTGCCTTTGAAATTTTCTAACTTCACGTTAGGCTCCAGCTGAGCTGTAATGCTACTGCTAAGTCTTAGGAATTCAGAAAATTACTACATTTTCATAAATCATGTCAAGTTCTCAAATTCTCTCTCCTGCACACAGTCCAGTCTTGAAAACAACAAACTTTCATTTCCTAGGCTGGGTACAGTTTGTGACAGCTACATAAATCTGTAAGATGTCCACATTGCACCAGATTTACACCACTAGAAATGAGAGCAGAATCCAGCCCTATGGTTTCACTCTTTGAAGTATTTTCTGGTGTGTTTAATTTTGCTGAACTGCTTTTGATTTTGGATTTCCAGTACCACAAAGACACAGACAAACCAAAAAAAGTATTTAAAAAAATTTAAAATTTAAATCACAGCAAAATTTCTAAATCTGTGTGGGGTTTCATATCACCTTCTTTTCCTTTCATCCTTATTTGATAAACAATGTCTACATTTTGGACACAGACTGTATGGTCTAAAAATGCAAGCGAATAATTCTACTGATAACAAAAACTATTTTCCTACAAGCAAGGTGAACAGGATTTGGCTCAGAATCCCTAGTGGGGGAAGAGGCTGAAGGCAAAGAAAACCAAAGGGAGAAACTGAACTTCCCAAAGGCTCAGTGTTGCTATGTCAGCATCAATGTGGGCGCTGCTCTGTTTTATCTTAGAGAGATGTGAACTTTAGCTACATTAGAAGCCAGTTCTATCTACAGCTGTTCTTTGACATCTGAGGCCAGATGGTTCCCAAAAAAGGCTTATTCAAGACACTGCAATCCTTACCAAAATGGAAGCTGGTAACACTAATAGTAGGATAATGAGAGAGAAAGTGCAGTGGGAAGTGGTAAAGAAAAGCAAAGCTGATCAGAATCAGTTCTCTGCTCCATCTATTTGATGTACGGCTGCTGCTTAGCCATCACAAGTTCTGTTCTAATACATTCCTGTAGTGTAATTCCTATTTCTTTTAATCATTTGGGCTGTGAAGGCCCAATTCAGCTGTTTCTCTATAGTAAGTACCATTTTGTCTGATTATCAATGATGTTCTGACAACAAGAAAGAAAAAGGCATTAACTCCTGGTAGCACTGCACTTACAGAGGTGGCCTTAATATTTGTTTTCTGCTTCTCTCTTGTCCTTTCCATTTCAATTTTGGTCACTTGCATATTCAGCAACATGCTTTACAAAGTGTCATGTCCCCCACTGCTTCCTAACCAAGCTTTGCCAGTGTTCATTGCTAATCCAAGAGTTTGCACAAGTCCATAGCACAAGGTCAAGCATAATTATCTTCTCCACTTTTCCCCCACTCCCTCAAGGCAATAATAGCTTCAGGGAATTAAATACAGGATCAAAAATGAGAACTCTGCTCCTATTAATTGACCTGCATTTTCAGAAGCATTAGAGGAGGGATGTCAGGGTCTCAGGTGCAGCAGAATAAAGATATTAGCACCTGCTGTCATGTGTGAGGCTCCCTTACTCCATTCATACTGTTTGGAGCTCACACAAATTGCCCAGACAGTGTTTCTCTTGTTTTGCAGCAGAGGCTGAGAGAAGTTTAGGCTACATACCAGATACAGAGTTATGCCTAGGTGAGCTTTCATTTAATATGAATTTTTCAGTCCAACATTGTTCCAAATACTCTGTTCCATCAGTTTCCACATATGTGCAAACCTTGTCTTCCTTGCACATATCCTTCTCCTTACACAGACAGTTACAAGGCATCTAAAGTTCACTGTGTACCTTAAAGAAGGCAGAAAGACAAAGCCAATATTCTTATTTTCTCATGGTTTAAATGAAGAGAAAATTACAGGAGAAACACATACTGAGAACAAGTAAGAAAAAATTAAGCAAAGGTTGGATTTTCAGGATTACAAGTTTCCTTGTTTGCTCTGGAAGCAAGTCATGTTCTGCCAGAAGCATGCTATAATCTATTTCACAGTGCTAGGATTAGAATTTAAAGAGTAGTAGCATGTATTAAAGACAGCAAGGCATTCTTTTTATTAAAAATTAGGGGACACAAAACCCCCTGAAAAGACCCAGCAAGCTAAAACTAAGAAAAACATCTTCTATGTTATCTACAACCATGGAATGTGGTCTTTCTAGGATATCTCCTCATAGATATCAGCAAATTAGATAAATCTATCAAATTTTATCCAGATCTGCTGCTGACATATTCTGCCACAGATCAAGTCCTCCTCCTCCTCCTCCTCATAACAGAGGAGGAGTATGCACCCAGCAGGCACACTCACCATTTTCATAGCACCAAGCTCATCTCCACAGGGACCATCAAAAAGCTCTGACACATCATTCTTATCACGGAACTCCCCCCACTGGCTTTCATTCAAGGACACCTCCCTCGGCATCTGCAGCAAGCCTTTGCACAGCCTATGTTTCCACTGCATGTCTCACCCCGGTACGCTCAAACACACCAGTAACAGCAACCTCAAATAGCCTTTTGTCCTGTCACCTACAACTCTGACACATCCAGCCCTAGAAATGCTGTCTCAGGACCAGCTGAAAAGGTTCCTCTGTCAAATCTGTTTCCCTTGGAGGTTAGCAGTTAACTGTGGCCAGACACTATTTCCTTCTGCTTACCCTTATGGACTGATTTTTACCTAGCCAGCAATGGGCCACATCATGGTTGTCATCACAACTTTTCATCCCTTCATGAGTTTTGAAATATCTTATTTTGATCAAAATCACAAGCTCCCTGAAACATAATTTCTCATTTACTACTATGTGTTTGCATAGTTCTTGGAGCACCATGGACCAGATCCGACTAAGAGTGCCCAGTACAACTAGAATATAAATACAACCAGAGGAACAGTCTTCTATTCCTGTTCATATTAAGAGTACCAGAGAAAATAAACACCATACAAGTATTTTTTATAATCAGCAACTGAGCATGTTTTTTCTATTCTCCTCAACTCTCATGTAACCACTCTGAATGACTCCGTCCATGCTGAAGACAGAATTCCTTCTATCTTACTCTTTGCTGCTTTGGGAGGTTTTGTCTCACATAGGCTTAGGGTGACCAGCACTCCTCATTCTGTTCCATAAGTAAAAAAAGCCATAGCATTGCCGTCTCTGATTTCTTGGTAGAGCCTCCACCCAGGTGTCCCCAGGAGTCAGGGAGGAAAGAGACAACAGTAAAATTTCCACTGGGAAGAGCAGACACAAAGAGTTGCTGCAGAGGGAATGGCACCGCAGAAGGCTGGGATACAGGAGGGGGAGGGAGGTTAGTGCTCTTCTCCCACCAACACTAATAAAACCTTAGCAGAACAGAAGAGATTTTTACTCTGCAGAATCATCAGACTCAATAAATATTCATTTGCAAGACATTGAAATTGCTGGACCAAGCCTGACAAAACCTGCGCAGCCGGGAGCCCAGAGAAGCATCTGCAGAGGGAAGCCTGGGCATCAGTGTTGCCATCAGCAGCTGCTTTGCACAGCTTTTACTCACAACATGCTTTGCCTGGGATGGGCTATTAGTCCCTTCCCTCTGCAGTCCCCTGGGATACCCAGAGCACTGGTGTGGAAGGAGTTAAGATAAGGAAAGCCATCAAAGCTACAGGGGACTCTTTCAAATTGCTTCTTGTGGGGCAAACCACAAACGTTAAAATACACATTAATTTTCTTCCCCATAGCAGGAGCTTTGCAGATATTGACAACTCTCTCAGGATGAAGCTTACAGCAGCTGCATTAATTTATACTATTGAGCTATAATGCTTTTAATTTATTTTCTAATTTGCTTCACATCCCCAAATTCCCTAAACTGTTTCTGTCTGTATAATATGAAGGTTAGCCAAGGCTCCACCAGATAAATCCACCTTAAGGCTATCAGAAACCTTTTGTGAAGCAAAAGCATTCTCCTTCCAAAGAGGCCTTTCTTCTGTTCATGAAAAGACTATTAATAACACAATTATTCTTGTTGAAAGAAAAGGCCATAATTAATAGACTCAAGAGCAAAACATCCATCCTACAGGAAAACAGACTTTTTGTTCCTGGAGGCAATATTTTAAATCCAGAGTATTCCTTTGGATTTAGAAGCTGCTAAATCTAGAGAATAATGGAAAATAATAGAGACTGAAAAGATTAAAAAAAGTTGCCGATTCCATGAATAGCTCAGCACTGAAAGCAGAAAATGAGAGGCTACACTTCCTATTTCCCAGCAGTCTTCTAGAATTTCCTTTCACACCATGGCTTGAACTAAATGATCTGCAAATATATTTTACACATGTTATACCAAAGCTCAGCATTTTAAATATATAGGCATATATTTTTAAGGATACAGCTACTTCAGAAGTATTTCTCTTACTTGCAACCTCATTCTGTTAGCTGATAGCTGAACAAAATATTAACAAGTTTTCTGTACAGTGCTAGAGGAAAAAGAGCATGGAAAAGAAGGGCCAGATAAATGAAGAGCAGAAAGCAGAGAGATACCAGAATTCTTTGAAAGCTCGTGGTCTCCAAACTTCCACAGCTATTAGCTGATTAGCATCACTCTTGTACCAGTGATAACCTCCCCAATCTCAGCTGTGCTTGAGGAGAACAGTTCAAGTCTACTCCACACCTCACCACCTTACAAAATACAGATTTGCAGGAATTGAGCCCCGTTTTGATTTAAAGGGAACCTAATTAAATGGGATGCATGCAGGGAGATAGAGAGACTCATTGACTGGGTAAAGGGTAGGAGCCTGGAGCTGTAGTGATAAAAGTGAAGTACCAGGGGTGTCGCCCCAACCAGCTGCAAGTTCATTTCCATTCTGTAATATTTCAATGACATGACAGCTGCTCGTCTGTTGTGCTTCTAATCAGCTGCAAATGTCTGGGGGGCTGTCGTGTGTCCATTTGTCACCACTGTCTTCTCCTCACTCACACACAGGCATGGCAGCATCTCTGCTTTTTTGCCATGTTAATCATAGTATGGGGTTTTGGGTTTTTTTGCGGGGGAGATGTCCCTCCTCACCCCCTCCCCCCTGCCATGTTCCCATATAGCTTTGGCACTGGAGAAAAGATCTCTGTTCCATTCTCTCCTATCGTGATTTAACCTTTACTCTCTTACCCTGTGCAATGTTTTGGTTATGCCACTTCCCACCATTAGTACATGCTTACACTAATAAATACCAAGAAAAGTGTCCCAGTTGAGCAGTTATTGTCCTTTTATACTAACTGTGTTGCTGGAGGACATTTCTTCAGTGTAGACAATGATTCAGCATCTTTCTTTATCAAAATCACGCCAGAGTGTTTGGTGTTTCTCTGTCTGAGCCCCCACTGGGTGTAGTGTGTGTCACCCAACACTTACTGAATTTGAACAGTGCAAAGTCACATTACAAACACCACAACTCACTCCTCAGAGTAAAATGCATAAACCAGGACAAAACACTTCACTTGTGTTGCAAAAATAACGTTGCTGTTCCTGACAAGTGTGACCTTTAAGTGTTCAGTGTACAGAGCCAAAAAAGGGTATTTTGCTGCCACCTTTACAATAAAAGATTTCTATTACGTCCTACAGAGTGTCCAAACCCAGAACTTTTGCTGGTGAAATTGCTGTGTCAGTATTGCTAATTGTATGAAGACACATGCCCACATATAGACTTACACACAAATATACTGAAGAATGTTGTAGCATATAATATTTTAAAGTAAATTATGTAGTTACCTATTTCATTACTATACTACAGTACTATCCCATCAAAACCAAATCAACACAGAGCACTGCATGAATAACTCTGGGATGACAGGAACTGAGAAACAATTTGAGAGTTGAGGAGAAGACTTCTGACAAATTTGGCTTTGAATATATACTTTGTGAGGACTAGTTGTTTAATAATTATAAAGTGTTTTGCATATAAAAAACAATAGCTGTAGGTATTTTTAGTATTTTTCTACAGCACAGAATCAAAAAACAGTGACTACTGCTGGGTCTGGTCTTGGTTTGGTTGCACCAAAAATTCATGCTTCACTTGCAAAATCTCATATGACAACAGCTATCATTAAAATCTGCTTATTCTTTGTGTTGTTTCAGGCTTAATGCACATCCTCTAAAGTGACAGGCTACACAGGCACCCTTCAGGGAAAAATCTGTAGAGTATTATTACATTCAGATAGCCCAGCCTAAGGTGAAAATACTCATCAGTATAAGCTTGTTAGCTTATAAATTTCCTACCATTTACGACAAGGCTAAACCAGCTCCTTAGAGGAGTTCAAAACATAAACCATCAACTCAAGGGACAGCATCTGTCATAGCAAAAGGTAGGTAAAACACATTTTGCATTAATTCAGCACATAGTCCCCACAGAATTCCGCGGCAGAAGCTATCCTGCCACCGCCCCAGGGGGCAAAATGGCAAAACAAGCCTCGCAGGCTTGTCCTGTGCCCTCCATTTCACACGCACAGACACAGATCTGCCATTAACCTCTCCATGCACCTCCATGCCAGTTGTTGCAACACAAATCTGTGCAACAGAGCAGCAAACTGGAGTTAAGGAGATGCGTGGTCATTGCCTGTGCCTTACATCTGGCAATTCCATCCTTTGCACTTCCAAAGACAAACCTTTAAGCCCTTTTCCCAAAGCTCCTGACTATCCGTATTCTGAAGGATACCCACATTTTCCACTTGCTAGTACATGCAAGCCAAGCTTTTATAGCTCATGAGGCCTCTTTCACAGATCTTTTCTGAATTCTGTCTTTTATTAGACATCTGTAATATTTGCCAACAGGGAAAAGGAGGGAAAATACCCACCTATCTGTCCCCGCTAGATTAATTCCTGTAGATTTCTTCTTTCATGGACCTTAGTGAGTTTATATACATATAAATAAAGAGAGCGCCGTTGTTAACCCTCTATAAAAGAATGAGTCTCTTTTATCTTTCACCCATGGATTGGCAAGACATTCTGATGTCACTAGTCTTCCCACTTCCAATGTGAGTGCAACTGACTGCATTGAGGTCAGAGCTTAGCTCACCTCAGCTACATTTAAGACAAGAGAGCTCCTTCAGCTAGCAAAAAAAGATAGAAAGCAGCACCCAGGAGAATGAAAAAAATCTTTCATTTTGCATTCTAATTTTTGGTCATTGGAAGCTGCTTCTCTATGGTGATGCTAATTTGTTTTTTAAAAATGAGACTCCCCCCTGGAATGAAAATCTCCTCAGAGGTCTCTTGCCTTTTGTTTCAAATTCCTTGTGAAGTCCTTAGAGTTGAAAATGCCGCTGCTTCTTAATTCATTCAATTTTCCATGTGTTAGGGTCAGTAATCCAGTCCCGTGCAGAGCAGGATCTTCCAGTTGGCTCCGAGCTTCCATGACGACAGTGAGCAGGGAGATAAACATTACGGAGACACACAGAGCCCCCAGCAGCAGTACCTCACAGAAACACTAACCAGCCTGCCTTTCCTTCTCTTCTTTTTTCTTTAAATAAATCATCAGTGAATATGTGCCTTGTGATTATGCTCCTATGAGAAGCCATCTGACAAACCATAATTAAAAACCATCTGAAAAATCATTCCCCGCATTTTTTAACATCTGCTTAAAAATCCCTTCTAGATTTTCCTACCTATTTTGGGTGCACAGTGTATGTAAAACCCAGCATGCAAAGGGAGAAGCGTACATCTCACACCACTTTATCTTTGAAGTGCTGATAAGAGGACCTAAAAATGCTAATACATTTGGAAATTCCCCACAGAGTCATAATGAAAAGATTTCTATAAACCTCCGTATTCTGCCAGTGTCTCGGGTGAGAGTATTCTTCAGTAAAAGAATCCTCATCCATGCTGCATATCTCAGACAACAAGCCAGTAGAAGAGCAACGCTTTACAAAATCTACATTTGCTCTCCCTTTCTGCATGTGTGTATTAAGAGTTTACATGTTTAAATTCATGCAGCCCACCTTGAATTGTCCAGCTGCCATACTACTGGGCAGGGGAGTTAAAAACCAAGAGCTAAATTAACTTCAGCTCGGTAGAGAGCAGTGGCCCACACCAATACAAATGTGAGAGAAAGTGGCTGAGTCTAACCTGAGGGCAGCATGTGACTCCCTAGCAACCACAAGCAGCAGATGGGCTTTTTGCTCTCCCTCTCTCTCTTGCAAAGGGTAGCAAAGCTGTCTAGTGATTAAAGCTGCTAGGAGCCAGGAACCTGGACTGCCAAGCAAGATGTACATCATCCAAGAAGAATCTTGTTCTTTACAGCTTCCTTACTGTTATACCTGTAAACAGAGAAAATGCTATCCCCCAATCCTTCTGAAATACCAGGAGGTTCCTAGACATAAGGTAGATATACACAATCTTTTTTGAAGAAAAAAGGCACAGGTTGGAGAGGGCTTAATGTTCTCAAGGAAACACAATACTAATGACTACACTTGGATGGTAACAAAAAAAACAAAAACTTGCAAAAGATCATCAAGTGAAATTTTTCATCAAGTGATGACAAAGCATTGTGCAATGGATCTCTGCCTCCTTATCTTTAAATGAGGACAAGACAGAAAAGGTTTGCCAAGGCCATCCACTAAGTGAAAATTAAGACTAGAGAACCTGATTCTGTTATTAGGTACCAACCATCCTAGGAGAAAAGACTTCATTCATGTGACCATACCTGACTTGGACTTAAATATATTTAATTGCCTTCCTAAAATTCTGATGTGCATAAGGCAGTATTTCAGATTGGAGTGGAAGCTGAATTAATATAATAAAGCAATTTTAAACACACACACCTTTTTGCCCCAAAGGATTTCCTAGTGTTTAGGATACCTTACTTGCAACATCAAGAAAATGAGGTGGCAGAGGGATAAAGCACCAATGTAACTCCTGTGAAAATGTTTGAAAGTGATGGAAAAAAGGTGTGCAAGAAGTCTAAGACAAACTCGTGTCATTACAGGATTGTGAGATTTTAGTAACACACATACTGGCACTATATATATCGGCATAGGGCATAAACTGCCAGATAAAGAAGTTGTGTTGATTCTATCTGAGGTCTTTTAATCACAAGGCCTTTAAGTTCAACAGACTGTAATCCATGAGATAAGTTTTACTGGTATTTAATGGCATATTTCTGTGCTTATCTTGTACTACTTGTTTGCTTTACTGTGATTTGTGCCTAAATATTTCTGCCCAACCAAAATTTGCTTATATTTATAGGTTTATTTAATGATTTTTCCAAATAAAAGAATTGGAGAAATCAGTATTAAGCATAGAATTCAACACATTTACAGGAGACAAACAAACACTGAAGCACTGAGAGACTGAAAAAAGGATTCTTAGTTCCAGACTCTGAGCTGGGCATCACCTCTCCAGCTCGCGTGCAGTTCAACAGCCTTTCCTACAGAATTATTTGGATCAGTATTGTCTAAGCTCTGCTTTGTTTGAGGATGCAAAATAGGGTGTAAGGAGAAGAAAATAATATTTAAACACTAAAATGTGAGTGCTGGCTGTGATAACATTGCCCAAGTCCTGCTAGTGCATGTTCCAAAGCACAATGCACTGCCTGTTTCTACTATGACATATACAGGATTTTAGGAGCAACAAGATCAGGGTGTGCTTGGCACTTGAAAATCTATAGCCCTGAGTTCCTGCCCCTCTGGTACTGATTACTTATAGGGGTAGATACAACAAAGATCTACCTAGAAGTCATTTGGTTGCATAAGAGAAAAGACTTGTTCATAAAAAGAATAAACAAATCCATTCATTTCAACTTCTCTTAATCTATTTTAGGTATATTTTGAAATTATATAAATGCCTGAGCAAGGAGATAGGCACACAGGATGTCTGCTTGATTCAGGCTTCAGCACAGCCAGGCTGCATTACCTCTACTGCATTAAGGCCTTATACAACTGCATAAATGGCCTGGGGATTAGGTCCTATGGGAAGTGAAAACAAAAGTAACATACTTGAGTGCAAACTAAATCAATAAACGTGAAGCTTTTTATTCCTCTCAGTCAAGAGTCAAACGAAAGACAATCAATACAATTATTGTAACTTCTTCCTGAAAAAGCAACAGATAATCTATTCAGCAGAGTTGGAGGAACCCAAAGCACAGTGCAAAAGATCAGCCCTCTCCCTTGTGAGAATCGCAAAGGATGCTCAGTGCTTTTCTAGCCAGTTCTGCCAAACTCACAGGAAATAGAAACAAATTCCAGGTTAGTGCCTTTATCACCAGTGGATACTTTCTAAAAGAAACTGCATTCTCCACATCATTTAAATCTGCACCCCAAATAGAAACACTCATGCACACAAAGCTCAAAACAGATGTTTTGCAGAGTAAAACTTTCATCAATAATTTTTTTTGCTGCAGGACAAGAAATGTTCAACAATCCAATTTTTCCATTCACATTCACAACACCTTCGATTTCTTCAACACCTCCCCATTTTTTTCAATTCACACCTACAGCCACCCATGCAGAATTCCCTTAGCACCACTGGCAGCTGCACTAACAAGAGCTGAGCATCTCACATTATTAGACCCTTTTCTGCTACACGTCCTTTATAGAGATTAAATAGCCTACAAGCCAGACACAGCAATGAAATGTAAACAACCTTGGTAGAGAGAGGGAAGAAACAAAGCACTGAAAAAGGAGCTGAAAAGGAAATCTAGGAGTTTTGAGCAGTCTCTAAAACTGGTGACAAGCATAGTGCCTTTGTAGCAGGGATGCCTCTTCTTTGAAGGCATTTTTCTTAGGAGCAGTTTCCCAAGTAAAAGAACTACACATATTTCTTCTACAAACATCTGTCTTGCTAATCCCAGCCTAGCCAACTGCCCTGACAGCTCTGCAGTATTCAGAGCTGAAAGTATAAATTTAGAAATATCAACTATGATGTCCCTGCCAGGGAGATTTGCACCTTTTTGTCTTCCTCACAGGTGACTCAGTTTTAGTCTTTCACCTCTCTGTCTAGTACATCCAATCATAATGGCAGCAAGAGAATGATTCTTCTGACAGGCTGCCCCAGCACCTTGCTCTTCAGTCGTCTTGCATTACTTTCCAAAAATGTCTTTCTGTTTGCTTCCAATATTATCATTGTTTTTATGACCCTTCTATGGTTTCTTTTTGGCTCTATCAAAAGGTAGATTTACCAAAGCCATTTTCCCAAGGACTCTGAGGAGAGCACTTCATCCCAATGGCACAGACTTTTGTTCAAACCAATTCCTCTTCCTCTTTTCACTAGAAGTTGCACAGAACAAGTTTTATTTGGGAAATTTAAATAACTGAAGACAACAAGGAAAATGCAAAGCTTCCTGGCAAAGGAGTTAATTCTGAATTCAGTTATGCACATACTTGCATTCATTATTCCCAGGTTTTTATTGCATTCACAACTCTCAGCTACTCACAATTCTATTTATTAATACAAAGGAGGAAACACTTATCCAGTAAGTGAACATACATCTCTTGCTTTGATAGAAAGTCTTCTGCTGACCAGACCATTAAAAAGATTGGAACAGGGATACTTTCCAACACTTCTACTGCCCATATAAGGGACTATTTTGGTATTTACTACTCAAAAAGAAAAAAAAATAAAGGAGAGAGGGAAAATAAACAGTACAAGGAGTAAATACTAGGACTCAAGTCCTTTTATGAGGCTAAAAGACTTGCCCATAATTGCACAGGAAACCTGTGGAAGATAAAGAAATTAAGTCTCAGTCTGACAAGTTTCATAGGCGCAAGGTAGTCTTCCCTCTCTATGAACAGCACAGCTTCTGTATTTTCAGTAACAACTATTATTATTCATAATCTGTTTTAGTATCTTAAACCATCACCTCTAAAAACAGCCTGGAGAACTATATTGGTTTGAAGAGCAGTGTAATCAGAAACTAATGTATTATATTGGACAAGAGTTAAATCACAGTGGTATACATCCAAATCCACCAAACAAAGAAAAAGTACATGAGAGTATTCAGGAAGACTTCACTGCCTTCTTGGTACACAGACATCTTTCAGTTGCTCACTATTTTCACATCAATATCAGAAGTTTTTAGAATCTTTAATGTTCCAGGATATCATTATTAGAGATAGTCCAGGCTTTGTCTTCATCCTTGTACTATTTTTAAAATAATATTATTAATGAGGAACAGTGTGTAATTTTGTGCTTGGAAACAGATGAAATCAGAAGTGTGTGTTCCTGTGCTTTAATATGCAATTGGGACAGACCTGTGCATTAGTCACACAGAATGCAGCATCAGCTGTTATATTTGTTATAAGAATCTTTCTCCCAAGAATTCAACTGCCTATTTGATTATGGATATGTAAATAACGGGGTTTATCATGGCCCAAAATTTTGACTTTGAGAACCACACCTCAAAGTCTCTTCTCCAAAGCCAGGTTTATTTCTGACATACAGTGAGTTTTTTGGTTTTTTTGTTGTTTTTTTTTTTTTTAAATAAGCTAAAACAAGGAGATTAAATCATCTATACTGTAGTAATAAAAAATAAAATAAAATAAAATAAAATAAAATAAAAATAGGCTGGAATCTCACTAAATATAAGAATAGAATTGTGTGCGGAATTTTATCTTAAATTCACAGTCAAATTTCACAGATTTTCCTTGCTGAACCCTTTTCATGGACTGTACCAAAACATCGGAACTTCCCTGAAATACAAGCAAGGGAATACAAGAAGATGGCAGATATCAAACTCATGCAATGAGTTTGATAATACTCTAAAATCAATACTCTACATGTATCAGACTCAAATGTTTTCCTTTATTTTAAACTGGAGATGAGTTATGCCTTATGTTATCTTTCTTAATTAATGGAAACACATTTTGAGACAATGAAAAGACCTACAGTGTCAGCTTGTATTCTAAAATTAATACAATTAAGTAATTAATTAATGCAATTATAATTCTCATCAGAAAATATTTCATTGCTGTTTTCTCTAAAACTTCACTATTTGTGAAGGTCTTAGTGTGGATAGGGCCTTCTCTGCCATAAAGTCATCTTATGCTTTTTATAAACAGATATAAGAATTCATCCAAAATGGCAGGAGTAAATGGCACTCCCTAAAGTCACAGATGAAATAGGAAGAGAATGTAGAAAACTTTGTGAAATACAGAACAGTATTTGCCAATATTTTACCATCAAATTTACCTGTATCAACATATTAACACAGCTGGAAACATTTAAATCACTTCTTAACAGGCTGTATTAACACAGTTCTGGTTGCCCAACCAGCACTTCTCTGCACAGTAATATCTGAAAGATGTTTTAAACTGAAGAGCTCTCACAGAGGGTAACAAACATCCTCAGTGCTGGAGGGGCTCACCTACAATGAAATAGCAAAGGAATCAAAACCTATGAGCCACAGAAAAGAGATGGAAACATCAATGTAGTTCGCAATTACCTAGGTGAAAAGTAAAGAGGAAGGAAGGGAAGGATTTAGGTACACCCAAAATTTAGTGCAAAAGGAGAAACCATTTGAATAGCTAGAAAGTGTATAATGATCTCCCTGTAAAAATGACAGCAGACGTAACACTTCAGATACTTTAAAGTATTGTTCTGTTCTGAAGAGCTTCAAAATCGAATGATGCCTTCTCTTCCACGGCATCTGTTCCTTGTAAGATACCTGAACAGAACAAAATATTATTACTTTCATTCCTCATAACCTTGTTCTCACTGCACAGTTCCATCACCTTCAGTGAGTGAGGTCACTGAAGACATAATCTAAAAAAAGTAGATTTTTCTTTCCTGATGACAGTCAATGAACCTTCTGCCACAAGCAGCTTATCTCTTACTGGAGATGGATTTAAGCACGCACACAGAAAAAGAAGGGACATAACTTAATTCTCACATTTCAAAATTGAGTTTATGGGTCTGGCAGAAAAAAAGCGCAGAGTTTTCACTATAAAACTTGATACTTAAAATATTGACAAGTTGCAACTATGGAACCCCAGGATGTAACTACAGAACCAACAAAGGCATTATTCGAGACAGCAATTTAGAACTAAACCAAACTCAAAAGTAACATACAACAATAGAGCAAACAGCATCAAGAAATCCTTGTGCTCATACAATGTCCTCAGTGGTGTGAAAGCAGTTACAGCAAGGAGCATATGAGGAACCAAAAATGCCTGCATTCATGACAACAGGTCCTTTCAGTGCAGTAACAGCAATTTTCAGGTATTTTATACCCATACATAAGTAAGATGACAGTATTATTATATGTTTTTTAGAAAACCAAAAATTTGCCTTAGGATATTTGTTCAGGCCTGAAATCAAAAACACCAATCTATAAATAATTTCCAGAATAATATTTTAAGCAGAGTGTGATTTTTTAAACAGATTTTTGGTCCATGGTAGACAATCATAGAAGAACAATTTCTTCTCATATTAAGAGTTTCTGGTAGAATTTGTGATGATGCCAATTTACAAGGTCAAGAATATGAGAAAAATCTCAATTTCTTTTCATTTGGACTCCTATTGAAGGAAGTTTATTAATATAACTTCAATAATCTGGTTTTATATCAAGTAGGTATCAGAGCATATTCTGCAATTAATGCTCTGTTCAAATAGGCCAGTTAGGAGTCATACATTCTGAACTGGAACTGGAGTTTCCATTTTGAGAGCCATAAATATTTTCATAAACTAAAAAATTAATTTAAAAAACCAGGAAAACAAAACAAACAAACAAAAACCAACCAGAGATGTTCGGATCCTAACCCCTCAAAGTATTGATTCTCTTGCCACATTATAAAAGAAATTAAGAGGGAGAAGATGTTGATGGTGATGTTGATGCACTTGAAAATTGTCTCAATGCCACTAACAGCATAACCATTCATATAAACGCAAGTGTGCATTTTTATTAAGTTAACATAAACTGGAGTCAGGGCTTTCCCAAAGATTCTGATGATATTATAGTGTAATATGGGAATTAATACATTAAATATAAAGCTACTGCTGTTAATTTTGCAGCCAAACCTTATGGGCAATTGTTTCTACGTTTTTTGGGGTTTTTTTTATTCTTACTGCTTTTTATTATTGCTACTGATTATCTGATCCCAAAAGAGGAAGCATGTAGAGAGGAGAATGAAGATAAATGAATGGGTAGACAATTATACCCCATCAGATGTACTTGAAATCAATCACGATGCAGTGTACTCAGGCTGTTTTCCTGAGTTTGCTGTGTCTATGAGGTGTTCAAGGGGAAACCTCAGTAATGATCCAGCTTTCTACACATTGATTTTTAGCAGTGTTGTCATTTCAGCCAATAGAACTCAGGTAAAGACTAAAATGTTTTCTTTTATTTGGGAACTAACAAGTGCATGTAGGAATTTCTGCAGAAATAAGGGAAAGAATATAAAATGGATGTCTGCATGAAGAGGGAAGATGATCAGGAAAAGGCAATGTTTCTGGTTTTATTAATGAGTGTTTTAAATATTGCAAATTTTGCTTGTGTTTTTTGTATATATGAATCATTCTCCAGGTAGCTAGTAATTACAAATGTCATCAGTCTGACTATTTTCATGTCTGTTCACCAGCTGCATGAAGTTCATCCACTGCATTCCAGTAAGGGACAATACTATGGTTTTGCTTATGGCTCATCTGTACTTTAAAATTAGGGAAGCTTTACTAAATGGAAAATGAGGAGAAAATAGTTTAGTATTTATTTTTTCATTAAATCCTTTCTGTAAATATCTCTAATTTTTATGTCATACTCACTAGCTATTGGGACAACAGAGAATGCCAGAGGCAAATGATATGTGTGATAATTGACCCACCTCTTTTTATATAAAAGAAATTCTAATACAAAGCATGAACAGTAGTAGGCAAAATTAATTTAAAACATTTTCCAGTTTAAGCTACCGTAAGTAACTCTACATGTAAGTTAAAGACTTAAAAAGAAAACGTTGCTTTTAAACCACTAGTGGTTTAACACCAAAAGCAATCACTTTGGGAGAGGAAGATGTCCACTTCAGCAACTGAGTTAGTTTTACCATTTGAATAACCAGTAAACTCAAATTGCCGTAACACGTCAATCCAACAACTAAAATCGCTCAGGAAGCTCCCCACTCTAGTGAGAGCTTTTCCAGTGCAATGGGTAATATTGTCACAATTTTCAGAGTCTGAAGTTCCAGAATTACAACACAAATTTTATATCTGGAAGGCTTTCAGGATCAGATCTTCACTTTCAAGTGCAAACATTCAGAAACTCTGCACATTTTACTTGTAAAGATTCTTGAACTCAACAGTAATATGATTACTACAGAACACTTGTTACATTGGTATAGCGTGAGACTGACTTTATATTTGAAGGGTCAAATGACTGGATGATCAATGTCAGCCATGTAATCCAAATCTAAACAACGCATTTACTTCATTTGAGTTCACAAATAAAATTAATTTTGATTTTACAGGATGACTAGCACCTCGGCACTTCAAGTTGTAATGCAGTGACTCCTTCCGTCTTAGCTTCCACATCTGTAAAACAGGGATCAAACCTTCCTAACTCAGCGGATATGTGCATTAGCTAGGGAGGCTGAAAGCCCTTTGAAGATGAGAAATGCTCATCATTATTATCCAATGGCAGCATTCCAATTACAGGCTCTCGTGCTTCTTCCTTTAGAAGGTGTCAAACACAATATACCACTCCATGCGTCACAAAGATTAAATATGTCTAATATGACAGGCTTAAGATGGACAGGATATTATCCTAACAAAGTTACATGCAAATATAATTACTTGTTTGCTAATTCATTTCATTTAACCTACAAATGCTGTCAGTCTGCTTTCTGAAAAGAAGGACCCCAGAGTTCTGCCATTAAGGAGTGTTGTTTCTTAAGAGTGTTTGTGAAAAAAACTCTTCTCCCTTACTACCTCCACCATGTCAGACCTGTTATTTCATTTTGGTCTTATAAAGACATTGTGAGAATTTCACATTTCCTGGATATCTTGGATTCTTGGAAGTTACTTTTTGTCCTCAGCACTCTGTCCAGCTGCCACACACTTTCTGTTAGTGAATTAATCCTGGTTATATTTTCATTTTTTGGAAGCAGTATCTAGAGTAGAGAAGCCACAGGGCAGATTTTGAAGGCATTGAAGCACCTGTAGTAACTGCAGGCTAAGAACAGGTTTGTTTTTAAAATTTAATAAGGCCTCTGCCTGAATATTTAAGTAACTACATGCTCTTAAAAACCTTCTTTTCTTGAAGTCAGAGAAAAAAACATATAAACAAGAATTCATGTGTTTTGATATCAGCAGGATGCATCTTCTGAAGAGGTCACAGTCAGCTGATTCTCTAAATTGACTTCCAAAGTAACAAGTATCACTTCATAACAGCAAAAAAAAAAGGTACTGTCACCAGCAAAGTACATACAGTCCCAAAAAGTCCTGGAGGACAAAGGTGCTCATTTCAGAACGACACGTTTTCTGCCCTAACAAGCACGCACTGGGTGTCCTGTTTCTGCACAGCCCATGCAAAGCCGCTGTATCCAGGCTCAGCTTCATGGAGTTAAGGCAACTTCTGGCCGTGCTGGCAGCTCCTGCTCTGCTGGACGTCCCCAGTGCCAGCAATGCCCTTAGCAGCCACAGCCTTGTTAGCAAGGTGCTCCCTCGATACCCTCATTAGCCGCGGAATGGGGCCACACGGCCAAGTGCCCTGCGCTGCTCAATGACAGACAGGTAAGCTCGATTTTGCAACATAATGAAGTAAGTGCAGTAAATGAGAAGAGCTCTAAAGGCATGTGAATAGGATAAAGAGACAAGTGAATTTTTTCTTCGCTTTTTCTCAAAATTTCCATGTCAGGCTAAGCCAAGATGAAAGCACCAGCTGACAATCCTCAGCTAACCTGCTGGAAGTCGAGTTTTACAGGTTAAATTCAATGAGTGCTTTAGAAACCCACTGGATTCCTTATAGCAATCCAACTTTATTAAAGCGTTTTCAAACATGCCATAGCTTTGAAAAAACAGGTGACGGCACCTCTAGCTTCTGACCTAGATATCTATCTTAACAGAACTAGGATTTACAAAAAGCCCTGCAATAGGTGCTGGTTTTTCTAATCAGTTTAAGCAATAAGGAATGGGATTTTTAAGGCTCACTTTCCCATGAACCTACAGCCATACCCTTTCATGTGGCTCTGTAGGTCAATCCTACAGCACATGCACAGGCAGCCAAGATGCCCATTTGCTGCAGTGAGGCACACAAGCTCACAGGAGCCTGCTGCCCTTTCAAAAATGGTGAGCAATACTGTATTTTGACGTAGTTTAAGCACCCCTGCTACACTGTTAAGGGAATCAATTCCATAGAAAATTCCTCCCCATTGATAAGGACAGCTTGCTAGAGAAATCTGAACAACGAGATTTGGGTTCTTAGGGAGATGGTTGCATTTTTTGCACATAAGACCTCTTAGGAGCCATCCTTCTCTGTTAATAATCATTAATTTTTGGAAAACTATTTTGAAAACCAGGTTAAATTCTTCTTCACGACTGTCTAAAGACTCAAAATGTTATGGGTGAAGGGGGAATGACAGTGCTCACTAGAATTATAATTGCCAAGCCATTTAAAACATATTTTTGCAGGGGAGCACACAGATGCACTTAAAAGTTTGATGTTCAGACACACAATTAATTTGCTATCATCTCATGACAGCAAAGAAAGAGGCTGAGAAATGATTGATAGATTATGCTTCAGAGAAACAGAGGGATATCTGTTCGAGCAACTTAACCTCATCTTGTCAGTAACTTTGCAAGAGATTGACCTTTTTAATTCCCATATGAACCTGGAGTTAGAGTAGAAAAGGCCTGCTAAACACACTGTACTGACAGCTAGAAACACTTTTTTTTTTCTTAATACTAGAACACACATTCCTTTATCTTAAACTCCTCAAGAGTGCGGCAGTTAGGATTCAGCCAAAAGAGACACTGCTGGAACAGCGGCAGCAGCAGCCCTGGGGCTACAGCTGGAGCTGTACGGCCAAGCCAGAGCATAATTCCTCTGCCTGCATCCTTCATACTCCAGTGTGGCTCAGCAAGGCTGGAGATCCAATTTTGCAGCCATCCATCTTGATCTGATCGATGAAAGTACAGTCCCCTACAACTGCAATTCTCAACAGGCAATACTGAATTCTGATTTAAGTAACTTCCAACTCTGCCCACCTGAGTCAGTGGCCACATCTCTATATTAAAGACAGCAAAACACTTCAGCTGCAAAGGCTGTCAATAGCACAATAATTTCATATCCATATGGGCTTATTTCAATCATTATGTTTTCATTTCCTTAATGACTTTAAATATCTTCTGTATCTCAGATAAATGTGCAAGTTAGACTCCTAGTTTGCATAAACTACAAGTTTCTTTATCGCTATGTACATGTTCAAAGTAATCTTTGCAAATGTCTACAATAAAAAAAAAGCAACAAAGGCAGCACAAAGTAATCTGAAATCTTCCTGTTGCCCTGAAATACAGGGTGGCTAATTTACTTTAACCATCTGTCCTGGCCGCCTTAAACAAATTATAATGCCCCCGCTCATCCGAAGACAAACTTTTGTGGTATCCAAAGCTCTACTACACCAAGCAATAGGTGCTACACCAAGCAAACAGATTTTCAATACCATGCTAGCTTCCACCATTAATACTCCTTTGCTTGGACTGCTTAGATAGAGCAGCTGTCTTGATTTAAGATCTCCCCTTCAGCTCATCCCCAATCAGAGTAGCATCAGAAACCTGGCAGTATATCTAAAGTTATTCACTGTAATGAAGCCATACCACACACACAAGGAGTCTATTGTCAAAGCATAATTGCCACTGCTGTTACACCTTGGGACCTCCAGACTGGATTACTGTATTGATTTTTACATGGAACAGTTGTGGATCACTTAAGAGTTTCAAGCAATGAAGAATGCAGCTATCCACAAGGAAAACAACAATTTTTCCGACCATGTCTGCCCTGTTAACCCTCATACAGCTCAGGATGTTGATGCTGAGCTATGAAAAGGTTAAATATGAAATGTTATGAAAGGTTAAATAAAGGTCCAAGCTATTTTTAAGATCACCTTTCTTCCTCAGAGTGCCTTAAGTGTTAAAGGAAGCTTCCTAGTTTTAATTAATAATGTCAACAGCAAGACATTTTTATTGAAGCAAATTTAACAGTGGCCAATTTTTTCTGTATGGATCTGATACAGTTCTATCTGTCTATGTTTAGCGTAAGGTAGATGACTATGATGACACACATGGCAAACAGGAGCCTACACAAACACATCACTGCAGTACATGAATGCTTCTTTTTAATTTCAAAAATCTTTTAAAGCCTTATCTTAAATTGGCAAATCCCTTAACCAAGCTGCCTCTACAATCCCCTCATTTTCCATGGTCTTGCAGGATAGCTCTGCTCTTGAGAAACAATGCAGCTTTGAGTGAAGTAGCAAGGACCACGTATTTTCTATGGCTGGATGCCAAATATTAAAGTCCTTGTCAAAAGAAATTTGCCAAAGACCGATATTTAACTCCAAACATAAAGTGCATTTTGAGGAAACCTTTTTCTAGGTGAAGCATTGATAAAAATCATCCCCACAAGGAGAAAAAAGCATGTTTCATTCATATCCTTGTGAATGCACAGAAATAACAGTCTTCATGGGAATACATTCTGATATTCTTAATTTTTTTAAAAAAAAGCTTAATAAACATATTGAGATTCATACCTCAGTGGAAACTAAATTGTATTTCTAAGTCTTCATCTATAAATCTTTGAAAGTACTTAGTGTCTGATGTCAGGTGATTCAGTTTTCAGTGCTTTGAAAATCAAACCATGTACTTCAAAGCCCAGAGAGGATTTAAGCAGTAATTTTGAAAAAACCCCACCCACTCCAAAACCAAACAAACTTGAAAACCTACCTTTCAAATCATGTATGGCCAAAGAAAGGAACGGTTGCATGATATCTGTATGTCTTAATTCTGGCATGTGTATATTTATTTCTACTGCCTTTGATCAATAAGCAGTAGAAATCCATGCACCTGGGAAGTTAAAACAGAAATCACAGCCTGACTTGGCAGCTTCTCCCACACACAAAGCTGTACTTCCAGAGAGGGTCCTGCTGAGCCGGGATTACATTTAAGGAAGGACTGTTCAACATAGAACAGGGCTACACAATCAGGATGAATATATCACTCGCAAGAGAATAAGGAAAAGAGTAGTATTTCCATACTCTTTTATAGGAGAGGCACATGGTTTATGTGTGTTTCCAAGGGTGGCTTGGATTAATTACGTATAATCACAGTAAAAAATATGAACCATGAAAATCGTAATGGACTGGTATCGTTTCTGGCCACTTAGTGGCTTTATGCTCTCAGCATTTTTTCCCACACACTGGAAAACAAACAAGTACAGGTGCAAGCTCCTTGTAAATGGGAACAAGCAAAGCTTCCCTAACAGCTGCTTTATCTGCTTGCTGTCTCTGAGATAATACTGCAAACCGAAGCCCTAACTAATCCAACTGCTGTAATAAAAAGGCTGATGCCATCATTTTTCTAATCACTTCAACAGGGTACATATACACAAAGTGATTATTGCATACACTATTGCTTCCTCTGCTTGCAAAAAACTGATCATCCTATTGATTACAGCTTTATATTTACAGTCCAACAATACAAGTATCTTAAGCTTAGAAAGCAACAGCCTGGCTGGCTGGTTGGGTAGCTCCCTATCAGAGCCCAGTATCTACATTAATATCTACGACTCACTAAAAAATTCCCCCTTTAAAGAACAGCTATGCACTATCTCCACTAAGAAGTACGATTTCTTTCTTCTTTGCCCAAGAAGCAGCTGCAATTCCAGCCACAGCCCTTACAGATACACCAGCCCTGTCAGCAAACTCAGCAGGGGCATTATGGTAATTACAGAATTCTCTCCATTGAAGAAAAGGGTTATTCTGAATGAACAGGCACCACTGAGAGACCTCAATGTTTCCAAACAAAAAGAAAAGAGAACTCATGCTTATGCTCTGAAACTAGTATTACTAATATTGTTTCATCTTTAGCCACATGCCTTTGCATTTCAATGGTACCAGATCCCAAATGCCACAAACCATGGATCTGAAATGCTGTGGGGAACAGCTACAGCCTTGCATCAAGTTTGGCCAGCACCCCAGTATGGAACCAGACAATACAATATTTCCCAAAGAGCTATTTTAGCAGAAATTGATCATTTATTCTTCAAAAATGTTATAATACATGAGACATGTATTAGAGAACAAGAATGCTCTTGGTGTAACCAACAGGTAAAACCAGCAAGTTTATACTATTTTTTTAATTCTACTACTTTCTATTATGTTCCTCCCAAATAGTAGCTATTATGTGATGTTGACACTGCAGGCGTGCAGCACAGGCCTCTGTGTTATCAAGGCATTATGGAATTACAGGAACTGAAATTTTAATGGAAATCATCAAAAATTACTTACTAGAATTGAAGCTAAATAGGAGCAGAGCTTGGCTTTCCTCCAGTATGTGCTAGCAACAATATCCCAAGTTTGTTATCATATTGCAAGCTTTTGTAAAGGCAAGAGATATCAGTTCTTCCCCTTCTGCAGTATACAAATAATGTACTCATTCAATACATACCAAATCCTTCACAGATATCTTGAAGTTTTCTTTCTAAGAATACACCAGTCTACCTAATAAATACAAATGTCTTTCATGAGAGGACTAAATTACCAGTGAGGTTTATAGAGTTCAGGTACATCACCAAGCAGACTCTTTCAATGAGTTAAGCAAAGCTAGAGAAAACCATCAACACTCACTGAAAGAAATTCAACTGTTTGTTTTGCAAAGTTTGCACAGAATTTTTTAAACGTATTTGAAAAATTCCTTTTTTGGGAATGACTTAGTCCTCAAAATTACTTGTTCGAACAATTAATATTTTATATCAATTCATATTTTTCACCTTGCATATGGATGTATAAAAAGACAAGGAAGAAGACAATAAATAACATTAGCACATACAAAACCCACATAAAATCTCCTACTTCAATGAATCACTGCACTATTACTTTTACAATATAAATCTCTCATTAGCAAATTTACATATAAAAAGCCTGTGCTCACTGCTATAAAAGACTGAACGAGTGAGGTTGTCTATGGAAAGGTGTCCTTGCAAACAGAAATTTCCAGAGTATCCAAAGTACTGTTGTCACGCAAGCAATCACCGTGGTCACGAGCAGAAGCATCCAGCAAAGACATGGCTGCATCGTGAAGCTGCAAAATGAGCATTACTGCAATATAATGTCTTCAGCCTCTGGACACAGGCAGAGCCACAACAGCCTGGAGCTGACAGAACCCTGGAAAACAGATAGATGCTTGTAACTGCACCCACACACGGCTGTTCAGATCGTCCCTGCTCTTTGAGGCAGCTGTGGATGAGAGAATGGATAATATCCTGGTGGGATGGAATGATGGTTATGTGTTCACTCAGCAAGATTCATGACAGCTGACCCAGAGCAGTGCAAGAACAGCAGCTGTAACTGCTCAGGGGATAGCAGATGAGAGGGATAGGAGAAGGAAGGAGGGAAGGTAAGAGCAGCCAAAGAGATGATGCATCTGCAAGGCTGTTCCAGAAAACAGCACTGAAGCCTATGATCAAATCATTAAAATAAAGGCTAAAATACTGAAAACTTCACCCTAAAGCTGGAAAACATTTATCAAAGTAACTTGTTTCCAAAGGATGAACACCATGAAACTTATTAAAGTTATTAGAAGGGACGAGTGCTTAGCAGTGATACAGATCAGGTCACTTGGTTATTTAAGAGGGAGTGATAAAATCTCATACATGAGATAGGCTACACATCCCAGATTTGGGGTCAGGAGCCTTTTCATGGGCCAGGCTGATGCAGGAGTGACACATCTGAGTCCCTTTCCATGTACAGGGGGAGCTAGTCCCTCTCTGGGAAAGAGAGAGCAATACAAGTAATCCAAAGACTAACAATTAGTTTATGCTGATTTAGCAATATACCTTTAGATGTGCCTGGGATATGAAAATTTTGTTTGCTCTGACTTCATGCATGAGCAAAAGCATTCCTCTTTCCAAACCCTAGTAAATCAATAGCCGCCATTAAATATGAAACTATTTCTGAATCTTCATGGTAAATAAAGAATCCATGTCTTATCTAGCCCTCAATGTAAAAGGATATCAAATTCTTGAGGTCATATTTTACACTCCCTGCTAGCATACAGTACAATTTATTAGCTTGTGGGCAGCAAATAATAACTTATGATATATTAGTGTAGGCAGAGAATAACACACCTCTTCCAGTTAGACCCAGAAGGCACTCAGAAGTTTATTTTTCCCCAGTGTCTTCAATTCTGAAGACCTGGGAAAATGTGAATCCAGCTGATTCCACTGACTCATCTTCTCCACATAAATAGCAATTTAAAAGACAGAAATTTTAAAAGGCTGCTGTCTGTTGAGCTCAATATATTACATCTGGCGAGAAGGCCATTACGACCTGATAAATTGAAACTGATAAATCTTAGGTTGTATCCATATCACGAGAAAAAAATTAATCATGTGGACTGAAAAGAAAATCATAATGTTATGTTACATTTGCCTCCTCTCCAGGAATATACCTAGAAATGTAACCATTTCAGGAAATAATGTGAACTAATCAGCAACTCTTTTATTGTGACTGGAAAGTACTACTGTCTCCAAAAATTACTATAATCTGTACATCAAAAGAAAAATGAAAGGTCTGAAAGTTTATGTAGTATTTAAATACTGCTGAACTACAAATGTAATGGTTAATTCAAGACAAAAAAAAAGTAACCTATTTCTTCAAGACTGATCAGTCGTAAAGGTCTTGACTAGTTCAAATGATCAAAAACTACACTGGAAGTGTGTCTCCTGAGCTGTACACTTAACACATCACCTGCTTTGCAGTGCCACAAGCTACAGGGTACATATTACCTGGGGAAAATGTCCTCTTGCATGTTTTCTAAATCTCCTGTGCATTTGTGTATTAACAGATTCACACCATACAGTCTTTCCTACCCTTTTTATCACAGCCATTAACTCAGAACAAAGTGTTCTCAGGAATGAAAGTTTTCTCTTTTTTTTAACTGATAAAAAATAAGTATGATAGATAGCAAATTTTACAAATATCTAGTCATAGTTAGCAATGACACAGTGTAACACATCCATGCAGTCAGTAAGCAAACCCTAAGAATTCCCAGAACTAAAACTCAGAGCTGGTATGTGCTTAACACACTATACCAGTACCGCCAGGCCAAAGTTAGATGACACCTGTAAGTCAGTGAACTCCACAGAGGGTGTCGTATTAAAAACAATGCATGTTTGGAAGAGATGGGCAGAGCATTTGAAAAGGCTTTTCAGGCCCAGCTGGCACTCTTCTGGCACAAAATGCTAGTTTAACAGACATTGATGTAAACATAAATCATTAAACTGAACTATATTCATCTGGGAAGGAAACTTCTTATTCTTGATGGGAATACCCACAAAATAGCTCTTTTTTCCCAAAAGATGGAGGCTTCAGCTCCTGGATAGCACTTTCCTATTCACCTCAAATTGTCTCAATTAATTTAATTCAGAGACAGAGCACAGAAGTAGGACTGGAATTACTCTACCACATTAACTTCCGATTAGAGATGGATATAAAGTTTGGGAAACGAGCATAGTCAGATCCACAAGACAACCTCCAGGACAAGGACTGTCATTAAGAAAAGACAGATATGAGCTGGCCAGACATTTGTGTTCTCTCTTCCACATTCAACAACAAATTATTCTGGCAGTTTATTTTGTTGTGTTTTTTAATTTAGGTGTCTCTACTACCTCCACATAAACTTTTTGAGATGGAGAACAGTATAAGTCATACAGATGCAAGAGCCAGCAACTGGGGAATAGTCACTGTGGTACTTTAAGGGGGCCTGCAGAAGAGCTGCAGAGGGACCTTTGACAAGGGCGTGGAGGGACAGGACAAGGGGGAATTACTTTAAAGTGAAAAAATTCTTTACCATGAGGGTGGTGAGGCTCTGGCACAGGTTGCCCAGAGAAGATGTGGATGCCTGATCCCTGGAAGTGTTCAGTGCCAGGCTGGATGGTGCTTTGGGCAATCTGGTCTAGTGGAAGGTGTCCCTGTCCATAGGAGGAGGGTTGTAACAAGAGATGGTCTTTAAGATCCCTTCCAACACAAACCATTCTATAGTTCTATAATTCTGTCTTTACAGTATAGTTTTCAATATTCTCTGTCTCCTGCTGTTTTTCAGGAAGACAAAAAATCCCCAAACTATCAAAACAAATGAAATATTGGCCAACTCTTTAAATGGGTACCCAACATTGCTACACTTGCAATGCTTTTCTGCTCACAAGCAGACATGAATCTCTTCTCTGCCACCATCAAGGGCTTTATTGTCAAAATAAATACTATGGGGGCAAAAAAGGACTCCCATGGTGGTCACCTCATCGTAGCCACTCTTCTGACTATTGCACTGCATTCAGCTTCAAGTGCTTTCATCCATATCAAGAAAAGCATGCTGAAGCCAAAAAGCCTTATAAGATATTTGACTATTCATGGTTATTAAACCATTTTAAAGCATCAAGTTGAAAAACAGATGCAAAGATTGAAAAGGTATCTTTTCTCTTTGAGTCCTCACAGAAACATTCGTACCCCTGCTTGTGAGAACAGGGCAACACCAAATTCATTCTATAAAGTTCCTCATCCTGCTGGAGACTAGAACAGATACCAGCCTCAGTTTCTGGTACAATCACTCAAATCCCAAAACAGGTAAAACATGGTTCATTCTGAACATTTGCATTCTCTCAAAATAATCAATTGATGCTTCTATTAAAAAAAACCACCTCAGATGTCTGCTTCAGTGAGCAAACTCTCTGAATGGAAGGATGGGTACTCCTCTTGGCATGTTTACATCGTTGTAATTAATTCAGGCACTGCATCTCACCAGTTGAGAATCTGGTATATCAAATAATTGAATTTCATGGATGGCCCTACATGGTGCAGTTAGATGTACTTTCCGCTGATACACAACTGTTTGTGAGTTTAACCAAGTCTGATCCTTTCTGGATTGCAGGCAGAAGCAATACAGGGAGCAGCAGGGTCTCCAGTGCCCCTCTCCTTGCACATCCATCAGCATGGGGATGACCCCAGCTGTCCACAAGTGCTTGAGAGTGCTGGGGCAGTGTCCAGAAGGCAGCTGAAGTTACTGAGACGTCCTGTGCAAAGCAAAGCAGGGTTGGTGGTTGAACTTCAACACATGCAAGCCTCCTGCTCAGTTTGTTCCAATAAAAATCTCCTTACCTCTCTACCAAGGTTGTGTAGCAAGAAATTGTGTCTCACAAGACGGAAAGGTTTTGAGTATTAAGAAATTTGTTGCTGTGGTGATGTTGATGATTCACACCTAGTCTGTGGCCTTATACCTAACTACCATGGCACAAACGTCACACATTCAACACCATCAGACTCCTGCAGTTACACTGGAATTGATTCCAAGCCAGCAAAGAATGCACACCCACACTCACCTCTCATGGCAATGCAGTGGCACTTACTCATGCACTAAACTGACTTGTTGACTAAAAATGGATTAAAGCCATGTCTGTAGTCAAATGCGTCCTGAAATATTTGGCTGAAGAGGGACATAAATCTGCCTTAAGTTTAACTTGCTTTGCTTCCTTCACCTGCGTAGATTTGTAGTGGTGGTAATAGTTTTTACAGATCCACAGAAAGAGGAATAGAAATTCTTCTACTTTTATAACATAACCCAGGACTATCTGGGGGATCTCGGGCTATAAGAGAGTATACCAGTAAGACAAACCATACATCACAAGAAGAGTTTTGCAAAATGCATTAAAATTAGCTTGCGTGATTTTATTTTCAAAATAAAACTTCTCAAATATAGGAAAGACTTCCATACCACCAAGCAATATTTATTTTGGTTTCCTCAAAATTCATCACACAGATGAATACCATTAGATGGATTTTAGTAAAGAAAGAAATAAAAATAAGGCTCCAAACATCAAATTACCTGACTCTGATCTTAGTTATTCAAGTTTAAGTGGAAAGGAACTCTACTGAAGTCATTAGAAAAAGAGCACTGTCATGACCTTAATCTCAGTACTCTACACAGTCAACATCTGCCAAAGATCAGAGGTCTGAAACTTATCTAGAAGAATGCAGAACTTGGCCTGGAGAATTCAAATTGCAGATTATTAAACAAATATGCCAACAAAAGTGCAATAATTACACTACTGCCCAGCAGAATCATTATTTTGTAGACATTTACAATGGCAAGCAATGGCCTGGTGCTTGCATGCTTAAAATCCAAATGGAACAACAGAAAGCTAAAGGTGACAAGCTCATTATATTCTATTGTCCACATCGCAAAATACACATGTATTGTCATTCTCATGCAGTAAGACATAGTAAGACATGATCATCAACTGCAACAGGAATATTTTTGACATACACCCCCCCAGAAAAGGTAGGCAAAGTTTTCAGCAATCACTCTGCCCATAAACTCCAAAAACTTGTTTTGTTTTGTGTGGCTTCTATATGAGAAGTGTCTGGCAGCACTCTCTATGAACTATCTGGAAGAGCCTGCTCTCAAGCAAAGATTTAAGAATCTTTAAGAAGAAGGAAACAGGCAGACACATACAAACCATGACAGTTTTGATTCTGGACTGTTGCCAGTGCTCAGCACAGTTTTAATGTTTAGATACACTTTTTTTCTCTGCATGTAGATTTTACAATGTGTTTCTTACTTGTGGGATCTGTATCTCTCACTCAGACACACATAATATGAACAAATGTATATAACTTTTTTCCAGGAATGAAATGCAAATTGCATTTCACACACAACAAATTCCATGATTATATGCAGATTTACTGCACAGGACATTTGTGTTTTAGTCATATCATCTGAAAACATTTAGAGGAGAGAGGGGTTTGCATGTGTGAGCTCTCCTTTGTTCCCAAGCAGTTAGTTCACTGCTAAGAAATGCTGATGAAATAGATTTTTATTAATGCTTCATCTAACATACTAGGATGTTTGGTGCCTGATTCACAGTAATTGAATAATCAATTTCTTGCTTCTTTAATATATTAATTTATTAAATGCAAGATATGTGAAGCTGATATTTCAAGGAGCTAATTTTCAAACTAAAGCAATGGTAGGATTCTTTAAGATGATGACCTCTGTGTTTCAAAAGTCTGGGAATATCTAATAAAAAAGGCAGCCAACAAAATAATAAAATATTTTAAATATAGTTGTTTGAATTTAGATAACATAATTTTATTATCTGCCTGGGAAAAACTATGCTGAAAGAAATATTCTCATTATTAAAGAATATAATTTTATTTCAGGCTAATGTTTTTAAATTTTGATATCTATGTTAGCCAAACCTCCCCTGCACTCTCAGAACTGTCAGCAGTTTTACTTTTAATCATAAGTCATGGAACAAAAGGATAATACAACACCCACTCCATAACAAAGGTAAACCTATCAACCATTACCATCCTCACCTCTGCGTTAGTGCTCATCCATGTGAAAATGGAAGAGAAAATGCCAACATCCAAGTTCTTTTAAACTGGGACAGAGAAGCAAGGTTAGTAGAATCGTCTTTTTTTCTTTTTTAAACTCTTGCCAACAGATTCCACCTACATCTCTCCATGATGGATCTCAAAAGCACTGTCATGTCTTACACGTTCTGGAATGATGCCAGCAGGTATATGTCCTCCAAAAAAACCCATCCTCTCATCAGTGGAGAACCTGGCACAGAAGCAGCCTGACAGGAGGGTAGGGGAAGAGGGAGGAGTTTTGGAGCTCTCCCTTCCCTTCCTCTCCTCTCCAAAACTGCCTCCCCAGCTGCAGAGCAGGTAGTCCCAAGGCAGAGGATGCAGTAAGGGGCCACCAGTCACACAGGCACTGACCGGTCTGGCTGCAGCTGCAGCAGGGGCTGCCAAAGTTAGCTCAGCCTGGCTGCTTCCAGCACACACTGCACCAGCTTCTGCCTTTAAAGGCTGAGGTACAAAGCCAGTATCTGAAAGAAAAGATTCTTGTGGCTCTAGCTGCCACAGGCACTAAAATGTCATTGCAAATACAGCTATTAGAGAGGAGATAAATATCTTCAGGGCAAGTAGTGGTTATATTCTCTGCAATAACTTGCTGGTAATCTGTTTTAAAGGTCTCTGCTCCTTCTCATCCATGTTAGGCCATGACCACTTAGCCGCTATCTGAACTCCAGTATCACACATTTTGAGGAAGAAACTTGTCATCTCAGCTACGCTGGAAGAGAGTCACACATTTTGATACCAACGGTGCTTAAATCATACCAAAACATTAGGGAGAGCCTTTGCATCAGCAGGGAGAGTACCAGCCCCACCAGAGTGACACCGAGAAGATGCTGCCTTGCTTTCAGCAGAGGAACTAGGAAGTAGCTTTCCCTTGTCTTCTGTGTTAGCCCCAAGCCTCAACATAATGATGCTAACTGCAGTCTGCTTCTTCCCAGCAACCATGCAGTTATCAGCAGGGGTGAGATTAAAACTTGGGCAATGCCATGTGCAAAAAGATAATTTTGCTGTTTTCAAGGTCTCATACAAGAAGTGATAGTTATGAAAACCTGTTCCTGCTGTCTGCTCTTGTTCTCGTGGAGACTCCTGGGTAAATCTTCACCACAGCACAAGCAGGTAGCAGCGAGGAAGACAAACCAGAAATGTGCTGCATACAAACGGTGTTTAAGCTGCAACCTGCCAACAGAAGCAGGGTGTTTTCACATTGTATCAGACTAACAAGCATGACAGGAAACCTAAAGCACCCAGATACTGCAAACTGCTGCAAACCTCCAAATAATCTTAGCCCAAAACAGAGTATCAGCAATTTAATGGACATCTTCAATGATCAAGTGATTGACTCAGCACTCTCCGTCGAGCATGGCAGCTGACAATGTACACTCCTAGTCCTTTGCAATACAAAATAAAACAAAGACATAAAGTACCTTCACAGCAAGTTTTTAATATATGACCACTTGATTGCTTGCAAGCAATCCCCCCTTCATGTGGGGATGCTTCCTCTGGAATCAGAGGGGAATATTTCAGTTCAGTCACAAATTTGGTTTGTCAGTCTAGGAAAAAAAAGGAATTAAAAAAAGATCACTGTAGACTACAGATATCCCCATAGGGACATATACCAGTAAATCTGGAATTGTTTAAAATCACACTTAAATTTTTCCAGTAAAGTTTTTACAAGCTGGCCATGTAAAAACAACAGTGACAGGACAGCCTGTGAGAAACAAATTATAAGACCTTGAAACATGGTCATAATGCAGCCAGTGCTCAATCCACCATGATTCACACTTCCTTATACAATGAGAATAATTTAAAAAAAAAACATGGGCAAACAATGACATTCACAAGAGCTGTGAGCTTGCCTAAGGCATTACCAGACAGGAGAAACAAAGTTTGGCAGAAAATTCTTTTAACATTCCTGGCATATTTGTATGACAAAATTTGATTTCATGAAGATGCTCTTTATTGACATGTCCCATTAAAATTCCATCCCAATATCATGGAATCAGAGTAATTTTGATGAAACTGAAAAAAAAAAAAGTCAGATGGTTTTTAGAATGGGAAAAACATGAATTACCCATGCAAGGCAGATAAATTAGATCAAACAGCTGTGTGGCACCCAAATAAATCTGCTGAGCAAAAGTTTGCACAAGGTTTTCTACAGGGAAACAAATTGTTTCCAATCCCACCCTTTCTCCCTCTTGTCCATTTATACTGAAAACTATCCCATTACATTTCATTTGGTAGAAGACAAAAATGTCAAATTATTTTTAAAAATGCTGAAGCAGGACTTTGCAAGTATATTTAGGAATAAATCTCAGAAGACTTTTGCACTGTCTCAGTATTTTTATGTCAGTTTTACTGTATTTGTACAGATTTCATTAAGCATTCTATCTGCCAGAATTTAAATGTAAGCAATTCATAACAGAATATTTTGAAATAAAGTAATGCAACACATTAACTAGAACTTTCAGTTACACCGTACAATTTGTCAAATTGCCAGCAGAACAACTCATTTGAAAAGACAGATTGTTGCTTATTCTTCAGCTGTCACTTGTGTTACTTCACTTCAGCTCCTTTTGCCTGACACTTGGCGCGGAGTTAGTCAATCATACTGACGGCTACCTGATGAGCTCTGATAAAACCCACAAACAAAACAGAGATTCTGGTGACTCATCCATCAGTCTGGAGAGCAACTTGATAACCCAGATAGTGGCTCCAGGAAAGCAACCCCTGCCAGCCACACATGCCGGAAGATATTAGTGATGCAATCTAGTCATGGCATCCTTCCCAAAACTAGGATATTATGGGGATAAATTACTTGGATTTGCTGGATTAAAAAATACCATGAGATTCTGAATCTGTGGACTTTCAAAGTATTTTTGCAGACTCTCTCTGCTAAGGGCTTCTTTTAAGTGAAGGTGTTTAAAACAGCTACTTAATGCGAAAAAGAAAACAAACCAACAAAAAACCCAACCCAAAACGCAAACCAAACCAAACAACTTTGCAGAGTCTGTAGAGATTCTCTGTACCTGGTCCAAACACCTCTGCAGATTCAACCAGACATTTTCCACCAGGGACTCCACTGAAATCACAACCAATTTTAGTATCAGGTACCCAAGAGTTACAATGCAATATGAGCATCCTGTCACTCTCCCTTCTCAGAGGCTCAGTTTTCCCTTCCGGTGTTTAACTTGCCCATATATTTTTATATCCTGTCTAGCATTCCACAGGTGGAGCACAAATAAGACCTTATAAAATGATGCAGTCACAGAAATAAAGAGTGCATCCACTGTCTGCTGCTTTCCCTTTCATATGCATCACATACACAGCAATAACCTTCATGCATCTTAAAGCTGCAACTGCTCACTCATGTGTGAAAATGAACCTCAGACTTCTACCAGTGATGAGGACAGAAGCCTAATGGTTTCATCCAAATTAGCTCTTGAATTGGGTCATATATATTTTAATGAAGTAAAAGCTAATGTGGGGGCTGGATGCTAGACGAGTGCCTGTGATAGCTTTTGTCCTTGGTTTGATTAGTTTGGCAATCACAATCATTTACATAAATGGTGAACACCATACAAAGGGGGAAATCACATCCCAAGGGGGCAGGAGAAAGGAATGCACATTCCATTCATAAAATGATGTTATTGTGCAAATAGATACCAGATAATTTCATTCTCTGTCCCTGTGTTCCTCATTGACAAAGCAACTCAGGTGGCCCAGGCAGCACTGCAGCAACCAGGACTGCATCCCTGGCCTGGTCACTGTGAGAAACATGATGAACATCAGGGGAAAAGAGATGGAAAATTTTCCATCTCATCCTGGTAAATGGGTATGCACGTTCTAGAACCAATTATAATCTCCAGCAAACACATCACCAAACAAACATTTAAAATTTGCCCTAGTTTATCAGCACAGCCTTCTCTCAGTGGTTCCACCCTCCCCAAGCAGCACTGCAATTCACTGACTTGGTCACAAAGCACGGATGTGCACAGAGAAGGATGGCGTTCAGAGTTACTCAGTTTATAATCTATCATGAATCTAAGTGGAATTAGACAAGCATCAGGATGTTAAAAAATTTCATTTGCCCACAGAATTGATGCAGGCTGCAAGTTTTTCCACTAACTGGCATGTTTCTAGATATAAACTCAACTCAGTCATCTCAGAGCAGAAGAGAGCAGTAATGCACATCCTGGTACTCCTTTCAGGTCATTTTGGCTTAGCATACCAAGAACTTAATTACCCTTCACTGGCTTATGGAAAGCATCCTTTCACATCTTTCTTTCCCACACTGAACTGAGACAACCAAAATATTTCACCATCACTGAGCAGGAGTTAACAGGTGTTACCAGCTCCATGATTCTTCCAATTTTTCAGGGAAGTCTTTTCTCAAATGTTTTTATCTGTTGTATAGGTGAATCAACATTATTTATAAGACATAGTAATAAAAACTGTACATCTGTCCTGCCTATGGACTTCATGATCACACTTCCAAGTGGGACTCCTTGCCAAAAGATGTCATGAATACCACGATTTTACATGGTGTTCAACTTGAACTGGACAAGTACATAAGAGATCCATTGACAGTTGCTGTGTAAATTAAACATACCAGGTTCAATAAATCCCCTGAGTTAAATATTGTCTGAGGCTGAGAGAACATTCATGAAAACATCAGACAGGCTTGTCCCCTTCTTACCCCCTGGGTCTGCTTACTGTGGCCACTGTTGGAGACAGGATATTGGGTTAGATGAAGTCTTTGTCTGAACCAGTACAGCTGTTATTATGCAGAAGCAGTAACATCCATAAGAGTTGGATGTGACAGAACAGATGTGAGGAAATGTTCAAGAAAACAGAGGAGCTGAAAAGTAATTTGGCGAGTAATGTTTTGGCAGCAGTACTGGCTTAAATAGCCTCCTTTCTCCCTGACCTCACCCACTTATTCCCACCACTCCCTTCTTTGTGCTTGTACAGCTGTTTGTGTAGCCACATCGTGAACCAGGCTAGAAAACCGTTTGGATGAGACACCTCTCTTCTTTCCTCCCCCTTTTCTGTAAGTTATTTTTCAGCCAGATCAGTATGCAGATTTAGCTGTGCTGCAGATTTAGCTGCTGCACAGCTGAACAAATAGTTTGCCACGACTACGCAAGAAGCAGCACAAATCAGGAACACGTGTCCAGGGCCAGGACATGTTTATGCTCAGCATAAGCAAAGCTTAAGCAGGACCATCACATCACTACCACCAGCCCACAACCTGAGACTCCTCGGGGCAATGGCAGAAGTGTCTCTGCCCAGAGCAAAAGCCCAGCTTGCTACCCAGCCACAGCACCAACTGTGAGGACACTCTGCTTACCTGGTCTAGAAAAGATAGTGTTTCAACACCAATCAGACAGTGAGAGAAGTTGTTTGTACAGACACTCCCTGCATCATAACTCTGACAAACGTTAAAAGCTCTCCTAGGAGAAATCAGGCCATGTTCAGGTTAAAAATGGGACGTGGCCCAGGTACCTGTAAATCACCTGAGGATGCTCCTGCTAAGCAGAATTACTGTGTCTCTTAAACAGTAGTTATTGAGTGCATTTGGCTTTATTATTTCTCTGGGCAATTTCCCGATTAGGAACACCCTGATTAAGTGGAAAACGATACAGTGCCTCTGCAGTCTCTATAAACAACATATGGTAGTTTACTACCTAGACACACAGAGAGGCTGAGCAGAACACAAAGCAGAGGAGGGACTCGGGTACTACTAATGGCTGCTTTCAGAACACAGACAGTAAATGACAGCTTGGCTTCCATCTCCTTGCACAATCCAGTCTGACACCTTTGTCCCACAGTAAACAGGAATAATGCATTAGGAAACAGCAAGATGCCATGAAAAGCACACACCTTTTTCACATACACAGCATTTAAAGGCAGGCACCACTGTGCACATTGCTTTCCTGACTGGCTGCCACAATAGGAACCAGCTCCTGACAGAAGCTGCATTACTTTGATACAGGTGGACCAAAAGAGCAAAATGCAGAATTCAACAGAACACCTTTACTGCCTTAAACTAGCAGCAGCAGCTGTTAAACAGTGGTATTAGTGCTGGCAGCCAGATTATGCAGCCTGCATGACTGGAGGGCTCTGACTGCATATACTAAACTTCTCTCAAACTCCATACTAATGCACCTGCCTGGATGCTATTTCCCAGGTCAGCTGGAGGAAACCAGGACATATGGACAAATTAACAAATGGGACATTACAGGCAGCTTAAACCCTGCACTTCATTATGTTCAAAATACAAACACAAGTCAAACACATATCAAACAAGCATCAATCAAAGTATTGATGATGTCACTCTAAATTGTCTCCTTCTGATAAACTCTTTGAAGGTGAAGGAATTAGGTGTATTCCACCAGAAAGGTCATATAACATGACCATACAAAACCAAAAGTGAAGAAACAGAATTCAGACACAAAAGCTGATTTCTAAGAAGCCCCAAAACTAAATTGACTTCACCTCTCTCAGCCCTTCAAACGCAACTGTCTCTGGTAGATTCTCCCAATACATACATACCAGCTAAAATTAGGCTCATGATTGTGACTCATCCAAGTGGCTGCCAATCACTTAGTTAAAAAAAGAAACAATTCCAGCAGTTGTGTACTGCACACAGTCCTGTGCTGCACAAGACACTTGAATCCAAATTGGAGCAAAGCAGCTTCATCGCTTCAGAATGAAAAAATAACATAGGCAGTGCATTTCTTAACAGTCAAGGTCTTTTTTGATACATTATTTAAAACCACAGAAAACACAATTGTCTCTGCTGATTCTGCTCAACAGCTGGATTTTGAAAGATTGATCAAGTATGTGATAAAACCATTTACTTGAAGAATATTTTTCTGGCAATCAGAATTAAACTGTCTCTGTATTTGTTCTCCATCCATGAAAAGAAAAACTGCACCACAATAATCAAAATAGACAAAACATTCAGGGTTAACCCCACTATGGGAAAAGCACTGGCACACCTCTGTATAAAGCAAACCAATCCAAGCCTCATTTAACACAGTCTTCTCAGGAGTCCAGGGAAAATTTGTTTCTGAGCAGTTATGTCTGTTTGTTTAAACTGGAATCTTCTGCAGTGAAGAAACGCACCTTCCAAGAATAGTCAGCAGTCAGCTCATGTTTAAGTCACTGGAAGCAAGAGGCAGTCAGTACTTTTGGACATAAACTCCCTAAAGAATAAATTATAACAGAAGAAATCCAGCAAGGCTGCCACTACATTTAAAGACAAAATTCCCATTGAATTCAGCAAGACAAAAGTAGGCTTTGATACACGTTCCACACAAATTGGCATGAGACTTTGGTCTGTCCCCAAAAGGGGCAGAGTTGTGACAGCCTTCACGAACGGAAGGGAGAGGGATACTAGAATTGAAGACACTTCTGCCAGCAAACAATACTATATTCACTGGGAACTTCTGTTTTAACATGCACACTCTGGAGCATAACTGTAACAAGCTGAAAGCTGCAACTGTACTTGCTACCATCAAATCTAATCCTTTAAAGTGTGCCACAGAATTCACTCCCTTTATATTATGAAGCAAAATTAATGTGGCCTTGCCACTGTAAACCCTGACCAGAGGAATTTAAAAGGAGAGTTCTACACTTGGGTCCCCATGTGATAAAAAGGAAGTTAGATCCCAGTGCAGCTGTAAGCTCTTCTGTTCTCTGTGTCAGAGTTATGTCATGAAAACGAGACTGGAATGTGGCCCCCAAACTTTACCAAAACAGTGGAAATTATGTTTTTTTAATAAAATGCTCCAACATTCTGCTCCAGCCCATCGAGCCAGCATTCTTATGAATCCAGAGTACCACAAAGGAGCCTTTATCTCATCAGTATGATATTGCACATGTCTCCAAGAAGCTGACTAACCACTCATTAAGAAACTGCAGTTCATCTGCTTTGGTAGAGGGTGGATCAAACCAGGCTATGTTTAACAGCACAGTCTTGATATTCAGAAATGTATTAGATTGCTACATTTGCACATGACAACTGCATTATGTTTGGGCAATGGGTCTGAAGAAATCTCCCTCCTTATATTGTAATAATTACTGTCTTTATTCATAAACTAGAAAATATCAATTACTCATTGATCAAAACATACTGTCCATTAGTCCTTCTGCATTCCTCTTCAGCAAGGTAAGCCTTACTGGGTTAGCTGAACAGAGGAGCAAAAAATTAGTGTGTAAGTCAAGGCTGACATTCCCAGACGTGGCTGACTTACGTTATACTCCTAAATCCTCATTTAGTTTTTCAGTAATGCTGCAAACCCCCACACAATATAACACATAAAGACACTGTGGGAGTCAGCGTCTATAAAAATCTGAGCAGTCCTACTTACATGCTTAACTACAAATTTGGATGTCTAACTTCAGACATCAACATTCAAAAAATGTTGGCCTAACTGATTTATTTAAGGCTGCAAAGACAGTCAGGCTTAAGGACTGGACATGGGACCAGAAGACCTCACATAGGCCTCTGCCTAACCAAAGCCTTCTCAGCGTGCAAATGCAGTTGTCTGTGAGCTTCTAGCACAGAACTAAAAGACAAACAGCTGTAGAGAGGTGTTCGCAATCTGTGTGAAAAGAATCATGCACAGAAAGCTCTCTTTCCTTGTCTACAGAAGCTTAATAAAGCAGGCTCCTGAAATGAATACATCCACTTTCCAAAGGCAATTACATCCAGTTTCTCCAGCAATGAACTTCCAGTGGACACTTTACTCACCACACACTCCTACAGTTTGCAACTTGTATGATAAGACTCATCCAACTCCAGCACCCAAAAGAAAAGAAACTGCAGTTACTGCTTAGTATATTTTTGACTCTGTATTTCATCAACATCCAGAAGGACAGTTAACAACAACTAATAAACCTGCAGTCTGGGTGCTCTGCAGAAGAGGTGCCTGTGAACAGCTGATGGTTCATAAGCTTGTAAAGTGCTGCTGCCTGACGGCCCTGTCCTGCTCCCCAGGAGGCCAGAGCCACCTGGAGCATCGGGGAAGCCCCAGTGCCTTCCCTTTCAGAATGCACAATATGCATGTGTGAATCAGCACCCACACCGAGCTATGTTCCATCTATTGCCAAACCGTGGAAAATTCAAAGTTACGGCCACAGCTCTGCCCACCCCCACTCCAGTGTGCTTAGCTGAGGTAGTGTGTGTTGTGTGTCATGCTGGATCACCGTGCTCTCAAGGACATTGGCAAGAGCAGGCCTGAGAAAATGGGTTAAAAGCCGTGCATTTCTGATATGTCACAGAACATCCTCGCTCCTCGGACTTCAAATTGGATCCACATTGTTTCCCTAGCACGGTCTAATATTTCCCATGCTCCAGAAGGTAGGGTGGGGCCCAGCCCCATGGCAACCTACCCAAATCCATCACCCTCTGAAGGACGTGCAGTTTAATGCTATCATTCAACAGAGATTCAGGGAAAGGAGGGAAGATCTGTGGAAAAACAACAGCACAATGCTTAGTTTGGCTGAACAGTCTTTATAACTGCCTATTTCTCATAAGTATGTGCATGTTAATTAAAAATATTTCATAATCGGGTAATGTTTTGCTTGAATGGCTTCTGGCGAGCTCTGTGATATGCTTGATTTTTTAGGGGATAGGGCAATGTAAAATACTACAGGTATCAGATTCAGTACTGAAAGGGTCTGACATTAAAAAAGTCAAACAACACAGCTTTAAAAAGAGAGGATGGGAGGTGTTTAGCAACAAGAATCAAGTACTTTTCGTATTATTTTAAGGTGGTAACATGAGGTTTATTTCTTCAAGAGATGGGATTGTTTCTCAAGGAACTGAGCCAAATCCAACAAAAAGCTAACAAGACACAGACAATAAAGTACTACCAGTGAGTTTCACAGATGTTTTTCAGCTCACTTAGTTTAACCTGTCCTTGCCTTTGCCAGAAGACTTTTGATTTTAGCAAGACAACTAGGATTTCATAGCAATGCTGAACAAACATTTTAGAAAGAACACAGAGGAAAAATGTTCATGCATACTCTATGCAAGATGGATGCTGGGTACTTCCCTCACCTTCCTCTGCTTGAAGTGAAGGATAAAATTCACAGAGCGGAGTTAAGCCAATACAAAGTGCCTTCTGAAAACCTTGCCCTTAGTATGTTCCACTGTTTCTCTTTACACTCCCATGAGGAGGTAATTTATTTTATTAAACCAATAGTTTACACTGGAACTAAAACAGCTTATTGCAGGTATTTCTTAATCAGCTTCATCAAGCTCAACTGAAAAAATATTTCACTTTCTTAAAAAGTTCCAATATTTGCATTTAGTAGATTATTAAGTAGGAATTAAATCATGTCCCTGACTTATCTGGGATTTGATTAATAAGAAATTAAAATGTCTACACTACATCTAAACAAAATTCAGAGTTGCTGCATTAATAAAATACTATCATGTAATTTAAGTATGAAGAATATTTTGCTGATTATAAAATCCTATATCCCATCCTTGTGCTGGGTATACATTAAAACACAAGATATATATTGCTTCTCTTCTGAAAGGAAGTTGAAATGGGCAGCTGGGCTAATGTAAGGGTTACCTGGTCTGAGCAGCAGAAATGCACAATAATCTCCTGGAAGTTAGAAGTTCTTCCACTACTAAATGTTTCTTCTGGTGCCAGTAAAGGGAGGATGTGTCACAAGGGGCATGTCTGCCACTTCAGCTGTAATTAAACTTGTTGCTGGGTATGATCCATGTAAAAGTAATTCTTGATCCACTTCAGCTGGTGATTATTTCCCCACAGAAAAATGAAGGACTTTTAGTAGGCAGTGATGAAGGCATGGGATTGAATAATAGCAGAAAAGAGCCACTTGGATGGGAACAAGCATGTTGAAAGTTTTACTCTTTGGACATGTTTTTAAAGCAGGATACAAGAACTTGCCTCCTTGTAAGATTAATCTCAAAAGTCAATAGCACCTCACCAGGGGTTGAAATTACATCTTTCCTATGGTTTTTCCTTGATAACTGGCATTTACCACATTACTTATTACTGCAAAATCATTCCTTCACGTAACACATTTTGCATTTAATTTCTAAGTCTATACCTCTGCTTAATGAAAGACTAGTGGCTTGGTATCTTTTCCAGACACAGGTGTGCAGCCAGCTGTGAGCTAACTTTCCATATATGGAGCCAGTGGAGCTCCAGGCATTTAAACTGGAATTAAAATAAGTATTTCATGCAATTTCAGATGCCTTCGTGTACCACATCTGGCTCATCAAAAAAATGCGTGTGTTTTTTCCCAGGTGCAGTATTAGACCAATTCCATTATTATATTAATAGGATATGGTGCTTTTAGACAGCCAAAGTGGCATCACATTAAACACCAGAGTTGCTAAAAAGCAAAGATTCTGGCAACCAAGGCCATGCAAGTACCCATGATACACAACTATGAGATGTTAAGAGATAATCCACAAAGCATATGAGAAGTAGCTGACTTCTAATCATACACTGCTTTTTCTGGCACAATAGCTCAGGCATTTGGGAAAAGGAAAGAAGGTGAATAAAACTTATATTTGGAGTTGTTTTGACTGGTACTGCTTGTACTAATTGCTTTTAAAAGGATTTTGTTTGATTATTTAGATAGCATTTTAGGAGAGTAAAATTAAGCACTTAGACAGGTCTTTGAATACTTTAAACATTTCCAGAGGGATTTATGGACAAAATCTTTGGTGATCAAGAACAATCCAAATCCTGAATCAAAACGTTAGCCTACTTAGGGCTTTTCATCTCCTTGAGAAACCATGGTCTCTTGAAAGACTTTGGCAGACCTGGCTGGATACTTTGGTACTTAATATGCAACAGCAAGAGCGAACAAGCTTGTGAACAGCCATTAAATCACAATCAAGGATAGAGTCTAATCAAGTCTAAAAAGAGCAACATTAGGTTTGAGCAGGCAGTTTGTTATCAGCTGAACACATTAAACCATTAAAAGCATTCACACAGAAATCTGATGAATAATTTCATAGATAGATGATATCAAAATTTGAATATGAATACAGGCCACAAACTCACTCTGGGTTGAAATGCGTGCATCTCTCAGCTACACAGCAGCACCAGATATAATGCAGGACACAAATACGATGTTAATAGGAATATTTTACACAGTAGGCATCAAAATGAGAGATGGAAATAGCTTAAAATTTCAGCTTAGGGGGCTAGCAGTGTGGCACAGGGACCTCTTAAGCTTCAAAACCTGCAAAGGGGGAGCTCATGAAAATTCCCTATCTCCATCAACTGGTTTCCATTCTCCACAGGAAAAATACATTAATACTAAATAATACCATCGTTATAATTTTAGGGAGATACAGACAGGCAAAGTATGTGTCCACCAGGAGCCACAACAATATATAAAGTAATTCTCGAGAGGTGTAATTTGTGAAGCATTCGGAGTCTTTCAAAAGTATTAACTCTGACAACAATATGATGAAGTGCATCTCTTTAGTCCCCTGCACCAAGGGATTAAATGAAGCTAGGAAAAAAAAAAGCATCATTGTTTCGTAACAGGAACCTTAAATTAGACTCCTCAATATTACATAAATGTAGATTTTCAAAAATTACTTGTGAACTGACTTGCACTCATCTACGCTTAAAGTAACGTTAACTAGATCTGATTTTCAGAAAGTATTGTGCTCTCAGTCCTTTCAAATGATCGTTTAAATAAAAACCACCTCAAAATGGGTATCCAAAAATCTTAAATATTTGAAATAATTAAATAGCTGTAAATATATCATTATAATTAACCACTTCTAAAAACATTTGGTTTTGCTATCATATTTTTGTTACTGGAAGAGCTAGGCCCTTGGTCTTTGTAAGAGTGAAAAAGCAGCATATCCCTTCTGGAAACAAATCAACAGCCAAGTTCCTCTACATACTTGGAGCATAAATTTTAGAGATTTAATTTTATTCACACAAATTTGTAAAGTGTTTTCCAAACCCCATTTTGTGCTATGTGTACCGAACACATAGAACAAAGATGTTCAGCTCCCTGGCCGGGATGCTTAAGACACTCTGGTAAGGAAGAGCAATAACAAATCAGCAGGACAACCAGCACCAGCATCCCAAAGTCTGCACTCCCAGCTTCTCACCCATCTGCCTATCCCAGGAGTGTCAGCTCCTGCTCTATGATAGACTGTGTTATGTTATGTCACACTAAATGTGAAAGTTAAGTGGCACAGTGTTAACACTGCCTCTGCTTTGGTGTATGTCAGCAGGGAGAGCAGCAGCATCGTGCCAGGGGTGTGTGGAGCTTCACTGAACCATCAGCGCTCACCAGCATCGCTGATCCCCAACACAATCCACTCTTACTAAAAAAAAGGTAACAAAGCAGCACTAGAGCACTTCAAGATCCTGAATTAAATAAATGAAAACCAAAAAGATGCACAGAGTGACTGCTCAAAGGAAATGCACTAGTGATGGAACAAAGGGTGACTTTCATACACTCGGACATGTAAGCTGCTAGACACTGAATCAATACACTGTTAAAAATTAATTTGGCTGCAAAAAGTCGTCTTGGCTCACCAGATCTTCACAGATTGAAGGTTTCTACTCTTACATAGAAGGGTTCCCATTAGGGAATACGAAGTAGACAGGTAGTGGAAAACTTTGTTAACAATCTATGGAACTGAGAATATTCAGAGCCCAAAGCCTGACAAAGAGAACAGTTAAGAGAGAAAGAAAAACAGTAGAATGAAAATATAGATACTGTCGATGCAGTGTGTTTCTGCTTGGTTACACAGTCCTAAGGGGTGCATTGAACACTCCAAGGCAAGGACAATGAGAACTGGCAGGAGCGTCCAACACACTGAAGGACTGAGCTCTCTAACACAAACCAGAGCTATTGCTGTTACATGATTTTATAACATAATCAAGGTGCATGCACATATCCAATGCATGTCCAATGCCTATAGGAAGACAGTGGAAAACATTATTTTGCTTTTGTTTTAACTTGGACCGTTATTGGAAAGAACAGAATCTCAGGTTCCAAAGGAAGAGTCACATGAACTGAGTAGTCTTCAAGAAAAACAAGAACTTCAGATTGTACTTTTGACCTCATCTCAGTGTACTACAAGGTACCAAACTTTAGAAAACCTCAAAAATATTACTGTGTATTCCATGGATATAGTGCGTATGTAACTATACTAAATACCAACACTATCACCATCAGCAACTGGACAGTAATAAATTAATTCTCAGGATAGCTATATGTATGTTAAGGAATCATTGCTGTTCCCACTTTACAGATTCAAAGCAGAAGCTCAAGATCCCAGAGACTGGCCACTTTGATCTGGCTTCTATTGATCTGAGACTATGACATCCAGCATCAAACGCAAAGGAATCTCTATTACTGTGACGTAAAGGATTCCATTTAAGCCAAGCTTCTAACCAAAAATTCTCAAAAAATTACATATCAATACTTCCAGGAAAAATGGATACGCTTTATGGCACAGTCTAAACTCACACTATTCTGCAGTATTTCCACAGGATAGTAAAAACTCATCCCTAATATCTGGTTTAAGTCTTCTTGAAGAAGATGCAGTCCTAATATATCCACACTGTGGATCAGTTAATGTGGCCAGTCTCAGTGATCCCAGGACTAAAGAAGCTTCAGCTTAAATTCATATTTACTTTGTTATTTGTTGTTTTGGACTTTTGACAGCAGGTGTTTATAAATTTCACAAGGTCAGAGGCCACTGTAATGAAAGCTAAATGTCAAAAAAGGTAACTAATATTCAGGCTAACAACAAAGACAAGATGGATCTATCCAAAATCACCTCTTCTATAAAGTCCTGTAATCCTTAGCCAGGGAGATAGTGGATCACTTCATTTGACACAAGTATCAACACAACAACTCTAGACAATAAATCCACTGCTTTAGTCACCTATTATGCACTTTAACGAATGATTCTTCAAGAAAAGAAAAGTACAAATAAAGCCTACAACAAGCAGCTGAAGCAGCATCCGTGCTCCTCTAGCATCCTGCCTCATCTTGCTTATTCTGCGTCTGGCCCCCTTAAACCTCTTTACCCAGCAGCAAAACTCAAGCAGAATATGCTGAGCAGCTCCTTCCAGCCTCAGCTATTACTTGATGAGGAAGTAGCTGGCACTGAATGGAGCTGGATACTTGTCAAAGAGCAAGTATGCTGAATGCACACAACACAGTAAATTACAGGCATATTTGCTTTAATTTCATTCTTATGCATCTCCTTAAATCAGGAGGTGGGAAGCACAACCTTTTCTGTATTCAAAGTATTCATATTGGTTCCTAATCATCATTCTAATAAAATAAAAACAGTGAGCTTGTGGAAGGCTTTTCTTGCAGTTTATATGTGCTTAGACACTTTTGGTTACCGTTTCACCTTTTCTCATTTAAGCACTGGCCACACAAAATCTGAAAAATGTATTGTATTTTCATAGTTAGCACAGACAAATATTTCATGATACCTATGCAAATACATTCTTTTTTCATTCATGCTATGCAATATTAAAGAAAAGACAATCAGCTGGCTACTGAACCTAAAATAGTTATTGGACTTTTTGAAATGATGCAAGGATAGAAAAATGGAGTTAGATGGCAAAAGCAAAAGCCAGACCATCTTCTCTAATTAATGTCTCACTAGATTTTTGGTTTCCTGGCAACTTTGTAGTTTCAGCCTTGTCAGATGGAAAGTATTTGCTTGATACAATTTTTCAGAAGTTCTAATTTGCCAGTAAAATAGATTTTTACGGGGAGCAGGAAGAGAAATTAAATTAGATCCTGTTTTCTTCTTTAATCAAATGGATTTTAAAAAAAAAAAGAAAGAAAGGGCTGATAAAATATTATGCCAGTTGTATCATTTAGCAAAAACCTACTCCTTATTTCACGTGAAAGACCCAGTGGTTCAGCCTGGGTGTATATAACCCACTTGGATATACTGTAATATGACTCTAATCTGCATGACTGAATCTGACTCCTAGGTTTTGCCAAAAACCTGTACACTCATTTGTGAACACAACATCAAGCATTTAATGTCTCATGCATCAGTATGATAATGAGAAATGCCCTTTCCACTTGGCTGTTAGAAAGCTTGTAAACTTCTGAGCAGCAACATTAATATAACCAACCTCAAAATATGGCCAGAGACTTTGTTGTCATATAGAATAAATTAATTCAGTCCAATTCAGATTACGGTACTGCACTTCTCAGCACAGCATCTGAGCATGCCTTACCATAAAATAGCAATAACTCTACTGTAGTCACAGAAAGAGAGTTGGATCCCTGGAGAAAACCCTTCATAGTCTCCCTGTTCCACTTCTGTGCCATATGGCCCAACTCACATGACAATTTAATAAAGGCAAGATGATGTGATCCCTTTGAATCAGACTCTGCATACAAAAGTTTCCCTCTTGCAATAGGATACAATAGGATGAAAACAAATCTGCTTGAAAAAACTTTTGGAAAGAGCATGACAGCTCCCAATTTCTTTCTCCCCTTTAGCTTTTCCAGGCTCATTCCAGTGAAAGCATAGCATGCCTGGGCCAAATCCAATGAAAAGGTGCTCCTGGAATCATGTCAAAACTCACTTTGTGGTAAGCCAGATACAAACCATGCTGTTAAAAATACTGTGCTCCTAAGATGACTTTGCTAAACACCTCTTCTACCACTAACTAAGTACCGCTAAGAGACCTTGAACGTTAGCTTGATCGTGTTATATGGAGACTTGGTTGTAATCAAAGTCTTTTATTTTTCAGAATTGCATTATTAAATGGCCAGAATATCCTACAGGAGCTTTTGAAGCCTTAAATCCATTAGCCCAGCATATACTATCAATGGTAAAAATATTACCTATCCTTCCAACAGACACAGAATGATGGGTTATTCTCATTTCAGTTATCCCAAGGGCCAAATCTTTACCTTGGTTTGTTCTGTTTCCCAGCTACAAAGAACAAAACATGTCCTTTCAGTCTGGCTGACTTTCATCAGTGATTAAGAGGAGAAAGAGAAAACCTATCAAATCTAAGGGACACGCAGCACAAGCCAAAATGTTCGCTCCTTAGCGCTATACTCAGGCTGGATGAGGACTCAGTGTCACGGCACACTAGCAGCTTTCACACCACACTGTCTCGGGGAACTGCCACAAGCTGAACAATGCCAGGAACTCAGGCAGGGCAGACAGAGACAAAGACTCCCTTGCTTCTGGCAAGGTAGCAGTTCCTGCTCTTACAGGCAGTTTGGTGCAGAAAACCACTATCTTCCCAAAGGACAGATAAGATTGAGAAAGAGTGCAGAAGGCAGCTTGCTCTTAAAAGAGGCCAGAGAAGGAGGGAGTTGCTGCCCCAGCAGAACCCAAGCAAAGAGGGATTTCTGTCTTTCTGCAATTTCTGTCTTTCTGTGATTTCTGTCTTTCAGCTCACATGCTCTCCATTTTTATTTTTGCAGCTTTGAGCATCCCCCAACTATGAGCAATCTTTCTGGGGAAAAATAAAAGTGTGGAAACTGTTATTTTACATGTAGAATATACAAAGTGGAATCACACAGAAGTAATTTTCCAGCTGGCCTTGTTCTCCCATTCATATGATAGTTTTCATATTCTTCTGGAATTCTGTGTATTCAAACTGCCAGAATACAGATGCTGGCCACTGTAACAGAGCAAGCTAACTCAGGAGCCACGACTGACCTGCAGAAAAGACATCCTGTGACAGACACAAAGTTACTTTGAAATATCCATTAAATATTATGGAGATTCAAAACATTGTTTCTCCTCCAATGTTTAATTTTCCACTAGTTTCCTGGTTTTCATTTCTTTATTTATTGCAGAAAACTGGATCCTGCATAGTTAGGAAAAATGACATCCTTTCCTTTTAATTTATCCCACACAGCACAGATATTCAAGCTGGTGATTCAGCAGAAAGAAGGTCAGTGTGCTAATGGAATCAATAAACTTAAGTGTGATGAAGTGACTGCCACTTCAATAACTGTATAAACCATAAATCATTTTCAAACGCAAGAAATGTCCTTCTATCAATAAATTATCTGTTTAAGCAATTGTTTAAAAATCAAAGTGTGATCTTGTAAACATTTTGAGACTCAGTTACACTGTACATCTCACTCATAACTTCTGTCTATTCCTCATTGCTTATTCCTTATTGACTTAGATTCAGTACAAAGTAAAGACAAACTGAAGGAGTAGTTACAATTAGAAATTGTGGCAATGGTCTCCTGCTCCCCACTTCTTTTCTCTACTCCTTAGTCACAACTGGATGCCGTGACATTTCTCCCAAGAAAACTGGGAGCACAGAGTCAGACCTGTGCCCACTCCAAGCCACTGGTGCTGTCCAGACACAGAGAGCACCATCTTCACACAAGCTCTCTGCAAGCTGCCATCACTACCTGAAACTCTACAGGTGATCTCCTGTGTGCTGACACAGACCAATGGCTAAGTATTCTGTTAAGCTCTACACACTGCATAGCCCTGTATGACATGTCTCTCACTCAGGAAGCAAAGTCACAGGCATTTTTTCTTACCCTGGGAGTTCAAAATATGGTCCCTGGTGAAAGGAAGTCTTGCCTGCCCAAGTTAAAATACCACAGCATGATACAGCATGACCTGCTCTTAACAGTTCTCATTCCCCAGTGAAATGTATCACCCACTCTATCTCTCAAACCCTGAAAGACGCTCACTGGCACAAAAAGCAAGGGCAAGAAAATCCAGAGAGACTATTACTGATTAAGTACTGTATATACAGTGGCATGAGGATGCACAGCAACCCATAGATGCAACAAAAGCTTATCATGCTCCAGTCCAGGACAGATATGAGTTATTACACAGAAAGAGATAACTACTGGCAACACTAATTATCTAGCCTGAGGCGGAACACATGTGGGATCACAAACTACCAAAGCATAGATTCTTAGAGAAGTGGAGCCAATTCTCTCTCTGTAAACTTTTTCTAAAGATCTGCTACAGCTCTCCAGGCAAAATAATGAGCCTCAACTCTGCTTTTGGTGAACTCCTCTTTCCACATTATAGAACTTCAAAATTTTTTTCAAATTTGGGATTCCTCTGCACTTTGTGCCACAGAAATACATGATAAAATACTGCCTTTTCCCTGAAGTTTTATCTGGAGAGATTAAAAGCATCAAAATCAAAATAAAATGTTGATTATTCAAGTCAAAGAAGAGACTGATTTCAGGACTTGTTCAAGAATCCAACATGCCGTAGTAACGCCAAAGTGGGAAACTGAGCCTGATGACCACAGTCGCACTATTCCCCATCACAAAACTCCCACATCTCTAAATATACCCACACATTCAGCATGACCCCACACTACCTCAGAGCTAAACTTCCTGACTCCCAAGAGAGGTGGCAGACTTTAAATCGCAATAGCAACTCCCTCTGGCCCAAAGCCCTCTGCTATTTGTTTCCAGGTCCCAAATTATTTTCAGAGCCTCTGTTACATATTTATAAACTTCACCTTTGTTTCTTCCTACAACAAGAACACCATGAGCTCCAAAAACTTCCTGACTGCATTCAAAAACAGTCCAAGCAGTAAAAATGTCAAATCCAGACCAATCATTAACATTCAGTGAAACTACCTAAATGCCAAATCTTTTATGATGTCTTTTGAAGATCCAAGATCTCTTGCTTCTGGGATGCTAAGCCTTCCTTTAGTACTGTGGCTTTGTACTGTCCTTAGCTAATAAAGTCTTGGACCCTACCAGTGGTAATTCTCATATTACAACTCAGAGGGCTTCTTTACAACACAGGTCCCCCAGGACAGCATACACAATTGCTGATAAAGCTTCACTGACCTCTGAAAAAATACTTGGGAAATACACAGTTCTATGCCTTCAGCATTTCAGTTTCCTCATGATTCATGGCAAGCCCTGTAGTTTTCAGTCTTCTCCTACCTAAATCAGTGCCAGTGGCAGTCTATGAAACCTACTCAGCTTGCAATGTAGAGCATGCAAGACAGCGAGGCATTTTGCTACACATGAATTGCACCAGAAACTTCACCTAATGTTGTGTGAAGTTACCTCAGCACTCCTGCATGCAGAGCAGACACTCTGCTCACTGGTGTCCCATGTTCCACTGGTTATTCTTCAATAGCCTTTCCTCAACAATTTCTTTGCAGTCAGTAGCAACAGCTTGGTAGAAGTACCAGCAATGTTTCTTCTTTGTTCTGTTCAGCAAGCTCTGCACTTCTATTTATCTGAAAAACCAGTTTAATTCTTATAGATATAAAGCTCCTTAATATTCTGTTACTTTTTCTTCTGTTCTCCGAATGTGTCCGCAAGAAATTCTGCAGTTCTGAGGGTTTAACCAGCGATTGGTTTTACTTTAATTCAGTGTCTGGTCTTGGTAACACTTAATTTCATATTGCTCTCAGAAGATGTTTTGAATTCATCAGCAGAAAGGGAATTGTGTAATCATCAGTGTTATCAAATCATTTTTGTCACTTTTTCCTGTAAACACCCAGAAGGAATTTACTTCACTCAATAAATTCCAGATATCTGCCTAGGAAGACGCAGGGACACTTAAAAGCTGTGCAGTAATAATAATAAAAGTGAGAAGCCTGCCTCTGAACTCCTATGTTTAATGCATTAACATCTGCTGAATATTATTACCTGCTTTACTGTAGCATCTATATGCCCTACGCCAAAACCAAAATCTAAGGGACATACAAGGTACTGTTTCAGAAGTACAGATTTCACACTGGCCACATGGGAACAGCAACAGAGAAAAGGAAACATTCAACCAAGGCAACAGAGGTCATTATTTGTAAACATTTCAATGATTTTCTGTGGGGAAAAAAAAGGAGAGGTTAACCTACAAAGTATTTCAAGTGAGACATAAATAAGTATACATACACGCACAAGAGCTTCTAATTTTAACAGAACTTCTTTTTACTTGTGTACTTTGCTTATACAAAATTTACCTATAAATGTCTATAATCCAGAAATGTATTATGAAGCTCATACAGGTGGAAAAATTAGGGATGCAGAGCGAGATAGAAAGAAAATTCCAGCAGTGCCAGGAGATTAAATAGAAGAAAAAAAGAGAAAACCAGATTACGGGAGACTGTCCAGCAGTAAAAGTGAAGTGAGGTAGAGGTGGAAGGAGATGTGGGAGGACATATGCTGTGTGCCCATATGCCAGAAAGAAGAACATCCATGCAATGGCATGCAAAACCCAATGACACTATGCAAGACTTGAAGTAGATGCACTAATTCAAAGCAGAGTTCGCCATGAGAAGCAAAACCCACAGAAATACAAAAATTCCTATTTTTCTAAAAGATTAATCTCCTTATACATTACTTTAGTCAGCAAGAAAAAGAATTAAATTCATGGAGTTTACCAATAAAATGAACAAAGCTACCTAGAAGACCACAGTTGGAAGAGTGTGTTCCTGCCAGAGCATCACAGGACTAATGCTGATTAATTGGAAAGAGCCTGGAAGAGCACCATAAAAATGATGAGCAGTCTAGAAAAGCAGCACCAAGTGAGCAACAAGGAAAGGATGACAAAGTTGAGGTTATTAAATCTAAAGACAGGAGAAGTCTAATAAAGGCTTTCAGAGATATTAAAGCTTGATGAAAACAGACAGGAAATAAACTTTTCTCCATATGGAGTGGATAAGGAAAGAAGTAAACTGAAGCAAAACAGATTTAAATCAGACATTAAAGAAAATAGTCTAACAGAGCTGTCCAGGTTCTTGTTATCACAATAAATCCTCTCCAATTCAGTCCTCCACAAATAGCCACAGTGAAACCAGCTGGGAGTGTTTGTATAAGTCTCTAAATACCCTGTAGCTGCTTAAGGCAGCACTGCTACCCAGACAAACAGGTAGCAAACTGTACATTAAGGAATCTGTTTCACAACACTGCTCAGCAGTGAAGCTCCTTCCCAACGTTCATGTTTCTGTACTGCTCTGGCCACTTCTTCTCAGCCCCTTGCCTGTGTCCAGTCTATCTCAGTTGTGTCAGCACAGTGGCTGCAGAGCTGCACCAAGCAGCAGTACACTTAAAAACAACCTGGGGTTTGGAGGGTTTGTTTTAAGAGGGCTAGAACCTGGGAGAATGCAAACTCAATATATTGCAAAGCATCTAAATGCACCAATAGACAGGTGAACCTCAGCCACTTACATAAATGGGGGTTGCATGCCCTGCTTGACACTCAGGAACTGCTCACATCCAAGATCTAGACTACAAACTGTCATCACGCAAAACTGCACTGGGATTATACACTCACCACAAACTTACACGTTTTCTTATGGCTTTGCACCACCATGCTTACAGGACTGTTTCATGCCCTATACAACTCTCCTGAGAACAAATAACTGGCTCCTCAGTAATGAAAGTGGAATGCTACAGTGACATATTCTAAAATTAAAACAACAAGATGAGTTTCTCCTAGACACTCCCAAGTAAATGTTTGCATTTCACACTATTTTGCAGAAAATTTCAAAGCAAGTATCTTTTGAAACTTAATGTATTATGACCATTAGCAATGCTAACACAATCCTCATTAAATAAATACATCTACCACAGAACATAAATTAGAATCCCTTTTAAAAACAGAAATCCATCAAGACAAATATTGAGGTTTATTAGGGCTATAGTTATAAGCAGAAGGTTGGCCAGCATTATCTAAATATTCAACCTTTTGGAGCTCTTTTCTAGAGTACAATGGTCAATGTTGTACGACACATGTAGTTCCCTCAGGCCTTTCAGAACACAGTTACAGTGATTACAAAGCAGGTAGGTTAAATTTGTTGTCTAAGTAGCTTAGCAATTGACCCTAAAAGTAACTAAATATGAAGGCCCCGTTAATATTAAAGACACACAGATTACGTTGGTAATACAGCTCTAACAAGTGGAACAGGAACAAAGAGCATTGCTCCAAACTGCAATGACAGTCAGGTGAAAGATTCAGGAATCAAAACAAGGTCCTACTATATTGAGTTATAAGCTTACTCTCCCAGATCACATATATCCCTCATTATAACTTGAAGACCTCAAGTAACAATTATTTCAGCCCAAATAAAACTTCTGCAGTGCTTCACTGATTTGTAATTCTTCTTGTAAGGAGAAGAAGTCATATTCCTTTGCAAACAGTTTAAATACTAATTATTTCTTTGCTGAACCCTGCAGTGAAACTCATCTCTAGAAGGGGCCAGTACAAGCACTTCCAATATTTCTGCTGCCCAAAGAGCAATACTCTTAATTCGCTTCAGTGATCTTCTACCCAACAGGTACAACAGTGAAGTAATGAGTATTATAAAACTTAATACAGTGCCATATATATTTTATGACTCTGTAGATCCAGATCAGAGAACATCCAGATTGTTTTTACAGAACTAATGCCAGACACATTTCAAATCATTATGTATGTAATGATTCTAAGAAATTTATAACTCTTACCAAACTATAATTTTAAAAAAACATATAGCTGAGAAAAATAATCTTAAAAATACCAAACATTCCTTAAGGAAGTTAAAATTTCCACAGGATTTTTAAAATAGATGTTATTATGAAAGAAAATAATATATATCAAAATTAAAAGTAGCTTAATATGAAGGGTTTTTCACTAGTGCAAGTACAAGACATTAAAAATATATGAAAATGAAAAACCATTCACAATGCTTTACTGTTTGTACAGTACAGCATTTATAAAGCAATACCATGGAGCCACATGAAAGCTCTGGATACGGGACTGTAAAATGAGATTCCCTTATATCAGACAAACATCAGAAAAATAACTTTCTGTGTAGATTGCCACTCTTTCCCTTCTGTTTACCCATGGTAACATGATCACATAAATTTCCAAAGTATCCAACAACTTTATGATCTTTGATGTTGCCCTTATAACCAAAGAGGCGGAACGAGACTTCCGTATTTGACATTCAGATACAGAAAGATTCAAGTTACCTGCTGAAGGTTGAAGAGAAAGCTTCTGGCAGCCCTGCAAACCAAATGTGGTTCCTGAAGCCCAAGAGATTAAAAAACGACTGGACCCACCTCGTTCGCTATTTCTGAAGGAACACATAAAGGTGCAACTGGGCAGTCCTCTGTAGAGAAATCACAACTCACCTGAAGTCTGTTTTTCAGACAGAAACTATGGAAATGGAGGCTTACACTGTCAGCAATCTGAGCAAAAATTTCCTGCTTTAGGAACTTACTGAGGAGAAAGATTGGCTGTGCATCAGCTCTGGACAAAACAGTTTGAAAAAACAGCCCAGTGTCCAAATATCTTGATTGGAAAGCTGTTTAGAATTTGTTCAACATTGTTCATATCCATCAAACACTGTTTTTTCTTTATTCCATTGCTCTTCCTCAGCAGGAAGTTACAGCCGGGTGTAATCACAGAGAATTAGCTCAGTATTGGCCAAGTACAGCAAGGAAAGTTCATAGGAGCACAGTTCTCTTGACAACATGTGCAGTAAAGCCAACATGAGTGGACAGGCTTCCCCAGCTCCTGGGGAGTTGTCCAAGGACAGCCCATCCTGGCCTCATTATATCAATCTGTGTTTTCAAAGAACAGCAGCTCAAACTTTGAATCTACAAACTATACAGGCAGAGTTAAGTGCTTAACACAAATCAGAATTTCTGTGTGAAAAGGAAGTTGAGAACATATAGACTTGGAAAGCACAAATTTCAACAAATCTTTCATATCCAGTGTGTGCTGGTTTTGGCTGGGGTCATTTTCTTCACAGTGGCTGTTACAGGGCTGTGTTTTGGATTTGTGCTGGACACAGGGCTGATAACATAGAGATGTTTTTGTTATGGCTGAGCAGGGCTTACACAGAGCCAGTGCCTTTTCTGCTTTTCATACGGCCAGGCTGGCAAAGAAGTTGGAGGTGCATGGGAGGCTGGGAGGAGACACAGCCAGGACAGGTGACCCAAACTGACCAAAGGGATATTCCAGACCATGTGATATCATGCTCAGTATAGAAAGTGGGGGGAAGAAGGAGGAAGCAGGGGGCACATTTGGAGTGGTGGCATTTGTCTTCCCAAGTCACCATTACCATGATGGGTCCTGCTGTCCTGGAGATGGCTGAACACCTGCCTGTACATGGGAAGTGGAGCATTAATTTTTTGTTTTTCTTTGCTTATGTGTGTGGCTTTTCCTTTTCCTATTAAACTGTCTTTATCTCAACCCAGGAGTTTTCTAGCTCTTACCGTTCCAGTTCTCTCCCCGATCCCGCTTGTGGGCAAGTGAGTGAGGGTTGTGTGGGGGTTGGTTGCCAGCTGGGATGAAACCATGACAGTCCTTTTTGGTGCCAAAAAAGGCTGGTTTAGGAATGGTATTCTCCAATCTAGTACTCCCTCTAAAACCATGTGCCACTCTCCTCTCCCATCCAATTGGAGGCACAAGTTGAGGTAAGAACAATTTACTGGAAATAGCAATGAGAAAAAAATTAGAAAATTAACATTAACAGCAACAATATTAATAACAAAAGGTATAAGACAAGAAATTATTCACACAGAAAAACTTTCAATAATAGACAGTATCAGATGGATCCCTCCACCATGTTTTCTTGACCAGAAGGAACCCCTTCTCCCCAGAAGGGATTCTCTTTCCCCCACCCCTGGCAATGATGGGAGGTGGTACAGAATAACTTCTGTGTCCTAGCCATGCCTCCTCCTGGATACTGCAAAACAAACCAACGCTGTCCTGGCTGGAACCAGGACATATGGGAAAGTAGTTTCATACAAGATTGCTCATCTGAAGTCCAGTTTAGAACGAGCACAAACTCTTCAGGAAGAGGGGCCAGGATACAGCCTGCTAGCGCTGTTACGTGTTGATTTTCTGATCCACATTTGACAGAATCTGCCTTGCATGCTGCCACCACCCTGAAGAGTGACTAGGCCTGTCTAAGACTGTATTTCACTACTGAATCCAGAAATCTATGATTCAATTATTTTGTGCTTGGACAAGTTTTCCACGTAGTCTATTTCTACAGAATAGGAAATCTATTATTTCCACAGAAAAAGCTGTGGCCTTCCATTCTCACCACAATATTCCCTTCATATTTAAAAAACCAAATCAACATTCTCAAAGGCCCTGATTTCAGTGCAAGTTGCATGTCTTAAGTTCATTTAAAATGTCTTCTGGAAACTACTGAACATCCTCTCCTTCAATTTCTTACAGTATGTATCAGGAACACAGGAACGACCCAGGAACACATTGCAATACCAAACATAAGTGTGGTTGCGTGTGTGTTAACACAGCAGAGCCATCCCAGCTGAATTTGCCTTGTAGATAAAGTACAAGCAGCACTGCTTAGTATGCTTCACAGTTGCCTCTAACAAGGTTTGAATGAAGGACAGAACAAATACAAACAAAATTATCTTACTTCCTATTGCACTTAAATTTTGACAGACTGGAAATTGTCCAAATTCTCCTACTATTTTGTGGTTAAAGTAGGAAAATCCAGTCTGCTACAAATGGAGAACTGTCCAATTAAACACATTTATTACTGAAAAATTGTCATCTCTGGAGCTGCCTTGAAGCATGATGCATCAACAAATATGCCTGCTAAGGAAGCATCACGTATATAATGACTGAAGCTTGTGACATTAGCAAAGACCCTTCAAGAATGAAAAGTGATACAAATTGCTGCAAGCTTTGCTTTCTAAAGTTCCGATTGTTCCTGAATATGACACAAATAAAATCAATCTAACTTACTCATTTTTCCAACATCTGTTAGGATCTCTTAAAAAGTCTGTCCTTGGGGACAATTTGTCACATCATGAAATGATGACATTTGCACCACAACATGCTGACATTATACTATCCTATCAACAAGTAAATGTCACTATTTGTGACAAACACTGCCCTATGACAACCTTTTGTTAACCTCTCTGATACCACAGACAAATATTTGACCACGTACTGCAAAGAGAATCAATGACACCTTTGGGACCAAAGCAGAGCTAGTCTGTTCCCTTGTGTAAGCCAATGTCACCTTATTTGCTCCTAATTCTGTGGTACTAGGAATGCCATAAGTGCTACATGCTCTGATCCAGCAACACAAACCCCCTACCTACTGAACAAGGACAGTCTGAAATGCAAGGAGTTAGGTCATTGCAATAGTCAAGCTAAATGAAGCAGTAACAGAACTCTACAGTCAACATCTTTAAGTGGTTATAGGGAAGGATGAATCCAAATTAGCCTTCTAATTATTTTCTCTTTAACTTGACTATTTAAGCAATTACCTAAGTTACACAGTATAGTGCCCTGAAAATGTGTAATACTGAATGGACTTGGTTTGCTGCACCACTGTTCCTTCACCAAAGAAAGTGAGGGAAGAAAACCATGGTTCTTCCCCATGTAGATATAATAATGATGCCTACTCATGTGTGTCATTCCTCAGAATTATTAGGATGCACGTGATTCAGAAACTACAAAGAATTACAAATAGAATTGGTGCTGCTTTTGTTGTCAGGATGAGCCTCATGCTGTTAGCAATGAGAGATGAGAGCCCCCTAATGCTTTGGGGCTTGAATACCTGTTAACTAACATGGTGACTAGTATGGGTGCAGCATTAGCCCAAGGATCTGACCCAAAACACACTGAAGCTGCTGGGGCCTTTTACAGGCTTTAGGCTCAGTGACACCATATGGAGAAGCCCTGCTGTCACAGCTCGGTGAGTGCAGCAGTGAGCTCAGGAGGATGAGACTCCACTATAGGGAGCCTTCTGCTACAGGGAAGTGATGAGGACTCAGGTCTCGTTTCTCTCTGCTGAATTGATTGCCTGTGCAAGAAGATTGATGCAGAAATCAATTCACTCATGCCAGCTGGTTTCCCTCTATCTGCACTGGTGGTAAGTTGATTGGGATATTAGTTTCCTTCAGCTGATGTGCCTTCCATACGTAACATGCTGACCCTCGTGGTGCTGAACACACAGCAGCTAGAAATATTAAATTAACCAATCCATAGAAAGGAAGGTAGAGGACTAAGAGAGAGTAAGAAGACAAAGAAAGGCAAAAAACAACAACCCTCTGCTCATGCTAAGAGGCTTGTTTCTTCTAGATAAATGCAATAATATAGAATTTTAGAAAAAATAAAATGAAGAGGAAGAACAGTAAGAAAGAACAGCGTGGAATTCAACTATTAAAATACAATTCTTGGGTTATTACTTGATTCTGTTTACTTTTCTCCATTTTGTAGGCTCTTGCACTTCTTCCTTTCCATTACTGTTAACATTCCACTACCTGTGAGACAAATTAAAGCCAAGGATCCTTCCATAATGGATTCCAGAATTTAAGTCAATGAAATGGTGCTGCTTTACTCTAGCTGAGAAATACAATCACAGCTCGGGTTCCCAGGGAGTCTATAGATAGATCACTATAATTTAATTTTTCACTGATGACCTTCAAAACAATATTTAAAATGGAAAGAGAGCACTAGAAATCTCTATTTAAAAATCATTAACTATTTGTAAGTAAGATTGAACAAGATTTTCAAAATTCACCTTCAGCACTTCTTAAAATCTAAGAAAAGAAACTTGAGCATGCTTGTTTAATAAGCCTTTTAAGCAACTTAAGAGAAAAGGATTGATTTCCATTTCAAAAGAATCACCAATTTTTACTGAACAAAAACCTAGCTTAACTATGCCATGCAAACTTGGAACAAACAAGCAGAATTTCTTGTATGTATCAAAACAACTTTATTATACAGCACACCAGAAGATCAGCTGTTTTAAAGTCAAACGCTAAGACATCAAAGGCATATTTTCATACATGGAAAGGGTGAGACACTTGAATACTCTCAGGTAAACTTCCATAAATTAAAAATGAAACTCACTTGTTGATAAGAACATACACAGTATTGGTTATGCACCAAAAGAATAATGTCTTGAATTTAAAATTCATCCTGGCTTAGATGAGGTTGTCCATTTAATGAACATTTATTCAACTTCAAATAACCAATGAAAACCTTCGAGATACTTTGTACTTTTTGTATATGACAGCACCATCATCCACACATCTAAAAAGATGCTTTAATAGATTCCATAGAAACAAGAAGACATCTAAAACTGCTTTTGCCAAGCATCTTTCTTTCCAGAAACAACATTCACTCAAAAGAAATAACACTCTTTAAACTACCCAGATTGGTCAGAAACTTACAATAGAAAAAGACTCCATAATTTGTAAATTGTGTTGATAGAGCTACTTCTTACTTTATACTATTTGTCTGAATTTAAATACTATTTAAAACAATAAAGAATCAATAAATGGTTTTAAACTTCTAAATTGTAGAGACGAATCCACAAAATTTAAATCACTTAGAGAACATACCCCAAAATTTGAACTCATTTAGCTTTATGGAAAGGATAATAGAAATCCAGTACTAGCAAGTACATCAGCTCATCTTCCCTCTCATTTCATGTTTACAAACAAGGTGTTTCTTGCACCCGAGAAGCTCTTACAGTTACCCCTGAGCCACAAATTGCTGTTGGCCAGAAAAGCTGTCTGGTGAAGGATCACAAAATTTTCATCTGAGTCTGATGCTCTTTCCTAAATATCCACAGGTCTAGTCTAGTACAGACATTCTCATGTTCTTCTTAGAAGTCATTCCCATAAGACAGTATCAACTTCGTGTTAGATAAAAGCACTCTAAATCTGTTCATCTTCTTTCAGTCCATGAACTGCAGTGACTAAACAGCAAGTGCACTTGCATCAGAGAAATAAGATACAGCAGAAACCAAGACCTTACACGATTCTGCTTTTGACTCCCATGTTTTCAGGGCTCTGATAAAGCCACAGAGCTTGGATATATGAGATGCAAAGTTTCCTCCTGTGACAGCTTCAAACTCATTTGCTGTCTCTGCTTTCCTCAGCTTGCGTTTGTTTTCAAAAGAAGCTTCATTAATTTAAATTCCTGCAATAAGTAACAGCTTGTAAATATTTAATTTCATTTAAAGGAAAAAGAATTCATTGTCTATCCATTGCAAAAAGTAATAATGAGGCATACTTGGCAAAGTCACACCTCAGAATGACATCACCCAAGTATGAGAATGACATGCACTAATATCTGAACTTAATCCTGACAATAAAATCCACAGTAACAGATATTTCAGAAGCTGTGTTTTGCTCACAGTATCTCTTCTATACATTAAATCTAACACTGAATAGATTATTTTTTTTTTCAATTAAACCTGGATGAGCAGCTGAGTCATTTCAAATTCTTATTAGATGGCATGTGCAGATCACAGAACTGGAAATGGAATTTTGAGTATTTCATTTCTAATTATGATTATTTAAGCTCTCCTGGAAGCTTAACACATAAGCAGCGTATTTCATAGTATGTCCCCAACCTAAAACTAACCCTAGGTTAGTTTAAGAAATCTCTTCACAGCTTTCAATTTGGGGAATTAGGTGAAATACAATGCTCCTGGGCCAGTTTCAACTAAGATGATGTATTTTGGGGACAATTTTTTTTTAAACATCTGCTATTGCTATGCTCTAGAGCTAGAGATCCTGCCATGAACACAAGACTTCCTTAAGTAATGCCATGCAGTCTGTCCAATTCTACACACATTGTGACCAAGTGTGAACATCTATCTTCACTGGAATGGCAACTGCCAAAATGATGACATGTCAGTGTCATTACTAACCATGTCTTTCAAGATCTTTTTTTTCAGACGGAATGGGGAAGATTATGCTATTCAAGCCCCCAGGGGTGAGAAAGGTGATTAAATACAGAGAAGGAAATGGAGAATAACAAAGGAGAAACACAGAGACAAAGGAAGGAGGAAGGAGGAATGAGACATACAAAAAAGCAGACAGGAAGGTAACAGAAACAAAGGACAGCTGCAGAGCTTGCCTAAAGGGGAGCAAAGTTTCTGACTGATAGTGACTGTGACAATTAGGTTCACTTAATAAATACAAGTCTATTTAGTGGCTACAAAAAATGAAAACCGTGCATATTTTGTGCAAACCATCCACATACAACAGACTGTGGATCAAAGACTATGAACTATTTGTATTATTCCCTGGCACAGAGTCTATGCCTAAATGTGAATTTCAGTGCTCTCAGCTCAACGGGCTCAACTTCTGAGCTACCAACCCCTGTGAAACATCACACTGGGCTGAGTTCTGCTCCCTCAGGGAAGCCCTGATGTACTTCACAAAGTACAGCAATGCAATAACCAGACTTGCTGGCAGTTTCTACAAACAAGATAAAAATTACATCCTTCTGTAGCTTTACATTCCCATCTTCAGGAACAGTCTCTTCACAGTCACGAACATTAAAGCCAAGATGTAATCCCTCACAATAATATGGACATTGATTCAAACAGGAAGTGGAGGCTCTTCTTTTCATGCAGCTCCAGTGTTCATAAAGCATCTCTTGCCTCAGAAACACACACAAAAGCAGCCTGAACATTCCTGTGTGCTTGCAGACTGATCAAACTAAACCAAGTCCACTCACTGATGAAGAAGCTTGTCTTTCATTCAATTCTTATGTTGTAGCAGTTCATGCCAGTTTAAGAAGTGCCTTTCTGCAGTTAACTAAACCACCAAAAAAAATTTATATTGATAATTTACCAGCTAACAAGCCAGTTCTCACATGGATTATATATGGTAGTCTGATATCCATCATCTCCCTCCCAAGAGTTTTTAAATCAAGAAATGGAAGGCAGGGGACAAAGCGCTTATATAATAAAATTTTAGAATTCTCTTACGGTTCTCCAGGAGCAATAAGATTATTAAAGGTTCAAAGCCTTCTAAATGAAGCCCACTTTATAAAAAAATACCTGGTTTAAAGCAGTTGGAAGATGAGGAAGAAAGGAAGGAAGGAAAATAAGATCTTGTTAGTGGCCCTCAGCGCTCTGCCCAGTAGCCCTTGAGAGATGCTGCATGAAGACGAACATATGTATTTCATTATGAGCTGAAAACATGTTCACTGAGCTACATCCTACAACTTCTAAGCAAAGGTGCGTGATTCAGCCTATATGCAGGGAATGTGTTCATTCTGCATCTTCCTTCACAGAATCTGATAGGAGCTAACAACTTAATCAGTGGATCAGAAAGTGGGTTTCACAGTGCTACAAAAACGCTGTTCAGCTGATGTGCAATGCATTTTTTTGCTTCTCTTATTCCAGTGGTTTTAGACAGTGTTAAGCAATAGTATCTGTGACCCAAGAGAAATTTAGTACATTGATAGCAGGCTGCTTGCTCCAAAAATATGGACACTTTTGCTCTATCCACACATCTTCTTCCCTCCTGCATGTGCTCAGCAGCACCTCAGTGGATGTCACATACAAGAGAGGAAAGAAACTATTCTTTCATATTTTTTTTTCCTATCAGGCTGGGAAACTCCAAAAAGAAGAGGATAAGATCTCAGCTAACTCTGCCAGTACTGGCCTCCCTCATCCAGGGAGAAAGAAAAGCTCAGAACCACTAACAGTAGCAGCTTCCCAATTTTCTACCCTGAGATCCAGTACAGTCAAGGGCAACCAGAGAGTTCACTGTCAGTCCTCTGTAGTCTGTCACTGGTGCTCAGGACACAGCTCTCACTCTGAAGCCACCCTACTCCCAGCATAAATGTTTTGCATAGTTTCTGTTCAGCCTGTACTTCTAACTCAGGGCAAAGAACATGTTTCAAGACTGCTCTCAAGGCAGCTGAGACCTTTTAACATGTTTGCCATTTTGTGGTTGGGTAACAGGCAGGGAAACACAGGAAACCACTGATTAAAATTATAACAAATTAGCAAAATAAGAAATGGCCTTTTACATCAAAAGCTGCAACTTTGATGAAGTCCTACTGCCTGTGTGGAGGCATCTGTGCTTTGGAGAGGAAAGCTTTTTCTATGCTCTAACCACATGAAATACTGCAATAGTGAAGATTCCAAAGCCCTATGCACAGCAATTAAACTAGTGCAGGTTACAAGACTAAAAGGAGAGAGGCCAGAAGGATTGAAGTTCACTTAGTACATGTGCAGACCAGTGTGTGGCAGCCACATAAAATGTGAAGCCTTACTACTCTCAACAGGGCCCCAAAAAGTGTTCAGAAAGAGCACCGAGGGATCCCTCCTAAAACCAGCTGGGAACTTAGAGACAGAAGTTTACTGATACCAACCTGCCATGGAGGATACTGGGGTTTCTCTAGATAAGAATCATCAAGATTAGAGCCTGTAAGTACAAACACACAAGTGCAGAGCAGATCCCAATAATCCGATTTTGACTTCCTTTTCCACTGGGGAAATCACTGCAGGTTGAGATGAGGTGGGCAAAGAGCATTGGTGTTTCTATGACATCCAACTGCATGCGCTCCAGCATCACCAGCCAGGTCTGTGGGCATCTCCAGGCATTTGCTGCTGCAAATCTCCCCGGAATTCACCTCATGAGCTCTGCAACAGGCTGATTGTTGAAACACTGCATATGTGCACTACATCCATTTGGATGCCCATTGACTGGTGGTGGTAATTGACAGTAAAGATGTCTGTGCACCCAGAAAGTAATCCACTAATCCACCTGCTCCTGGCACATGCTGCTTTTGTCTGGTTTATTTCTGGTTTTATATCTCATCCATGGAGCCCTTCAAAAACCACGTATCAAACAGAGCAGCCCACACTAAAGGGGTTCATGTGTTCCCTCAGGGTTATACTCTTATCTCTACCTATGTTAACACTGGTGCCTACTTAGGCTGAACACCCAAAACAACACCTGGGAGCATAAAACAAGAGCTGAGAGAAGTGTGTTCTGCTCTCCATAAATGGCAAGATTTAATGAGTGCTGCTGCAGATTTAGATGCTTTAGACTCACAGACAGTTTCAATCCTCTGAAATGACCAAGTTACAAGGTATCTTTCTGCTAGCAAACACAGGAAAAATATCTTATTGTACCCCTTGAGGATTTTATGGCAACCTACTACCCCCGTTACAATTGTGTTTTCAATGAAGAAACAACTATTTCTTCAGAATCAGACACATTTACCGCTGTGAAGCAGTGCCGAAAGCTCAAAGAGTGATTCCAACATACTCCTCTCACCCTGCAGCTCCATCCCCTTGGGCATCTGCCTTGCAGTGACAATTTTTGGTGGAGGGAAGCATGGGAATGCATCAATTGTAAACAGGCTCTTCTTCAGCACCTGAGAAAAGCAACATTTCTCCACCACGGCTCAGTTAGGAAGGCCAAGCTGAGCACTGATAAAATTTACAGGTGAAACAGCTCAATTCTCAATCATCATCATCATTATTTATTGGTATTACACAGCACCTAAATGCTACCAACTCAGAGCAGAACCCCAGTACACATCTTTGCTCATACACCTGCAGGGGGAAGACTGCTCTTTCCCCGTGGCACTTTCAGTCCAGGGAGCAGACAAGAGATAGTAACAGTGAAAAAAAAAAAGTGTTTTCACAGAGTGTAGCTTGCCATCTGCTAAAACTGAACACTCTGGCCAGTAAACATGGGCCTACTGCTCCACAGGAGTAAGGACACAGCACAGGGGTTTGTGCTTCCAAATACGCTGCTGGAACACTCATGGAGCTTTACTGTTCCTCCAGTGACAAAGAAATAAAGATCATAAAGTGAATGGGGGGAAAAAACCACATTAAATACACCTACTTCATCTACTAGAACAAATTTTTAACAATGTTACTGCACAGAAACCACAAAAAATAGCTTTTCTGCTAATGACCACATGATTTCTTTGTATAACTTCCCTTTAAAAAAAAAACAAACCTATTTACTGTTCTGTGATGTTCTTTTTAGGAAAACAGATAATCACGAGGACATTAGAGCAATTAGAAGGATACCAGAAATGAACAATAATCTCTGTAAGTACATTTCTAAAAATGTGCCTGTCAGATACACAACAGACAGGTACTATTACATCTAGGTACTGTCCCATCCAGATGGTGCAATTAAAGAGCTAGCAAAAATAAGCTATAAAAGAAAACTTATAAGGTCAAAGTAAACTTTATTCAGAGAAATAGTTACTAGTCTCAAGAGTAGAAAAAGTAAAAACACTGAGAAAGAAGCATAATTGTTTCATTATACTGCTAAACAAAGGCAGAAAAATCATATTTAATACAGGTTAAGTTTCACTGATACTGCTTTTAGTCACATAATCTTAAGACTGTTCAATGATCTTGAAGTGCCTCAGTCTAGGCATTTAAATTAAACTGGACTGCACATTAAAAGGAGCCCTGATCAAAACAAACATCAGAACAAGCAGGAAAGTTTGCATGACCTGTGACAGTCTTTTCTTCTCTAATTCCTGGGCTGTACTGTGAAACAGTCAAAGGAACAAAGAAACCACAGATGTGACTTTCTACAGTCCTGTCTCTTTTAGGTGTTATGGTGATAACCATTACTTTAATATCAAAAAGCAAAGCTAATTTTTAGGCAAAAGCCATCCTAAGAGATAGACAAGTACTATTATTCTCACCTCGCAGGTAGGAAACTGCAAAATCACCTATGTAAGGCAAGTGGTATTTCAGAAGATAGTGGTGAGATAACTGGCAAAGTTCTTTGGCACTACTATTCAATTTAATCCAGCAGCTGTTCATTTGGACCGTCATTCTCTGTCCCTGGCCAAGCCTTAAATTTCCCCCAGGCATCACCAAGACCACCTCAACTGCTTACAGCTCGCAGACCAGCTCTGCCAAAGGCTCTCAGTCCTGCAAGACAGCAGCACCTCAACATCTCTGCTCTTTCCACAACAGCCTCATCCAGGGCTGACGACATCCAATAGGATTCATAAGCACAGCACTTCTCTGCGCATCGCACCAAAGTCAGCAAGTCCAGCAGATGCGCCAAACTTTCTCAAGCATGCCTGTTAAGATTGTCAGGGATCGATCCAGAGACCATCCCCATCTCCTTCCTACTGCAGAAGCCCAAGCTTAGACTTTATGGCTGAAACACAGAATCACAGAGTGGTTTGGTTTGGAAGGGACCATAAAGTTCATCTAGTTCCAACCCCCCTATCACAGGCAGGAAACCTTCCACTAGACCAGGTATCTCAAAGCCCCATCCAGCCAGGCCTTGGACAGCTCCAGGGATGCGGCACCCACAACTCCTCCAGGCAACTTTTTCCAGTGTCTTGCCACCCTTGCAGTGGAGAATTTTCTCCTTTCTAAAGAAGTAAGGCACGGCAAAGGATCCCATCCATTATTTCTTTAAAAGTGGTTTTGTCATTGGTGATTTGTTAGTTTTAAATTATTATTACTGGAACAGGGGGTTGGGGATGGGAATGTTTGGTAAGGAACGTGAGACTCTGAGAATAAAAATGCTGAAGGAATGTTGCAGGTCATCAAGTTGCATTCTGAGCTACAGCAAGAAGTCATATACTGCAGAATACTTTCAACCTATACTTTCTGCTTTTGCTTAAATGAAGTTGAGTTTTCAGAACATTGAAAGATCCCACTTGACTGTACTGCAGAGTCTCTCTCCTTTATAGAAACAACCTTTGGTCATAACTGACATGACCATAAATTATATTTGGAAAGGCAAAGGGCTTGTCATAAAAGATTCTGTAATCTAGGCAGTTTCATGTTTTAAATTCATAAAGTGGTACATACCTTACAGAGCTTCCCATTTTAGCAGAACAATTACTGCTTTTATGAAAAGCTCATCATTTTCCCCTTCTGTTCTTTCAAAAAGGATCTACTACTCTACTGAATTTTAATAAAGTCAAAAGGGATGTCCTCATTTCTTTCTCCAAAGATCTTTATCAGTAGATTTCTAAGACCATCAAGCTTGGGAAGAAGGCATTATGTTCCCATTGTGATATGTGAACTGCTATCCCCAGCCTAAACACATCCCTAATGATTGTTTGGTTTATCATGCACATGTAATACATCAGCAGTATCAGAGGGAGGATTTCAATCGGGTGTACATTTCAATCGAGTGTACATTTCTAAATTTCCCTCCTAGATTTAAACTGAGCTTGTCCCAGCGTTGGCACAGTAGTATTGCTATAATAGCTTGCTCCTAAGCAAACCAGGTAGTGCCAGTTAAACCAGCAAACCAGGTAAAACCAGGTATGGCTGCAGGTGTGGAGGGCTGTTTGTGGAGGAGGACTTTGAAGTATGTTTGAAATACACATTTACTAATTAATGTATCAATTTTAAGTGTCTGCTTAGGGGCTGAGAAGAGGTTCTCTCTTTTCTTTAGCAGCTGGAATTTGCCGAAATGTGGAGAAAGCCCAGCAGGCAGCAATATGACTTACAGCAAGGTGTAAGGCTGGTAGAGAGGGAAAATAGTGGTAGAAGCAAATAGATGAAGTAAGCCAGAAACTTTATACTATTAAAAAAGAAAAAGGAAAAAGAAATGTTAAAGTCCTGAGTTACTTCAGTCAGATTAAAATCATTCTGCTTTCCATGTGAGATTCTGCTGTTCCATTCAAATATGATTATTGGGTTTGGTTTCTGTTTGTTTTTATAATCACACTATCATCTCAAGGAATTTTAAGAAAAACCCTCCCTATGGGAAATCTACTTTTCACTTTGCAATATATCTGCCATTTATCAAAGGTCTGAGCTGTCAGGATTGTTGACCTCATGCCCCCTTTAGTTTCATAAAACATAGTCTGACTACTCTGCAGAAACACCACCCAAACCTTACCACAAATGGACTTTTGCCCAGTTTGCATAGATAACTACATTTACCATTACAGGTACTGCTGCAGTAATATTGAAGTCAATGCTTTTTATAGTTTTCCTCACAATTTATTGCAAAGTGAACAAAACAGAAAACCAATTAAATAAAATATCTGCCAGAAGAATACATGTAGTGATCACTAGGCTCTACAAATCATATGTGGTGAAACTGTATCAAAAAGAGTAATGGTTTCTAAATTAAACAAAGTATCTGTATATCAAATATAGGCAAGTCTAGATCAGCTGAAGTTTTTGTGTGTAGCAATATCTGTAGACATGCTAAATCTTCCTTTCTGGTAAGCTGCTGCTAAATATTTAAGACTCGGAAAAATGGTGTGTGTATTTACATTTATTTTCCATAACAAAGAGCTACATGTTTATGGGGATCATGACATCAAGTTACTGGACAAATAAGCACCTGCATGGACTTAATATTTTGACAACAAACAAAAAAAGGAAATACTGGCACCATGAAAACTGCAGACTTGGAAGTAGCTGGCTGAAGTCCTGCTCTCAACACTTTAGCAGTCTGCACACAGCATGAAGAGCAGCCCCTGAATCAAAATCAATTGTGAATACAAGTCTCATTCTCCCCCTATTTCTGCCCTGGCTTTGATTTTTTTTTTTTTTTAATTGGCCGGTATTAATGCAGAATGGGAATTCTTCAGTAGGGTCAAAAAGAATACAGTTTTGCAAACAAAGTTGGTTATCTAGGACCTAAAAAAGCTCCTGGGATGACTAAGGTCTCTCCTAGGAAAACTAGGATTTTTAAAAACTGTCATGAATTGACTATTTTTCCCCCAAATCAGAAAGGCTTGCATATTCTTAGTAAATCTGGGCACATCCATATTTAGCTTAACACACTAAGGGCGATTCTTTTAGCCTGCTACCTGTATATATTCCAATTCTCAACGTTATTTATCAATTACACGGATGTCAATTACTTGCCTGTCCCACAGTAAATGGTGTGTTGCACCACCCACGTGTCATGGTCTTCAGTTTGTGATATTTTAAGACTGGTAGGAAAATTAGTTCCACTTGCATGAGCCTTTGTTTGAAAGTAAGACCGCACAACAGATTTCTGTGGGCAGAGGGGACGGAGAGCAGAAATACTAATTGCAGGAATTCACTAACCAGACACACTCTTGCTGTGACAAGTACTGCCTTTGCAAGACCTGTATCACCAGTGATGGTTTTGACTATAAATCCCACTACCAAGAAAGGCTGGAAACACGCCTCTTGTTTATAGGATTTGTAAATAATTATTAGAGTACAAAATAAAGTAATGAGGAAACAAAGCGGGAAGTGATTTGTATCCCTCCTGGTATAGCTCTCTCTTGACAAAGCAAGGAACTGTACCCTGATCTTCCCAGTGATTCAAGGCCACTTCACAATCCGTGCAACCACATCCTCTGCTTTGCCATCAAAGCCACCATTTCTCTAACTCCCAAAACTAACAGCATTACAAGAGGATAATAAGTGAACAGAAAAGAAGTACAGAAAAGTACAGTACAGAAAAGAAGAGGGAGGAGAGAGGATCCATTTAATTTATAGCCTCCCTAGTTTCTTTCAAGACATCTCATGCAAGCAAAAATCTCATGCTCCTACTAATGCAGCACAGGATGATTTACACGATGCTAATTATTTTTTTAAAACTCCATATGCACATCAACTTAACCTCTGCCCCTCTCACATTTATGTATTTGCCCTTGATCCACACACGTGAGTAATCCATGGCAGCACTTTCAATGAACTATTCATGCAGGTGAACATCCCTGAGAGATGCAGCTGCCCCTTCTGCTTTTATGGTTATTTGTCTCTTCATCATGGAGCTCAAAGGAATAATCCTATTGCATATTTCTTCTTCATTTATTTTACTAGGTGAGGTGTTTAAGAGGATATGTGGTCATCTGGAGCTCATCACTGTCAAATTTTCAGCCACACAGCTGTAAAGGGTAAAGAAACTAGTTTAGCTCCTTGGTTTACAAAGTGCTGAGTACCTCCAATGAGGTGCCAAATGTGTGTGGTGACACTTTAAGATTGCTGAGTGCCTCCTGAGGTTCGCAGGGCTTGATCCAAAACCCCGCTGTAGGAAGGACAGCCCTCCCCTTGGCTGCAATGCACCTGGGACAGAACAGAGATTCATGACTCAAGCCTGTGCTTCCAATGCAAGGAAAAACTTGCCATAGCTTTAAGAACACAGAATAAGGTGGCAGGTTTGAGAAGCACTGGATGGTAGCATTTCTACCTCCAAACAACCCAGAGCAATATGAATAAATACATACATATCTACTTAAACAAATAGACATTCAAAACTACCTTAAATGTGTTTGGGATCAGGTGCTTATTTTCAATTGTTTTAATATAACATACAAACATGCAGCAAAATTCTCTCCAATCCCCTTGAGCCCATCCTGTTTCCTCTGAGCTTAATGTATTTCTTCCACTCCATAAAAACAAACAAACAAACAAAAAAAAAACCAACAAAAAAAAAAGAAGATTCTACAAACTGTCTTTACAAATCATTTTTCTCTGGAAGCCTTTGTTAAAATCAGCTTTTCTTCTGGAAGCATGCAATAAAACAAAGCTAACTAACAAGAAAAGAAGCTGAAAAAAATGCTGACAGTCATACTGTAAAACATCCGGTGCAAAGACTGGCTGCTTTCACTTGGGTTAAGGCAGCAAAGAGTCTTTCATTACCAGGTCACTTGTTCTAATACAGTCTTGCTTGACAGTAATCACCCGATGGCAGGCAGAGTGAGCATCATACTTTGTGAGTAACTCTGCAAAAGTATTTTTTATTGAACGTATAAATAATGTAGAGAACGTCCGCAGGCATTCATGATGAGTGTGTCATCCTGCAATAATGAATTAGCAGACAGCAACTAAGCAAACAAAAAAAGAACTAAGTTGCGGCAAAGACTATAACCACTTTCATTTCTTCTGAAAGTTGCCATTTATCTTTGCTTTTGAAGAGACTGTGTGGCAGTATTCTAGTGAGCTGTAGCATATTGTGAAAAAATAATAACATTTTAGCAATACAAGCCCTCACTGCAGCATCTGTTATTAAATCTTTGCAGAGAGGCGAGGCGAGACCGCTAGTCATAACTGTGGATTAGCAAGGTTCTACTATATTCATTTTAAAGTGCAGAACACTTTGCATGAAAGCTGTTACTTGCCTTTTATGTCAAAAAATGAACTTATGCCAACTTTTTAATACTGAATTCTTCAAGGAAGCTGTCCTAACAGCCTGTGAGCACTGTCCACAAAAAAACGGCAGAAGTCTAATAGCAGAAAAATGGAAAAAGGACAGAATCAGAATAGCTGATGCTGCTGATTTGCAGCACTTTCTTTTCACAGAAAAAGACCATCATCTTACACTTCCTTCCTGAGCAAATCAAAAACTGCCTTTGAAAGTGTCAAGCTTTATGATGCTGACTTCAACTCTGACACCTGATTATACAAGAGCATTAACATAAGCGCTCAGCATGCTCCAGGGAATCACTGCATCCTCATCAGTGGAGACTTAGCAGCTCCACATCCTGGCTGACTCCCTAGCAAAACAGGCAAAAACCCAGGACTTCAGGTCCTAGAGAAAGGATGATAATTCACATACTTACGAGAAGTATAACACACACACTCTGAACTGAGCCAAGTTTAAGTAAACTTTATACTAAATTCACAAAGTTCAAGCAGAGTCAGAGCTTAGCTGAACTGTAGTAAAAACGCTCTGTTTTCCAGAAACACTAAAATCCTCCAGGAGAAAGTTCATTTTAAGCCTTCATAACGATATTTTCCTGACTATGAAGTTACGCAGACAGTGCAAGGTGCTATGTAATATTTACCCATGACGCCCACTGTTACGATATAATGTTTCAGTGAAGAATAAGTTAGAAGCAGCAAATCCCTGAAACCACTCGTGCGAATACACAACCGTTAATGGATCAATACATAAAGAAGTAGTTAAAAAAATAGTAGGGGCACTCACCGTGAGAGTTGCTGTCTAAACTAGATAAACAATAAAGGCAAGACACACTGTTTTAACTGCGTAAAGTTGTGAACGCTGATGCTCTAATGCAGTATCACTGGCCCCAGCGCACGATTTTTATCCACCGATGTGGCTGTAAAAGCCCCCTCGGACAGCGGCTGCTATTCCGGACCTTTGCGGGACGCCCCTACGCTCCTGCGGCGCCCGGCGGGGCCGTCCCGCTTTCTCACTCCTGCTGCTCACATCACCTCAAACCCAGAGCTGCGTTTTATTTCATTTTCGGTTTGTTTCGTGTTTTTCTTACCCCGGCGCTTGAGAAGGCAGAGCGCGGCGCGGGGGAGATTACACGGGGATGACTGAATCGCGGTGAATCGATTAAACCTCGACAATTTAATCTGGGACTTCATGCGGGGCTGGAGGAGATAATCCCCGCACCGCAGTTCGTCCCTGCCTCTCCTTTACCCGGATACCCTGGCACAGACCCGGGGGCACACCGACCGCACACGGACACCGCCTCGCCGGTCCGGAGCCAAGCCGCCCTCCTCCTCCTTCTCCTCCTCGCAGCGCGGCGCACACCGCGCACCCGGCGCCTCTGCAAAATGCGCACTCGCAAACTTTCCAAACTTCTGGGGAAGTGGCGAGGGATACGCGGGGCCGGCCCGACCACGGCGGCGCTTCGCCTCCCGGCGGCACCTCACCGTCCGCAGCACCCCGAGCGCTGCCCGCAAGGACTCCCGCGCCCCGAGCCGGGCAGCGGGAGGCGGGAGCCACGCGCTCCAGCCGC
>VXBT01012846.1:0-46571 GCA_013400235.1 Oriolus oriolus | reverse complement strand
CGGGGAGGTGGCGGGGAGGGAGGGAGACACCGCGGCGGAGGGCGGGGGCGGGGGAGGGCTGTAACCGGAGCGGGGCTCAGCGGCAGCGCCGTGCGCGGGGCTGCGCGCCCAGCCGGGGCGGCGCCGCCATCTGCTGGTCCGCGCCGAAATGCCGGGCGGGCTCCGGCGCTCACGGACACGGGCATCGCGCCCCGCGGGAGCCGCGGTGGGGACGGGTCTCTCGGTGGCGGCAGAGCCCGCCGCTTGTGAACTTTCACGCAGAGCCCCAGGGAGAGGCTTTCCGAGAGCGCCCGAGCGAGATTCACGCAGCCTCTCGGGGCGGGTGCGCTGCAGCCCGAGGGGCGCTGGGGGCGAGCACCCACCGCTGCCTCTTTGGACACGAGGGATGGCCTTGGCTGGCCGTCCGTCCCAGAAGGCTGCAGTGAAACGGCCAGAAGGGGTCTGTGCTCAGCAGCTGAGAGCCGAGGAACAAATGAGGCAGGTGCGAAAATACGGTTTCTGTCATTAAGACAAGAGCTTCCACGAGGAAAGGGACCCCGTCCGTTCTTCTGCCCCTCAAGTCCTAGGAGGCACCCGCATTGCTCGTCACCCGCATTGTCCAGAGCCAATTGCTAATCCATTGTTGCCCACTGTGGGGACGTGTGGCTTGTAATTTGGGATTGATCCATGGCAGCCCCAAGAAATGCTCTCCTGGCCTGGTCACAGCCAGCAGGGGCGATGACTGGGGCTGTGCAGGGTGGCGTCACTCAACTGACAGGTGAAGCGGTGAAAGAAGATTCAGCCACCACAGACTGGGTGCTCTTCCCGCTTCACTGCAGTGTGCTGTGTAACTGTGAGTAAACTGGGGCTTGGGAAGCAGTTTGCCTCACATGCTGTGAAAAGGGCACAAGTTAGAAACCCGGAATAACTAAGGTTGGCAGGGACGTCTGGAGAACTCCTGGTTCAACCTGCTGTTCAGTCCAGGGCCAACTCTGAAGTTGAATCTAACTTCACAGTAAGATAAGGATACTTAGTCCTAAATGTAAGAAAACAAGTTTGAAAGACCATTGAGGAAAGTAATGGCTCCAGGTATAGGCACCTAACAGAAGAGGTCTGGGCTGGGTAAACCCAAGGTGAGTAAAGTTAATAAACCAGCTTTAGTTGTAATCTGCCTTTACCCTAATGGCCTAGAAAATTAGGATTACAAAGGCTTTTCTAGGAAGATTAATAGAAAAAATAGTATCCACTGGTTTAACTGTACAATTTACAGGCCTGTGATGACTACCACAGTGACCTAAGGTGACCTGGTTATACCAAATTCATGTAAAAATTCCTTTCAGCAAGCTGTATGATTACATGTTAGCTGTACACCTTCAGTGCTAAGAGACCTATGGTAACCTGCCCTGTTATTACTGTAATAGCTCGAACTAGAAGGCAGTTTCAAATTCAGGGATGACTCTCCATTTCAAAAGAAATACAGAATAAAAATTAAAATATTATTTTTCAAAAATCACGTGCTTTTTCTGCAGCTCCCAATAAAGTCCTCCTTCAGAGTTCCAAGCATAGCCCCACAATCTCAAAACAACCTCTGTGCAGCCTTCCCCCTTGTTCCTCCAGCACAATGTCTGAACTAAAAGAAGATATTGCCCCTTATCTGGGAGTCTCCAGATGCCAGTTACGGAGATTCTGTCCCAAACACCCTGCCAACAGGAGCCCAGGCAGTGATAGAAACTCAGGCAGGCAGCACCACATGACCCAGGTCACCAGTAGCTGCCTCTGGGACTCTTGAAGGGGCCATATATTAAATTAATTCCTGACGTACATCTTGTGTAAAGAGAAAGTTAATTTTTGGTCTCAGATCTTGATTTCTGGAGACAACACCAAAAGCTCAGAAAGCCTAGGAGTAGCTACAGGGAACTGTCTAAGGAAGGTGAAACAGGAGCTTGAGGCAAGACTGACTTTGCATCCATTTAGTTTTCTCACAGTGTCTTATCCCTCTGAAACATTACCCTTGTAAGGCAAAAAACACCTGGGTATAAGCGAGCAGAAAGTTAATTTTCCAGACAAAACCCTCTTGACTCTTGTAAACTGGTCTCAACGACAGCTGTGGTCAAACTCGTTTGAATCACTGCTGTTTAGGCAGTGATTCAATAGTTCACAGAAGACACACAAACAGAAAGTCATTCCTGTTGGAATAACAGTTCCATACTAAGCAAGTCATCCTCCATCTTTTGCACCTCTGCACAAAGAGGAACAAGAGAAAAAATGCAATGCCAAATTGTTAAGAAAACACTGATCAACCACAGTTGTATCAACCGACATGAAGGGGTCATTTGCCCATTATTAGGAATACAATAATTTTGATTCTTACATTGTGGCCTGTCTCCTGTGTAATTGTGATGATTACCCACAGTTTGTAGAATAACCTAAAAGTATTCAGAAGAGACAGAAGGGCCCAAGTCCCTACATGTTAAAACTGGCATGGAAAACCTAATACTTCATCTGAATGAATACAGCTGGACTTTGTCATGCTCATCCATTTTGCACTCACCACTGTGTTTGACAAGTTGGGCTCCCATGAGCAGCAGCAAAGAGATGGTAACATCCACATTCCTAAGAGTCAAGCTCTCTTTATCTGTCAGTTGCTGACATTTCCCATAATGCGACTTAAAAAGGAAAAGAAAACCAAGCAGTTGCTGCAGAATGAAGCCTGGTTTCCTCCAGCTTTTAACCTTATGGTCAACTGTAAGGTCTGCTCAAGTCTTTCCCCACTGTCAGAATATCTTTTCCATGATTTTCACAGGAACCTAGCAAACCCACTAATAAAGTTCTCCTTGTCTGCCCAATAACAAACCTTGCCATTTACTTTTGTGATCTACCCCAGTTTGCCAATTTAGCTGAAATTGTCTCAAGGGTTCAGAAGACTCTGACCAAGGTGGATGGACAGATACATAGCCCAATGAATCACTCACTGACAAGGACTAATCAGGCCTTTTATTCTTAGGTAAGTTAATGAAACATTTCACCTAAAGAATGCTAAAGCTGAGAGAAATTGATGTAATTCTTACGTATGAGTTGTGAGACTTGAGTTCATGAGGATGAATCACTCAGCCTACGACTGTACTTGTCACTAATTGAATCCCTTAGTATCAGGCTTTTAAGAGGTCAAGGATATAATGGAACCCAAAGTAACTTCTCCATTTTCCCTTCTTTAGAGATTATCATAACCAAGACAGATGTGTGGGCAACACTATGAAAATCTTTGCACCATCTCTTGTCTCTCCCACTTAATGAAAGGCTGTTGCCTGGCCACTTCTTCAACGGCTGTTGAAGCTGGTTTTACATCAACCAGATTAATACTCACTTACTGAATATTGCAATCTAATAAATAATGTATATTTAATATATCAGTAATTCACAGTAATAAAATGTATCTCTAGACTAGGGATGCTGTAGAAACAATACCCATATGGCATTATTTCACTATGGTGCACACTTAATGACAGCAGAGTTTCAAAATATGAGTATCGAGCAGATTGGATTAGAATGCTAAGGTTCGCGAAACTGGACAGGAAGCTCCATTATATAACTCCCATTAATGCACTCAAAATCCGGTAGCTCAGTCATGTAAGAGATAAAATGATGTCTTTGTTTTGTCCAAAGTCAGGGGACAGCATCACAAGTCAGGGCCCAATTGTCTTAGGTAGGTACTGTACACAAAGAGAAAACAAAGGTTGATCCAGCTTCCATCCATAATGTTTGGTTATGCAAAGGACAATCAAAACAACATACTTCTAGTCCAAAGCATGACCAGAATATTTAATTACTTCTTATTCTGTTATGACTATTCTAGGTGAAATGCAAACACAAGAGAACAGAAGTGCTTCTGATTTTTGTACGTTTGTTAGCATCAAGGTTGTTAATAAGAGAAGGAAGCCAATTTACAGACTAGAAAATATAATTTTGTCTAGGAAGCCCCAGCAAGCTCAGCAATTTAAAGACCAACTCTGATAAGTGAGGAACTCTCCCAATTTCAAATCTTGTTTGACTGGTACTTCTTAAGGGTTGCCAAAAGGACGGTTTAGATTTAGTTTAAGGATTCCTAAAACAAAGAGGCTTCCCTAAATGTCTGTAACCTTTTATGTCTCTTATAAACTCTGGCTCAGCAAATATACAGGGGCAGACAAGAAGACAAATAACTGAGTATCAGTTATCAGTAACACCTCTAAGCTCCTCCAGTCCCAGAATAGAAATAGAAAAGGCTCGAAAAAAATTAGTGTGTTGTAAATCCAAGGCAAGTTTTTTCCCATTAATGGCAGAATTATTAGTGCTATACTAATAACATTTACTCACATTTTTACTGACTGTCAGATTAGATTAAAAGGCTTCAATTAACTCACTTTATTTTTACCAGATTAATTTCTAATCAAATACTGGAAATATTACAGAAAGCTTCAAATTCTGCTCAGGCAGAAACCAAGATGCAATGCTAATATTCCTTTTGCTTGAAAATAAAAATATTGATAACAATTTCTTACATGTTTCACTTTCACCCTCATAGCTGCCCTAGGCTGATAAATCAAGATGACTGCAGATGCACAATATGGTAGAAAATCACAGAAGAATTACCCATTTAAGCATGCTCCTTGTACATTGTTTGCCTCTTTTAAAGGTTGATTTAAATTAATGTATCAAGATGCATTTAGGATACTTTATTCTATTATTTAGATACAAAACTATTTCCAGTTACACTGTGTTTATGTTAACCACATCATTAAAAGCATAGTGACCTGCACATTTTTTGACAAAATGCTCATGCATGAAAGCAACTTAATCTCACACGTTTATCAAAATGCCAACTCCAAAACACCTTATGGTTCACTCTGACCATATAGTTAGATAACAAATCAATAAACTGCAAAGCCTTACTGCCTTGTTACTCAATTAACATAACCCAAATGCTTTCTTCTGTGTTAAATGCAAATTATTATACATAATGCCATACCCTTATGCCAAACAGCAGAGCTTTTACTTACCTAGGCCTCTCAGGGTCCAAAATAATTTCTATTTGTATACTGCACTACCAAAAAAAAAAAATCTTTCTATAGTCAACAAATCTAGGTGTCTGAGCACTTTTCTCAGTAGCTGCTCCATTTGACAGAATAAAAAACAAAGCAGGTGTCAGGTTGTTTTATTCGCATTAATTCATTGATACATCGCTGTCAGCAGCCAGCCCAGATGCCCACAGAAGAAAGCCCAATTAATAGCTGGCATTCCTTGTCACAAAGAAAAAAACTCTAATTCTGTGGGAAGTTCTGAAGCCAAAAAAAGTGAGTAACTGCCTTTATTCTATGAAGAACTGACTAAGCTACAAAGTACATGTTCAATTATCCTGTTCAAATTTGAACAATATAAAAGAGTGGATTTCAGTATAGTGTATTATCTCTGATTATTACAGAGAGCTCTCTCCAGGTATGGGTATACTAGCTGACATGCACTTAAGAGAAAAAATTTGGAAGAGCTATAAATGATTTAAGGAAAAGCTAAATAGCTTCCAGTTCTACCAGTATCAAGTTAGCAAACAGCATGTACACAGAAAAAACACAACCAGCCCCTTGGCCAGTATCCCGTAATCAGGCAGTCACTGAGGCTGTCTAGAAACATCATCCTTTGAGCACATCAGCTCTCCTCTAATTCAATGAAAGTAACTGAGCAGCTGAGCTCCTTGCAGGACTTTTACTAGTGAGTAGGTAAATATACACTATAATTTTGTTAAATTCTAGCTCATAAAAGAGAAAAAAAGTTATAAAATCACTGTCACTGTGAAAACAGGCTAACAATTAATACAAGCTGTCTTGATCTCCTTAGGTTTTATCTTCCATCAGTCAAAAGAAAAAAAAAACTAACCCGTGCACATTTGTTATGCCACAAAGCCTGAAACAGTGGCTTAGTCTGAAACAGAAAAGAAAAGGTGAAGTGTAATGTTGTGGTGGCTATTGTGAGATTATCTGTCTTCAACCTTCATAATTTCTCATCAACAATTAATGAGTAGAGTTCTGAAAACATGAGAATAGATTCATTGTCAACACCTTAAGAGCTCACAAGAGAACAAAATGTTTTTCTTTTATGTGGTCAGCTAGACCGTGGGAACTTGTTTTTCCCAGAATAGCTTTGCACTTGTGTTTTCTGCCCTAAAATTTCTACGGAGCTTATTTGGCAAAATATGGAAAGTTGAGTGGGTATTTAGATAATCACAATGTGGTGTGAAGGATGTAATCCTCAAGTTTACATTCAGCTTCGTATTTGTCTATTAAGTTCCTTTTATTTCAAATATAATGTTAATGTCCTACCAACCACTTAAATTCTGATCTAATCTTAAGAGCACTTTCATCAGTGTCATTTTATTAAACAGTTTGCTAATACAGTTGCATTTCTGAGGAAATGGTGTGAGAAAAATAAATATTAAGCTTACCTAAAACCAAACCATTCTAAATCAGTCTTAGTCTTTTGCAAAGTATCCCTGAAGGCACCATTTTTCTAGTAGGAGATGCTCCCATGTGGTAGATGTTTAGTGGGAAGTCAGTATGACATGTTTACAGCTACCTCAGTCCCCTTGAACTCTTCATGGAAAGAGCTTAGCAAGGAATGCAGATGTGAGTAGGCTCCAATTTATGGTTAATAGGTTTTGACCATGGAGCAAATCTTTTCTATTGCAAGCATCCAAGCGTAAGTGGGTGTGGGACTGGGACCTAACTGGGTGATCTTGCGTGCCTGTTTCAAGGGATAGGGAAGGGTTTTGCTCTGAGTTTTCCAGGGAGTGTGCTGAATTTTGTCTCATAGCTGAGGTCTGCAGATACGACACTGGCTGGTTCAAAGCCAAACCAAGAAAAATGAGAGGGTTTTCTGCAGAAGATATATTCACCTAAAACATCATAGAAGACCATGCTATTTTTAAGCTGTGAAATAGATTTACTTAAAGCAACAACCTTCAGGAGTGTCTTCTTTAAATAATTAACAGAATTCTACATTAATTTTGTTTAGGTAGTACCTTTTTTTCTGAGCTGGCTTATTCTTTTTCATGTCCTTTTTTTTTCCTTGTTTGCTTGCTATAAAGATTTGCACGGTCTCGGTGAATAGATAAATCTTCCCCCAAAAAAGGAAGTTACTGAAATAACGTATCACTGTGAAAAATATGTACTATCAGATGCCAGGGAACCTGACTGCCACACATTTTGGAGAAGATCATTTTCGAAAAAAAAAAAACCCGTATGAGTAATAGTGAAAATTAAAGTAATAGAAACATAATAGACAACTGCTGCCAATTCCTCTTCTACAAACTATTGTTTCTGAAAAGCAAAACAGCTGGAGGCAGATGTTTTATGTAAGTAAAAGGCTGGAGGGCTTTGGAATCATGAGCTGGAGAAATACAAAGCACTTAACACTTTCCAAGGCTCCCCTTATCAATTCCATTTCTCCATTTAAGCATTCATTTCCTTTAAGTCAAGCCTTCCTTGATCTGCATTTGAGCCAGTAAAACAAAAAAAAAACCCTGCCGTTTTTTTAACATCTTAAAAATCCTGGTTTATGCACCAAGCCAGGTTATATATCAAGACACTATACTACTTTTCCCCAAGAAAAGGTACCTTTTATTATTGTTCTATGAACAGAGGATGACCTAATTACCTGGAGGAAAACCAAACTGGTGCATAAATATCATGCTGTTTTGAACAGCCCTCTATAAATCCCATAATTGGTACCTCATATAAACACATAGGATGAAAAGATAAACTATTTATCTATCTTTTTTTGTTTTCTATGTGATATTTTCTCTTCAGTCTCAAACATTTGTGGCCTACTGTGAAGTTCCCTTTCAACCAAAATCTTGAATGAGTCTAAATGTCTAAAAATGCAGGTAGACATTTTTGATGCTGTTGGTTCCTAATTTCTAGAAAGATTAATGGGAGCTAAGAGCCCATATGCATTAGAAAATGAATTTGCATTTAGAAATTTGGTATTAGTGGCTATTTCAGCTTTCTTTGGAATTAACAAAAACAGGGAAGTCTGGGAGACATCTATGTTTTTTCCATATGCCTGGTACGTCGTTCACTTTGAAGCTGGCAATAAGTGCCATGTGAGAGGTAAGTAAGAGCAAATGTGTATCCATAGGAAACAATTCACTTGCCCAGAGAGGTTGTGGACTCTCCGTCCCTGCAAGTGTTCAAGACTAGGCTAAATGAGGCTCTGAGTGGAAGGCTCCCTGCCCATGACAGGGGGTGGAACTGGATGATCTTCAAGGTCCCTTCCAACCCAAACCATTCTATGATTCTAATACATAAAGCTTATACAGCAGCTTGTAGAGTCACAATAATTTTCTTAGAGATCCAGCTGTAAGACGGGAGACTACATGTAAAGTCTCAGTGATGGCTTTAGCAAGTGTGATAGTCCTCATGTCTTCAAAGAAAGACTGAAAACACAGAATAAATTAATCCTCTAGACTCAGGATATTGGAAAACAAAGAAAGAGGGGTCAAGAATTTCATTTTAATGCCACATTATCTAAGATATTCTCATGATTTTTCAACATTTTAGTTTTTCTTTCACAGTGCTGTGGCAGAAGGGTCTAGCATGATTTTCTCACCATCTCCTCCCGCCTGACTAAACTTGCAAAAGCATTTGGTGGTTATTACACCACTGGACTTGAGAAGATTGCTTCTACTTTTGAAATTATACTTGGAATCACAGAGTCATAGAAGAGTTTGGGTTAGAAGGAATCTTAAAGATTGTCTAGTTCCAACTAGGTGCTATAGGCAAGGAACCTTCGACTAGATCAGATTTCTCAAAGCACCATCCAGCCTGGCCTTGCGAAGTAATTTTTCTGAAAAAGCAACCTTAACTAGAATTATTTTTTTCCATTTTTTCCATTTGGTTTAATTCTGTATCCCTGAACTATAGAAGACAGAACTAGAAATCTGGGGAAAATGACATTTGAAACACCTAACAAAACAAATCGGCCTAGGGCTCATGAAAGAGTGTTTGAAATCTGAATTTGCATCACCCAAACTGTAAAAATTGACAAAGAGACAGAGAATGACTTTTATATACATTTTAGTGGCAACACTACTGCTAAATTCCCATGCCTCACTTTAATTTCATATATGATTCAGAGTGTAGCCAGAGAAGTAGTACATTTATCCACCAAAATACTTAAAATAAATACAACAGTTAAAAAACGGCAATCAAACAGAATTATCACATCTTTTCTTTCAAGACAACTTGCTCAAGAAAAATTCAGTAAGCCCACAGATTTGTTTCTGCTATTGTAAAGATTCTGCATTTTTAGTGTGCTGTAATCATATAAATTCATTCATCAATAAACATAACTACTGTAAGTCTTATTCAAGAGAAGCCATTAAAAATACCTGAATGGTAGAGCAAAAGTAGCAGTCTGAAAAGCGAATAAACCATCCATAGCTATTTTTATAAGACTGAAATCACCTACACCATACTGTCAAAAATTACTTTTCCCCATGAATTTTAAAACTGTTTTATGTGGCAAAAATAATCACCCTTTGTGCCTATAGTGCAGTGTTTATATATTTTCCTTTGTTCATATTTCGATAGAGGAATAAATCATTGTTCCTGCAATTTTCCAGCAGCAGTTCCAGCTCTTGTAGTTTCAGCCTGCATAGAACTGCATCAAAGGATACTAATCTCCTGGTTTGGGAAGAAAAAAATAATAATAAAAAAAAGACTTCTCATGGGGTCTCTGTTGTCAGCAGAAAATATTAGTGAAGAGATTCAGTTGTAGATAGCTTGATATAGAATTTTTCTCATCCTCAGTTTCTTTCTACCACTTTATTTTCAAAGCACCTTAATTTTCTAGGTTTTCCAGCTCAGCTGTATTAGTAGTTATCCCTAGGAATATGAGTATTACTGTGAATCAGGTGCCTACTTGATCTTTCTCTTTTTTTATTGCCCGAGTATCCATCCATCTCCAAAACCACTACAGCCACAATGCAAATAAGATTTGTTTCCTAACAATTTTTTTTCACTAGGTTCCATTATTTCAAGTTAGTTAGATATCATTTCAATCTCTCCAAAAAGTTTAACCCTTTCTCTTCCTGGTGTTTATTAACTTTAAAGAGTTCTGCCAGTATTCCCCATCATCATCATCTTGTAATTGTGGTTTCCCCGAGTTTCACACATTAAACTAGATTCACACGCAGGGTTGAAAGAGACAACCCAAATGGCTCTGCTTAAGCTCAGTTGTGCCATCCCCAGCTGTGTTACCGAGGCTGCTGGGCTTATGCTGACTTACCCAGCTGAAACTCCAACAGAGACTGCACTGACTCCTCCCTGAGAAACGTGTCTCACTGGACAGCACAAAGAGATTCACACCCATTTTTGCTTTTTCCTTAGGGAGTTCCCTGGAGTGGCAAGTCAGGATCTGACTTCTCTTTACTGATTATGAATGTTCTGTACCATTCTTTACCTTCTTATCTCCTCCAGACCTCCAGAAGATACATATTAGGCATCTGTGCATCCTGTATTATAGGAGGACCTTGCTTTCGCTTTTCAGCAGCAGAACTTTCATGAGGGTCTGTGCAACTGTCATAGAATGTTATGCCATGGGATTGATTGTTTCCACAAACACACTTGACCAAATTCCTAAAACATTTTGAATCAACGTCTTCAAGAAAATAGAGCAACAGTGTTGAGAGTAAGTTTTCTTACAAAAACCAGACTTTGCCATGCAGATTGTGAATGAGGCATTTATCACTGAATCAATAAATGTACCACATACTTCTGTAGTTAGTTTGACCCTGCAATTTTGAGTGTTAAAATAAATGAACCTACAATAAGATAACAAAAAAAAAAGACAGAAGACAGGTGGAAAGTTTAAGTGTCTTCCTTAAAACAAATAAACAAGAAGGAAGGTATTTGCAAAGATGTGAGTTGAAAGCTCATGAGTGTGAACTACAGTCTCAGGAAATATTGCCAAGAGTTGACCCACTAATGACAACAAGATGAGAACATTGTCATTGGTTTAATGGGGAGCAAGATGAGGCTTTTTAGATAATCATACACCAGTCTACTGAGTCAGGGCCAGACTGCAGGTAATCAAACACCTCCTAGAAACTGCTGTTCTGATGAGCATGACTAGATCACATCACCTTCTGTCCAATATCAAGCTTTACACTTCTCAGAATAGCATCTGCTTCTTTGATATATGTGTGTCACAAGAGTTTGGGTAGAGAATCCTTGGACAATGATATTTTAGAAGAGCTTTCGTTGGCTCTATTTATTTGCTAAACATGTGCAGGTGTAAGAGGCAGAAAGGTTTGGCTTTTAATACCACAGCACTCCTCATCTGCATGCCTGCATTTCTGGCTGCACTTCTCATCAGAATGCTGAGAGCTGGTAACTGGCACTGCTGTATGATTTATTCTAGTGTTTAATATGTACTAGCTCTGTGCATTGACTAAGTTAATCAAAACTAAATAATATATGGCACTATCCAACTGGCTAAAAATAGAGCAAATTACATCAAATTCTTACCTCTTTTGAAGTCAACAGAGTTTATTGTTCCAAACACCATATATGTTGAGCTTAGGCTTGGTTATAGACCGAGTGCAGCTGTAGCACTGACCAATACAGAAAGGGCATTCATCTGGCATGCTGTCTGAACATCCTTCTTTCCAAATCCTCAAGGAACCACGTTGGATAAGATACTTAAAAACTTAAATGATACTTAAATGAGTCTTCTCCTCATACAAAATTTCAACATAGCATCTGTTGTTTTACCATATTCAACAGCAGCAAGGCCATCAACAGACACCAAATCCATGAAACTCCCACAGGATCCTCCTGTGATAGGCATGTGATATGCTGATTCACTCACTCAGGATACTTTGTCATGTGGCTGGACTGTGGTGCTGAGCTTTCTTTTCAGATCACTTTTTATTGCTAAAGAAACCTGTGAATACTTGTCTAGTTCTAGAAAAGCACTGTTAACACCTTTCTCAGCAATTGCTTCATATGAGAACAGAATTTGCCTCTCGGCTATTTTTATTATGTATTTCTCAAATAATATCAGTAATCACTCTATTGTCACAACACTTTTGACAAAACATACTCAAATTAGAATTCACCAGCTCTGACTGTTTCCCACCCAGGTTGTATTCCCAAGGATTTCTCTAAGAAGCATTCTCCTTTTCAAGCCAAGCATTTCTTCCAGGCTTAATATGGTGCATTCATACATTTGAGATTGGCTGCTACATATCTGGCCAAAAAAGTAGCTACAAGTAGCTATCAGGCCAATATGAAAATATTTCTGTGTAAAATACACTAGACAGAAATACAGCATCTCTCTTATTCTGTTGATGACACATGTTCCCTGTCTCTAAAGGTGATCAGATCACTCCAGACTAGAGCCCAAGGATATCATACAGACATTGGGGATGATTTGGGGAGCAGAGAACCAAAGTTTGAGTTTCAAGCTAATACAGCAGCGAGATCTCATTCTCACCCACTGAGGAAGTGGCTGGAAGTAAAGAGTCTGAAATGCAGAAAGAAATATTAAGGTGAGGTATCAGGAAAAGTTCCATAAGGTGAATTGACAACACTTGGAAGAGAATGCCTCTGGTGACTGCAGATCTCTGTGCACTTCTTTAAGCACCAGTAGAACAAGGCTTTCTGGAGAATGGCGGAGGTACTGCTGGCCCTGGTTTGGAGCCAAGAGGTTTACCAGATGGCCATTACCAGCTACATTTTACATGTGCATACGCCTTATTTTAAACCAGAACACCACAAATGGGAATTTAGCCCTCAAAAGAGCAGAAGTACTCAGCAATACCTTTGGCTCAGCTTTTCCTCTACCCGCTTTTCAACCAGATATTCCTTTTTACTCCTTTCAAACTACAGTCCTTCTTGTATACCTTGGTCTCCTGGCCCATTTGCATAGATTTTCAAAGCTCTTCTATGCTTTAGGCTTATATTATCATTTAGTTTTCCAGTCCCTCTGCTTGCCAGCTTCTTTACCCTCCATTACCTTGTCTGATAGAATTTAGATTGCTTTTCCAGTATCTACTTCACCGAACCATTTAAAAGTCATTCTTAACCACTCTTGTATTATTTCTACAGCAACTTTCATTTATTATTCTCAAAACTCCTTACATGTTGTACATACAGGTCTAAGATTACCAGGAGAAAAATATATCTTAGGCAGAAGTTTGTTAGTAGTGGAATATTTTGTAGCTTTTCTTAAGCAGATGTTTCATCCATCAATAATAACTTTTTATCATGTCATGAGTACAAAAGACTTCCTGTGCATAAAACCATTAATACAATACTATGACAGGAAGTGCTTGTTATTAACCTTACTACGTATTTAGCGGTTTGATTTAGCATTTTTATTGCTGTAGCTGCAGAGACCTGGGGTTTTTTGACACCTTCATTTGAAGATGGGTCTGAAGCACAAGAAAATATGGTCTCAATTTTAATTGTTGTGACTTGATAAACAAAGTAATGGAGAAGGAGCATATACAGTATATATATATATACTTACAGTACGTGTGTGTGTGTGTGTGTGTATATATACATATATATGTGTATATATTTTGCATAGGCCAGAATATGGCATATACATGGCAGGTACTGGCATGTATAAACGTACAAGCTGGGAAGCATTTTTGTGGACATAACCTGGGAGCTGCAGTTACACCAAGCAAGCAGCCAGAAGCAGCTGTGGACCTTAGAACTGAAAGGGCTAAAGGAAGTACAGGTCAAAGATGTATCTGCTACAGAACCTGTCATATCCAGTGAAGAGAATCTGGTCATTTGGGTGCTCTGAAAATCCTTAGAAGAGGGAAAGGGTGCATTAGATGAGACTAAAGGGGTAAATTCTCATCCTCCTGGATGAACTGCACAGCTGATTGTAAGGTAAATGCCCTGTAAAGACCTTGTAAATGTTATGACAAGGTATTCAAACATTATTTCCCCTAGGATGGTCACATCTTTAAAAAAGAAACTGGGAATAGATGCAAACACAATTATCACTGATGTGTTTGTACTTCACCCAGAGAAGTTGTGGATGTCCCATCCTTGGAAGTGTTCAAGGCCAGGTTGGATGGGGCTCTGAGCAACCTGGTCTAGTGACAGGTGTCCCTGCTCATGGCAGGGGGTTGGATAAGGTCCTTTCCAACCCAAACCATTCTATGATTCCATGAAATTCTGCATGCAGTGCTGATCTTTCCATTTCACAAAGGATGTAACAGAACCTGAAGAAGGGAATGTGCAAGGATGACTGAAAGTATGAGCAACGCCTATGTGAGAAGAGGCTAGTCAGACTCTTGAGCTTAGATGAAGGATGACTAAAGAGGAATACAATATAGTTCTGTGAAATAATTGGTAGGAAGTTGCTCATGAATTCAGCATGCAGAAGGGCTAAAACACATAAAAAGAAACACTTCTTAGTATAATTAAACTCCACATGAGATGTTGTGGAAGCTAGAAGCGTAAAGAGACAGTAGAGACAGGTAATGGCACATTAAGGCATTGGAGCATCATGATACAGATGAAACATCCAGCCAGGTCTGAAAGTCCCTGAGTTGCCGTTTACAGAAAGGCTGGATGGCACCTGGGAAAGATTATTCAGTACTTGCCCTGTTTCCTTTATTTTTCTCCAAACATCTGTTACTGTATCTTGAGAGAAAATGTTCTATTTATATCTCTCTGCTTTGTTTGTATCATCATTTTAACTTTTTAAATGCAAAGTAGCTAAACTATAAAAGGAGAGCACAGCAGCAAGCACACCTTTCTATCCCTATGAACTACACTCAGATAGGAAGCAATAATAACTAAATAACAACAAAGGCATGTGAAATGAAATGACTGACATGATGGCATTATCAAACTTGCCAGACAACTACCAGAATTTGGTCCTAATGTTATCAATTTCATGAACTTGAATTGACTTTTGCAAGACATTAAGCAAGTCTGCCATGTGAACATCTGGGGCCCAAGAAACTTGGTGCAAAAGCACCAAGCTTAAGGCCTCCCTCTTAAGGAATATGTTATTTCAGTGAAGGAAATGGTGCAAGATTACTGAATTGTAAGAAATCATCATCTAGTCACAGAGGGATTTAGGAAAATGAAATGATTTAGTGTCTCAGAAATTGTGAGGGTAGACTGGAGTGTGTGTTCTGGAAAAACAGGATTAAAGACATAATGGCAAAAAAAGAACTGTAGAAAGAAATCTGTATCTGCTGGATAGATTATTATTAGTTACTAGACATTTTCAGCAACAATTCTGGTTAAAATTTACTGAACTCTTCCTAATGCACAGTGATGGTAAAATTCTAGTAATGCTCACCAGGAAAAAGGAGCTGCAAACTATTAGGTTTCCAAACACTCAGTTTTAGCCTCATGCAGGAAGACTATTTCAATTTTAGAGTTTTGCTCACAGCAATCTTCTCTATACCCTCCTAAACATTACATGGCACCTACCTGCTCCTTTGCATTACAATGAAGTGCAAAGTCTATTCCAGGTTGATTTCAGCAAAGTCTTGTCACTAACAGATAATACCAGAAATTATTGTCTCTATCATATAATTAATATCACTCTGAACAGAAGTAAGGTGTAGTTTCTACTTACTAAAATCCTAGCTCTAAACCATGAAAAACATGTATAATTAATTTCAAAAAAAGAGAGCAGATTCTACTAAAATCAAGTGTCCTCTCATCACAGTCATAGCAAATGTTCTGTTACTTATGGTCTGCATATAACTTTATTTAATTAATTCTCTTTACTAAAGCTTTTATTATCCTAACTTACAATCTCAACATGGAAAAAGTGTTGGAAGCCTTGATTTTACTCTATTTAATGACTACTCCTTCTGAAAAATATCTGCTTTGTTGTTTGAATTACACCTTCTGAGTATGAAGTTCAGAATTTTTCATTCACACCTAGACCCTCATCTTACAGTTTAGTTATAGAGTGCAGTCTATTTCAATAATGAACACACTGTTCCAATAAGGCTGAGAAACTGAATTACACAAATTAAGTGGTTGGGGGTTTTGTCAGGTTTTTCAGCACAAATGGGAAGAGAACACCAAACCCCACAAAGGATAGCTTTCAAATTTCAATCAGACAAATGACAAAGTCGTAAAGATTAGGAACACAGGATCAATATGGTTCCATCTCCTGGAAAAAGTCTGTATTAAATATTTACATTCTGAAAGCATCATGATGTACCTGATTTCTGTGAGTTTGAAAAATGGATCAAACATAAAGATCTATGTGTTATATCTAAAAGTATGCTCTTAAAATATGTGGGAGGTGATAAGCACAGGATTCTTAGGGAGGCTGAGATATCTGCCTTGGGCTTCTTGCAATAGAAATTCTCCTTTACAAATAAATAAATAAGAAATTTTTTTTCAACAACTTTTTTTAAGGACATTGAGAATCTTTACAATTTCAACAATTTTTCCTTGTATATTCAAAAGGTTGTCTAGTTAAAATTAAGCAATTGCAGAAAAAGTGTCAGAAAATCCAGTTTTTCCCAGAGAAAGCCTTCCAATTATAAACTACAATCAAAATAAACCACATTTTAGTGAGCTCCCGTGATTTAAAATATGTACTTCAACAACTACTAGCATTAAGAAAACTCAAGATGGATTGACACTGATGCCTGAACACATTTGAATCAAAGCTAGTCCAACACTAACAGGCTACACCTCCCTCACCAGCCAACCTGTTATCACAAAACATGCAGGAATATTATACTTCTACTCCCTTTCACATTCTGGAGATTTAAGCATAACTATTGGTGAAACCAGACGTGGCTGTGTTCTTCCCTAGGAAAGAGGCTGTTATTAATTATTGTCACTAAACGACTCAAAAAAACTTATTGATGCTGCTCAAAGGACAAAGGAAGCTAAAACCACAAGTGGAACATCCATCTGCAAGCACCCACCATTGTCTTGAAAAATAGAGTTGATATAGCTGCAGGAAATATAAAAGAAAGGAGTGGGGGTGGGAGGGTTATTCCTAATATGTCAGAATCTGACCCTATAGGAAGGAGCTGCTTGCTGTGGTGAGAGTGGTTGCGGAGCAAAGTCAGGACATGGTGCTTCACTCCTTTCACTGTCCCTACACTTCACAAACGTCCTGTAGGTGCGAGGAAAGCAGTGGACCAGGAGCAGCACATAATATTGGTCAGATGTGTCCAGCAGCATCCCTTCTTTCACATTACAGCTGCATCTGGTACTGGCATTCTGCTTAGGTCAATTTGTAGCATTCTCTTGACTTCCAAATCTCTGAACAAAAGCTAATTATTTTCAGCAGTTTTAAAATCAGAGGGACAATTCTTGTTGCAATGGTACCTACTGAAAATAAAAGCAACTTGGTTGGAGGGGCACTGTGGCAATACAGCTCCATAAGACCTTGAGATCTTCATACCCCATGATAAGGAGAAGACAAAAGTAACAAATAATCCATATTCCACAGAAACAAACAAATAAACCAACCAACCAACCAATCAAAAAAAAACCTCCCAAAAACCAAACAAAAAAAACCCCACCTGAAAATGCATTTAAAATTTAAAAAAAAGTTTTCCTATAAACTGCAGGTGAACATTTCTTAAAATCCCGGCTCCTTGTTATAAGGAATAGTAGATTCTGTAATAAACAAAGGACGTAATAAACAAAATAGAAATAAAAATAAATTTCTCCCAATATTTTTATTTCCTTCTTCTAAAACTGCTGGTGAATTCTGAGTTCCGTGCAGAATGTATATCAGCAGAAACAAGTAGTCTGAAAGCACGAAAGCTGCTCAAGTGCTGCAACATGTTGGCCTTACGCAAAAGACTGCTGAGTGATGTGAATGCTATGATCAATTTGACAGTTTGCAGACATATTGAGCAGCAGCAAGACTGAATTAGAATTTTAAAATATCTCACTAGAAACTGTAGCTACAGCATTTGCTGTGCAATGGGCCAACCTGAAGATGAACTGGTAAAAAACAAGACAAACAAAACTGTACTAGCTGGCTGATAACGCACCATTGTTTACTGAAACAATGTAAGGAGGAGAAATGCAGAAAGACAGCTGGATTTTACTTATTCAGTACAGTAAATCAAACTTTCGGTGTAATGAAAAATTACCAATTTGGGCACCTGTGCTTTGCGTAATTAATATGCAAATAATTAATTATGAACAGAGTACAGTAGGTGAGGGTATCTGAAGTTACAAGCACTGAAAGAACAAATCCCAGTTCGTGTTGTATGAGGACTATCAGTATAGCCAGGTCCCTCTGTGGACTGAAACCCAGAGAAGACTGGGACTCATAACCTCAGCAAGCCTCTTTCAGTGGTTTAGCATTTTAGAATTTATTTATTTATTTATTTATCTGACACAGACATTTTTATCATTACCCACCTGTGCCATGATGCCCAGAAGAAATGAGCTAATTAAGCTAAATGGTTTGTTTCTTCACTCACTCAAGCAAAAACGTGTGCCCTGATACATGCATGTGTGTACTCTACACAAGGAACGGTCACTTGTTTTGGATGTTTTTACATTTTCTCCACTTCCACCTTAGACTGTAGAAGCCAGAAACTTTGCTACCAGCCTCATGCAGCATTAAACAGGGAAAATCCCTGGTTTTCTCCAGCTCCTCTGAGTAGGACAGACATTATTGATAGTGGTGATCAGTGCCAGAGTCCTGAACTACTCAATACCAAGACAGAGTCATGTTGTTCCAATGCTGTGTATCTCAGACGAGTCTTGCATGGACCGACTGCCACAAGGAGGGACACTGGGGATGAATGCTGAATTAGTAATTAATAATTGATGATCTGTGGTAAGACCTATCATGACAGGTTGACTCATGCATTAGGTGAAGATTCTTTTATAATCACAGAAAGTATCTAATAAACTCTCAGATTTTTTAATTGCTGTGCACTTCAAAGTTCTGCAAGCAATAAATTCTTTTTCCATCACATCATCCACCTGTTTAGATAAAATTTGTGCAATTAATAAGATGTCAGATGAATACTACTAGACAAAAATAGTTTTTATTTTATTCCTGCATCTAATACATATGTACATATACTAGATAAACCAATCTACTACATATCTATTCTCTGTATCAATCTAAAATGATATGTAACTGCTCATACATTGTTAATTTGTATACCCAGTGTATTGTGTCCTTTCACTCTTTGAATACACCGTGTACATTCTTGCCATGGAATGAAATTTTCATATCTATATGCACATCAGGACTCAGCCAGGTAATAGCCTGTACACTGTATTGCTACTGCACAGACATACATTTTTTTGTCCATTTTAAATGTTTCGAGGAAAAGGGATGCAAGGGATTTTTCTCATCCTGCACTCTTGAACATATCTCAGCATGTTGCTTATTCATGCTAATTGCAGCTACAATTCTCAGGCATTGTCACTTCCTAATCAGGACGTATCATCCCTGCTGGATCCTTTGGCCATGGCTGCAGTCACCAGCCCATCTTTAGGTGAGTTTGCTCAGGTTAAGGGAATGATGTAACATATTTGTCTGATTCATTGATCCAAGGAGCACTGGCCTATTGGAGCCAGTCCAGAGGAGGGCAACGAAGATGCTCACAGGTCTAGGGCACCTCTGCTATGAAGGCTAAGAAAGTTGGGGTTGTTCAGCCTGGAGAAGAGACGGTTCTGAGGAGACCTTACAGCACCTTCCAGTACCTAAGGAGGGCCTTTAAGAGAGCTGGAGAGGCACTTTTGACAAGGGCATGTAGTGATAGCACAAGGGGAAATGGCCTTAAGCAAAAAGTTTAGATTAGGTGTTAGGAAAAAAGCCTTTACTGCGAGGGTGGTGAGACACTGGCACCGGTTGCCCAGAGAATGCCCCACCCCTGAAAGTGTTCAAGGCAGCCAGGGTTGATGGGGCTTTGAGTAACTCGGTCTAGCGGAAGGAGTCCCTGCCCATGGCAGGGGGGTTGGAACGAGATGATCTTTATCATTCCTTCCAACACAAACCATTCTAGGATTCTATGATTTCTATTAAAACACAGTCAGGACATCTCTTTGGGAAGGACAGAAATACCATTTAAGTCCCTGGCTGACAAAAAAATAAAATACTTTCCTGCCCTTCCCCAGGGCCTTCTTAGAATCAATAGTGCAGAGCAAGCATCAGTGTCAGCTTTCTCACTCCCAGCCCACCACTCAAAGACACCTACACAGGTTCTAGTTCATGCCAGCCTCAGCCTATTGGTGAAAATTTCCTAAAAACATATCAATTATGAAAAAATTGCCAAGATGATACCACCATAAATTCTGTTCCCATTGGTGAAAAATTTTGTTCATTACCATATCAAACTGCCTTAGAACTGAAAGGCATTGCGTGCTTTCGCCAGTCCACTCAGCAATCCAACACATGAGGGGTTTAACCCAGACACAGTTCACTATACATTAATCCTGTCTGAATGAATTAGACACAGATAAATTCTAAATTAATTAGAAGCTTTCAGGAAAGAGACAGGAATGCTACTGTAAACAGACTGAATACAAAAGCTTCTGATCAACACATAACTGCAAATAAAAAGGCAAACAATGTGTAGGATTATGGAGAAGGAGAGGAAAACATGATTTCTTGAGATTCTCAGACTTATTTTTTGCAATGGATTGTTCTAGTCATTAGTTTGTCTTCAGCTGAAATAGTGCATTTAGTTCTGGGCATCTTAGTGTCCTCTATTATCTTTGAAAATAAGTGCTTCAGCAAGATGTCAACAAGAAGAGACATATGATGGACATACATAATCAATGGTATAGCTACAGTCAGCCAAGGTTTGGTACACCTTCACTCAGGGAAGCAGTGACGGTAAAAGGCAGAAGTATTTTAAATACAAAAATTGTCAGTTAACCTCTGAAATTCACCACCATCAGGCATTAAAAGCAAAACTTAAATGTTTGTATAAACAGGATGAACACACAACTTATACAGCAGGAGTAAAAAAAAAAACATTTAACCTCATCTTTGGGTGGATTTCTCACTGGTAGCCATTACAAAAATGCCTCTCCCAGAGGAAGGTTACTTTGTGATTCTAGAAAAGGGTTTCTCAAATCTCACTGTGGAACAGGCCATTGTCAGACCTGGGACACCAGACTAGAGATACAATATTTTGACATACATGGCAATTCTTGTGTTCATATCCTTCACTGTTCACTGAAGTAATAGTTCATTTAGACTAGGGCATTAGTTATCTTCAGAAATCTGTCAGAAGATAAAAGAAATACCAGCAATTTTATCTTTTTTTACCCATTGTCAATCAGTAAGAGGCCCAGAGCTGCAGCCTGTTAAGGGGATTACACGTTCAAACTGCCTGCAAGACCAGGACAGGATTCACTGATGAGGCAGGACCTTTCTGGTCCTAAATTACTAAATGCATATTGTACCAGAAAAGCAAAGTGTTCCAGGATTTTTACATGAGGACCACAGTCTCCATTCAAGAAAGTCAACATCAGTTATGCTTGAATATCCATCAGTTTGATTCTGCATGCAAGGCACATACACAGAAAGAGCTCTACACCTTTACATCTGAGCCCACAAAAAGTGATGCAGTGATGCTTGACAGAGCCTGAGCCACTGGCAAGACATCTGTCCTTATTAAAAGCAAGAAAATAATAAATTCATATTATTTTTTGTTTGATCAGAATTTGAATTTCATATTAGTTATGTTTGTTCAGATTTAGAAGCATCTGTCATCCAAAACCACCAATCAATATTTTATTCATCACAAACCATTTAAATCCATTGAGAAACAACCTGAAGTAACAGCACAGAATTTAAAAGTGTTACAATTAAAAACACAGCTCTGCATTTTCAGTCCAAATTAATGCTCTTCTGAGGGCTTTTCATGACATTTCTTCTTTGTTGTTCACATCCAAAGGTAAACTGCCTTTGTTGGCTCAATTTCCTCATGGTGGTTAGTTTGTTTTTTATGTACAAATAGTAAAAAATACAGAGAAGGTGTCACCAGGAGAAAGAAGGAAGAAATACCAAAAAAAGCAAGAGACCATTTGTAGTCTCAGACTTGTTAACCACCATATAACTGAACACAATGCTGCAGTGGATGGGATTTCCTGCAGAGTAATTTAGCATTTCAATAAACAGAAGAACATTTCAATTCAGCCTTAACTGCTGCGTAAGCCTTGTGCCACTAAGCACTGAATTACTGAAATCATAATCGTCAGGCTCCTGCCACTGAATCTTTCTTCTATTTCCCACCTTGTCACAGAAATTTCTATCTTTGAATAGTGAGACTGGATTGAAAAGTAAAGAAAGCTATGCTGTTGCCTTTGAACTACTGACAATTTGTAGCTATGCTGATTGCCACAGATTTTAATGATAATTTGAATTACCACATAGAAAACCTTAAATAATCATTACTTTTGTTTTGCAAGTGTATTCTTTACTTAGTTAATTTTCATTGTTGGCATGCATTGCTATTTTCTCTTTACTGACAAAAATAAATTAAGACCTTATTTGAGTAATACACAATTGTTTGGACTCTTCAGGGTCTTAGACTCCTGTGAATAGCATCTGTCTTGTTTGTTAAATGTCTGCTTCTTTGTAACTTCTGTCAAAATGAAATTAGGATTATAAATTCTGATTCATCTCAAATGCATAACACAGCATTTGAAGCTATTTTATGATAAGCAAAAATCTTCAGTCTGCTGTATACCTGAAGAAAAATGTCAACTCATATTTTCTCTACAAAACTTCCTAATCAATAAGGAAGGCTTTCCTAATCTAAACTTAGCAAACTAATCTGATTGTGCCTTATTCCTGTTGTCACAAAGTGTTTAATTAGTAGATCTGATCATCCTATCAACAGTTTGAGAGAAAACCAACTTTTTCTTCTCTTTCAGCACAGGTCAATTTCTCAGCTTGGCATTAAATAATTATTGAACTGAACTATCTGAAAAGTCCAAAATAAGGCAGCATTTTTTTTTGTATCTGCAGAAAAAAACTAAATGTGTACTCTATCCTCAGTAACCTGTGGTTTCAAACACTTTCTCAGTGACTGCAGTGGTATGACTACTGAAAATATTGACAACATAATAAACCTATATGGAATAAAAATAACTAAAAAGTAACTAAAAGTATTTTTTACTAATATCATAACTTATTATATACTCATGTTTTAAATGTGGGGTTTTTTTAAGATGTATTTTCAAAAGAAAATACTTTTAACTGAAATTTTAAAAATAATTTTAAAATACTTGGTTTTCATTCTACTTTATCATTACAAGCAAGCTTGATAAATAACTTATTAGAATTGATTTTTCATTATCACACAGGCCAAGAAAGAGGAAGAAACACATTTTCACACAGTGTAAGGTAATAAACATGACCATATTCCTGGGGCCTCAGCACGTACCTTGTTGGACCTTCTGGGAGTCTGAAGGAACAAGACATGAGAGGGCTGAAAAAATAACAAGATGGGAAACAAAGAGATATATTGTATAAGAGACCAAGGTACTGTTCAGAGCTAGGTTCAGCAATGACAGACTGCTACCCAAGGCAATGCTTACAGAGAAAAATAAAAGTAATACTGAAGAAGGAGTTGTCCTAGAAAAGAAGAAAAGCAGCAAATTTCAAGGTGGTCAACAGCAGTAAAACATCAAGGCAGACTTGCCATATGGGCCTTTATCATAGAATTGTCTAAGTTGGAAGGCACCCACAAGGATCATCGAGTCCAACTCTCAAGTGAATGATTCCCACAGGGATAGATCCCACAACCTTGGTGTTCTTAGCACCATGTTCTGACCAACTGAGCTAAAATCAGTTCAATATGTGTAGCATGGGAGGTGCTTTCTGGCTGCTGCACAAAGTGCCAAACGTCCAAGAGCCTTTTCTTGGTATGCATTCGATTCATAGTGGAGACCTTCATGTTGCTGAGGACAGTTCATGGTTTCAGTCATCATTATCAGGGATTGGGGCATATTTGGTACATACCCACAGTGAATCTTCCGGTTTAGCTCCCCCTGAAAGCAATTTAGGTCATCCAAACTGCAACTGCTCGATGGTGCAAAGAAATGCACACTAAGTGTTGACAACCGGGAGATCTGCTTCAAAAATACTCTCCGGCTTCAAACTGGGCTGACAGCAAATCCACCATTGACACATTGCTGAGTCTGGATCTTCCTTCCACCCAGACCGCCACGCTGGCCCTGCCACACGGTAGGATGTCATGGTACAGGAGGAGGGGAAGGAACACTGCTTCATGTACAATACCACACAGAGGCTTAACTCCTAATTTCAACCGCTGTGAGATGGGAGCCCTTCACATCAAGGGCATGTGCCTGCTTTGGAGCAGGTATTTCCTGAACTGATCTTTTGGAATCTATTCGTAATATTTGTGTTGTAATTAAACACATTTGCACAGTTCCACAGTAGCAAGGGGATACTAATCGAAAAAAATCCTCTTTTCTTACATATGGGTAGGTGAGGGAATACACAGAAGCAATGAGCAAATATTGATCTGCACAACAAGCAGCATGCTGCAGGGTGGAAACCAAAGACACAAAATATGGGCTGCACTTACAATAAGGCTCTATTTACAAATATTTTTTAAAGGTTAAATGATCATAGTGTTATAAACATGGTATAGATTTCTATATATAAGATTTACATATTAAGGCTGACAATATTAGAAGATTTAATCTCTAGTTAAAGGCAATGATCATAAACAACCTATTGGATTGTAATTGCTGATTTTCCTTTTACCCAGCTGTCTATGAAGTCTTTTATCAACCCTCTGTATGATCCTGACTATAATTTATGATCACAACATGGATTTCTGTGGGTTTTTGCATCCTATCCATTTGACAATTTCCCTAGGCTAAAAAAAAACATTTTAGACAGTGCTTATAAGTAGGTGTTATCAATACACTATGTTATGCTGTTGGAAGAAAACCAAAGTTTATTGCAGCTCTCCTCTATATTAAGCACTTTGCCACTTGGGAGGACAACATTGCTTAGAGAAAACATGTTTCAAAGAAGTTTAAAATTAGCTCCTTCTTTCTGCTGTTATAGTTTACTGGCACTCTTTCCTTTCTCTTTTCCTTTCTCTATGTTCCCTTTGGGACAGATGGAGTGAGTAACAGTGAATAAAATGATACAATTAAATTAAATGCAGCAAGCTTCAGCAAGCACAGTTCCTGATCCTGCAAGATGCCAAGTACTCTCAAGTCAAGATAAGGTACTTAGAGCTCTACTCTGAATGAAACAAGCTCAAAAGACTAAGTACAAAACTCATTAATATGGAACAGGCGCCAAAGAAGGGCATCTCTTCCCTTACCTACAGGACTACTCCTGAATCGCTTAAATGGTCAATTACCCAGGTCATCATTGCAATATCAATTTCCATTTTTGACTCCCATAGTCCTATGAAAATCAATGACTATACCATTGGTGCATATTGGCTTTCATGCACTTTGATGCTCCCTTTTCCCAAACTGCTGAAGCCAAAAATTGATATTACAGTATGTTCTTTATAGGATGCTTCATAATAAAATACGTTTTTAATGAGCACAGTCATACCCCATTGTTTTATTTATTTTTTCATAAAGCCAAGTAATGATAAGGGAGTGACTGAGGATAACTGCGTGGGCCACATTCAAAGCAATGCCTGTTTTTTCTGGCAATAAAAAAGAATGGATTTTCACTTTTACACCACCATTCATACATGGACTTCAAAGCCCTTGACGGACACCAATAATACCTCCCAGTTAATCAAACAGTTAAAGGGAGACAGAGGAATCACAAACACATGGAGTGGAACACAGCAGCTGGTTAGCAGCACACAGCTACGCTTTTCGATGTCAAAGCTTAGAACAGTACTCATGTCCAACTGTCTTAATTTGGAATCAATTTAAAAGTCCCAAAACCCATAAAAATTCTTGATTCTGGTGACAAGTTCCACTGACATTAATTAGACCACCTGCAAAAACCAGAAGTAAGGTGTTATCCTTGTAGAGTGTGAGTATGTCAAGGACACTAAGGCTAATATCTGTTCTCAAATCAAATTTCTACCAATGCAAATTTAGATCAGCTAGAAGGACAGGCATGCAAAAGTACCAGAATCATGAGCCTAAGGAAAAAATTTTACTCAGCCTTCTCTATGCTACAAGTTAGTCCATTAGCCCTATATAATTTAAAGAAAACTACAAAATTCTTAAAAATACGGAAACTTTAAAGACTTATTTTAAAATCATCAGACCAGAGAAAATGTATTCAGGAATCAGAATTCTTTATACTGCAGTTAAACAGACTCATGACTCCAGCACACAGTGTGAGATCAGTATAGTTCAACTGATTTTTCTGGCTCTTTTATCACTTTATCTTCCTCTCTTTATTACATAAAAATATACTAGTAATACAAGTCCAACTGAATTTTACAGAATTATGTGCATAGATACTACTTTTTTAGCAAACAAAGCAATCAAGTACATTATCACAAATGTGTTTCAACAAAAAATTAAAGATGATAGATTATGCTTTAGAATGGTCTCTCTTTACCTAGCTATTTTCCAGGTGTCACCAAGCACAACAGTTATCATAATCTACAACAAAATGAACCAACCAAAAAAAACCTTAATCCATTAGACTGTTATCTTCGATATAGATATCAGGTTACTGCTGGCCATCTATTAATCTATTCTGTGTGCAGGATTACACCATACATCAGTTTTCCCAGGATTACCACAGATCAATAATTTTCTGTCAGAAAATTTGCTATTGGAAGAGACTTTTTCCCTACTATGCATTTAGTCAAGATATTCAAATCATAGCCTAATAATTTCAGAAGGATTTAAGTTCCTCTTCTGAAGCTCCACTATGATACTGACCATCATACAAACAGTGTTATTACAGACAGCAATGTAGCTGCATATAAAGGCAGAAGCTGCATTGGGCTGTGTCTCTTCAGAGACTTCAGGCATTGTTGCTGGCTTTCCTCCCTTGCACACACTTTAATCCAGTTTCCAAACAACAAAGCTGAGAACAGCGATGTTTGCACCCAACATATGCTACCTGGGCGAGCTCTAAATTTTGGGCTGAAACTTACAAAATTGTGTAATTAACTTTCACACAACAGTCCATTAAAAGTTCACAATAAATACTGAGTCTCCGTTGCACTTTACAGAGCCCACTTATGCAGATAGGTACAGTGAGACACCAAAATCCAATGACTTGCTGGAGGCCACAAAGATAATGAAGCTTAAAAAACCCACATCTCCTGTCATCAAGTCCCATGATTTTCTGCAAGACCAGCATTACCTTTCTAGTTGCATAAAATTACAAATCATTTATAGATCACATCCTGGAACTTCACAAGGAATAACGAGACAAGTGGGGGCAGTAACGAAATAAAATTTAAAGCTTTCTGAGTTTCAATATACCTGTTGGATGTTCATAGTAGTTCTATCAGAGCAAAACCGAGCAAAGGATAAGTTAATATAAACCTGAAACTAGTATTTATTTTACAATTATCATCTCCAGGGTAATTTAAATCATAGCTTTATACTCTCAGTAAGTAAGAATCCTTATTGTTGTTGTTGTTGTTGTTTTGACGAGAAGGGTGAATTCTGAAAAATAATTGCTGGGAACTAATATTTTTAAAAGCTTCAGCCCATCCTGAGCTGTCTCAGGAGTAGGCTTTCAGTTTGGGAAACATAAGGAAATCAGCAAACACAGTTCCCACTTCCCTTATCCAATGGTCAGAAATTGCCTTGGCAGTTATTGTGTGTTGGACCAAAGAGAGGCTCTTCAGGCATTTAACATCGCTGAAGCACCACATCGTGGTACTCCATCATGGTGCTGTATCCCAGTGGTACCCGAAGCTGCACAGACCAGGAGAAAGTAACAACAGTGCTCTTCCACGGGTGAGTTAATGTGCCCCTGCCCATGGAGTGGGCATTAGGGTTGCTCTGCCATAGCCTCATGGGTGGCAATGCAACTACAACTATTCGCTGGTTTCTGAACTCTTTGTTCCAACAGTTGTTCCAGCTGCCTTTGTAAGAAGCTGCAGGGACACGGCATGATCAGCCACTTCCTTGTTCTGGAAAAGGAAACAAAGGAACCGGCAGAAACAATTCTAGTGGCAGTGAAGTTGGCTACAAAAGAATCTCAGCAGACTATGGCAGCAGTCCACATCAGTTATTTTCCTTAATTAGGGCTCATAAATCCTGTGAACACTTTACATCAACATTAATTGGAAGGCAAGGGTTCACAGTACCCTCCTGGAATCAACACTACAGAAGCCACAGAAAGTCTTCCACCAAGTAACATAAGGATTTCAGTCTCAAATAAAGCCCTGTGGTTTTATTTTTATTTCAGGAGGAGGGAAGGGAAGGGAGCCAAGATACAAGCAGAGTCCTATGAGCAAATACAGATTCTTCTCCCCTGTCTTGCCCCATTAACTGTAACAAGGCTTTTCAGCCTCTCCCTTCACATTACTCTAATTCAATCCCAGTTTCCAGCCACCATTGCTAACACTTCCATTTATAATACAAGTTAATTTAAGTCTCTCTCTGGGAGCAGTACAACACTAAGGACTTTCATTTTCTCTTAGTGTTAAATAACCAATGTAGTCTGACAGAAATTCCATCTATAACACTTTGCATTTTTACAGTATTGTTCGCTTTCAGATGCTGTTTTACTTAGAAGCTTACCCAGTATGAGGCCCTAGAGTGCTTTGTGCTAAACAGCTAGTTAAAATTCACTTCCTGAGCCAAAAGGTTTGCAGTCTAAATAGGGAAAGAATAGGAGAGAAAAACAAACCAGTGACTTATACATTATCAAGGCAGCAGTATGGTCAAGTCCAGAAACCAGCTCAGAGGTGCACACTGGACCATGCTGTTACTCAGGCACTAACTGAGCTCTGTGATACTTCCAAGGATCGATACACCCAGGGAAATCAGGAGGAGAGCTGACTCAAGGACTAACCTAAGATCTAAAACATCTGTGAAAGTGCACAGAATAACTTCCAAACCTCACACTTGTTTTCCATCTCCATTTTATATCTCTCCTACATTTCAGAAGGATGTCACATGCAGAGGTAAAGACTTATTACAGAGTGGGATACTTATGGAATAGTCACTTTGAAAAAGACTTCAAGATCAACCTCCTCCTCAAAACATAGTGAATTCCAAAGTGAAACTGGGTTGCCCAAGGACTTAACAAATTACAGTATCTGCAAGGATGGAGACTCCAAAACCTCTCCAGGCAATCTATTCAAGTACTTAAACACCCTCCCCTTCCTGTGAAACAAAACTACTTCATATCTAAGAAATTTTACTAATGCCTTTGAATTCCTTTGCAGAAACTTGTATCCATTACATCTGGCCCTTTTTCTATGCATTTCTAATTCCATCCTCTCTCAGTCTCTCCTAGAGGTAGTGGAAGACTGGAGTTAGATCCTTCCTTAGCCTTAATTTGTCCAGTTTAAACAAGCACAGTGCTCTCAACTTTTCCTTGCACTGCCTTATTTGTCCCATGCTGCAGTTCTCTAAGCATCTCACTCACTCCCTGCTGGACTGCTCCAGTTTATTCCTCTTTCTCTTGCACAGCAGGTCTAAATTGAACAAGCTCTCTTATAAGACCTGGGGGTCTTATAAGTAATGAACAGAGGGGAATAACCACTTGACCTGCTGGCTACAGACTTGACAAGGCTGCCCAGTATGTAACTGGCTTTCGTTGCTCTGAGCCTGTTCCTGCTGACTCATGATCACCTCGCTGCCCACTAAGACCCCCAGGTCTCTCTGCAGCATCACTTTCTAGACAGCTGGCCCCCAGCCTGTACTAACCTATCTCGGCAGAACCCTGCCTTTGTATTGTGAACATCATGAGGACTCTACCAGCCCATTCCTCCCATTTGTTGAGGTCCCTCTGTATGGAAGCTCTGCTCCAGCCTAGTATATCAACTGCTCTCCTTCCACACACACAGTTTTGCATTATTCATGAACTTGCTGAGGGTGCGTGTTGCCCCTTTAGGCTGACGTATTGGAACAGGCTGCCCTGGGAAGTGGTGAAATCACCATTCCTAGAGGTAAAGACATGAAGAAGTGTTGCTTAGGAACATGGTCTAGTGGCGGACTTGGCAGTGCTGGGTTAACTGTGGGACATGATGATCTTGTAAGTCTTTCCCAAACTAAATGATTGTATAATTCTATAAACCTATGAAGATGTTGAACAGTATCAGCCCCAATACTGATTGCTGAGGAAGATCACTTGTAGTTACCTGCCAGTTTTATTCCAAACCATACAGGAGTCACTTTGATCAAACAGTCCAATTTTTCAAAACTACCCAATTCACTACAAAGATGGTGCGGGAGATCATGTCAGAAGCCTTGTCAAGGTAAACAACACTCATGACTATTCCTTCACAACAGAGCATTCATTTCATTCTAGAAAGTAATGTATTGGTCAGGCATCATTTATCCCGGTAAACCAGTGCTGTTCTCAATTATCTTGCTCTTCAAATAGCTGGGAAGTAGCTCCCAACATGACTTCCCCAATAATCTCTTCAAGGACTGAGAGATGCTACCAAGCCTGCAGTTCACATAGTTCCCCTTCTTGCATTTTTGTAGAAGCTCATTAATTTAATAAACCTGTGGAACGATGGATGGAATGCAAAATAGAAGCAATTAGAATGAAAAACAGCCCAGCGGAACATGAAACTACAAAATCCTTACAATGTTTCCTGTGTCTGATTCGGCAGCAGAGGGAGGAAGAATTCTCAATATCCTGAGCTGACACCTGCTGTGTGGATTTTCCACTCAGTATGCTATTTGAAGCCAAAGTACACAACAATTAAAAGAGAACTATTAACTGCCAGATCTTTTCCATGGTGTCATACAGGAGGACACTATAATCAAGCATTTATCTGGTTAGAACAGAAACAAGACAAGATACTTCTGCTTATTCAACTCTTCTTGTAGACTTAAAGATGCTTCTCTAAAATTTCTCTCATGTTCATAAAAAGAGTCAGGAAATATATTTAAAACTGCAGAAAGGAAATTGGATTCTCATCACAGAGGATGATATTTTTTCTTTCAGAAGTCCAGCTCCTATTAAACAACAGAATACCTCCCACTGCTCTCAGTACGTGTTAGACTAAGCCATTGATTGCACTGAGTAGACAACTAATATAAAGGAAGAGTAGAGACCAGCACATATTCAATCTGAAGTTTTTCTGACAGAGACAGAAAAAACAAGTTTCCTCTAGAAAACAACCTGGAATTCAAAGTTAACAATTATTTGCCAATCAAAACCATCTGTATTACTTGGAGGACACTTAAGCACAGTTTAGAGACACAGATAACTGGAAAATAGTTTTCACCTCAATAAATTAAAGATGTTTATTTTAGCATAAAAACCACTTCAGTGAAATATTTTCTGGAAAATTTGAAGTATACACGAAACGCTCATTCAGATCCAAACTACACTTAAGAGCCGTGAGTGTGTCTGCCTTCTCTATGTAACACTTCTGTCTCAGAATTCACACAGCATTTTACCTCTGGTTTCTTTGATACAGATCTTTACTAGGCATTTCAGTCACCTTTGGTTTATGAACCACTTTTTCTCTTAGACCCCCTGCAGGGGTTATCAATATTACAGAATCAAAAAATCAGAAATGGACGGCCAGGGAGTGACTGTTCCTTACACAGGCTAATTCTCATTAGTCTAATCTACATAATTAAAAAGAAAAATCAGAAACATGTATAACATGAGTCACAATTTAGTACAGAGCATGACATTTAAAATAACATGGGTCACCCAGGAGCCAAATATTATTGACTTTCCATGACATTTATTCTTTCCAATGCCCAAGTTGATTTAGGCAGTGGGGCTTAGTAATCTTTGTAATGTAGTACCCTTTCTTCCCCACAAATCTCTTTGTAACTTGGATGGAATTAAGGAATGCTATTTTGAAGTATTGTGCATGAATATTATGGCATTCCTGTGCTACATCTAATCACATTAACACCTGTGTAGTTTACATCTGCTTCTTTGAGTTTATGAGAGTTTATATGTATATTTTTATGGTACAAAACTAACAAATGAAAACTAGATTTTTAGCAGCTGTCTGGAGCAGTTACTGCCCTAACATTGCCTTAGGCAGTGTCACTGCCCTAGAGCTGCATGTTGCCATTGCTTGGCTGGAATCACTCCCTTTGCATTAGAGCCAAGAAGAGAGAATATGAGTCCTCATTTCCTCAGGACAAGGTCAAAGCTTACCTTAAACCATGCCTGTCTTGGCTGGGGCTACAGTGGCTGATTTTGCACCACACGGCACATTTAGCAATCTGATGCTCTGCATGAGCCATGCCAGCCTCTAGCTGAAGAGTGTGTCTGTCCCTTTACCCACCTTCTGGATAGCAGGTCTGCCCGCACTTCATCAGCATCTACACAGACTCAGCACTAATTCAAAAGAGTTCAACTGTGCCCTTTTAGCTCAAATCAAAATTGCAGGTTTTGGTAGAAAACTTTATGCTAAAATTTAAAAAAAAATCAGGTAGAGCACTTCTTATGCAGATGCTAACACTTCAAAAAGTAGAATGATAATTACTCGTAAAAACTGCCTTAAAAACAGACAAAATTATGTCTGCTATAGAAAAGCAGGCTATGTACATACCATATACCACCACAATTTTTACAGGTTAGTTATCACATCGTTAGCACGAGTCCCTTTCCCTACTGTGGAAAGATCCCAAAGCCCTATAGATCACATCTCTGCATAACTTTCAGGTATTTAAAATAAGGCAGAAATGTTCAGTGTTATTAACTCACAGCAAAAGTCTTTTTCATTCCTATTACACTGGTGTAGGCAACCTGCATCACAAGCCATGCTGCCAAGTTGCAGAAAAAAATGAGCACATCTGTAAGGCTGGAAGTTGATCTTCTGTTTCAAAATAGGACCTGAAGTATCACTGAACAAATGAAATAGAAATTCAGGTAATGGTTCACATTCATGGTTGCAGGAAGAACGTCCCAGTTCTCAATCATTTACAGAGATTTGTTCCTATCCCTTGCCACAGGCTGCTGCCCCTAAACCTTTGCAAGCAGAAGAAACAAGCAAATGTTCTTCCTTTCCTTCAAGGCAAAGCTGGCTGTCTCAGACAAGTTTTCCAGAAGATGGTTTGAGACCACCTGCACAATGAAGAGCATTGGACACAGTGGTGCCATTACCAGGGGCTGTAGGGATGACTTTAACTCATAGAATCACAGAATATGCTGAGTCGGAAGGGACCCACAGGGATCATTGAGTCCAGCTCCTGGCCCTAGACAGGATATCCCCAATAATCACACCATGCGCCTGAGAGCACTGTCCAAACGCTTCTTTAACTCTGTCAGGCTTGGTGCTGTGACTACTTCCCTGGGGAGCCTGTTCCAGTGCCCAACCACCCCGGGTGAAAAACATTTTCCTGATATCTAATCCTAAACCTCCCCTGCCTCAACCTCAGGCCATTTCCTCAAGTCTTGTCACTGTCATCAGAGAGAAGAGATCGGTACCTGCCCCTCTGCTTCTCCTCATGAAGAAGCTGTAACTGCACTGGCTGAACAGACCCCGTGACCTCAGTCCCTCCTAATACAGGCTCCCCTCAGGGCCCTTCACCATCCTCATGGCCCTCTTTTGCACACTCCTAATAGCTCAATGCCTTTTTTATATTGTGGTGCCCAAAACTGCAGCTTGACCCAAATTACCAATCCCAGCTTGCCATAGCACTGCATTCTTGTCTATGCTGTATCTGACCTGAGAATAAACACAGCATTTTGCCTACAAGGTTGCCAACTTTTATAAATACAAATTTCATTAAGGAAAGATTCCTAAATCAAATATGACAGCTACAATTTCTGTGGAGAAGGAAAGCCTGCAAAACATTTAAAACAGCAACAAAGCTTTTAAAGTAATTTCACATTAGAACTCAAGTTAAGTGAAAGAAAAAAAAGCTGACTAAGCCATACACTTCTCTGTAATGGCTGAATTGCTTTCAAGTGAACTCTTCATGACAGCATTTGACATAACTAGGAAGTTCTGCATTTTAATTCAACATTCAGGACTTGAATAAATATCAAAAGGTGTCTATTTATTTTATATAATTGCTAAAATTTATATGAAAGAGGTAGAATATTAATTTAGGTTCCAGCTTGCTTACTGTAAAAGTGCTGAGAGACTCTGCTGCCATTTAACAATCAAGAAGTAATTCCACATAGAGATACCGACAGTGAGCACAATGATGTTGCTGGAGTTCTTGTTGTTGTTACATAATATGGAAAGAGACCTCTATTTTTATTAAACAAGTTGGAAAGTTTGCTCACTGAAATTTTTTCATTGCATTTCCAAAATGGAACAAGTACTGTCTAATTGTATATAAAAATAAGTATTGTCACTAGACTTCATAAATGTTATGCTGCTTTATAATTTCTTTACCTAAGAAATAGGATAGGGAGAAGAATTTGACAGAGTGACCTTGACCTTTGCCTATATCTATAACTAACCATTATAGAGCTTAGATTTTAGATGTCTTTCATGGACTACAAAGAACACACTACTTGGTCACATATAACGTTCTTCTGTTGTAAGATACCACTGGAACCATTAACAAAATCAACTAACACAAAGCCATGTTAGAACCTTGTGAAAAACTGAGTGTGGGTCTGTTAGAAATCAAAGAAATCACTCAGGACGTAATTTTTGTGGACAAAATAAGAATGCAGAATATTTTTGCTTCTTATCCAATACATTCCACAGAAATAAGAGACTTAGTGGATTTGTGAAATGTTTTAAGACAACCAGCATCACATAGGCAAAATGAACTTTAGTTCTAGGCACACCAGTCAGAACACCAAGAGAAAGACCTGGACTTTGGCAGCCACCTCAAAAGCACAGGATACTAACTGTGAACGTTACATTTCAATAAGTTACTATATGGCAAGATCGAAGTGGCGTTTCCTGAGATCAGCAGAAGGGAAGCCTTCTTGCCCTTGAAATCACTACTGCAGTGCACCAAGGAGAGAAGCATACAGGACAGTGACCAGAGTATGGAGGAGAGAGATGCACCAAAACCAGCTTTCCAAAGTCCTGTTCTTGTGAATGGGTTATATGATTTCAGTCTACAAAGGATCTGAAAGGAACTATGTTTTATAACATCTCAGCTGAAAGAGACATTGAACTACCTGAACTGTTTATCAGTAATAATAATTTTTAAAAAATCCCTAGCACGATTCAAATCAATTAATTAACACTCTGAAAGTCAAATCTAATGCTGAAATCAATAAGGTATTCTGTACGGCAACATTTGTCACACCTCTGGAGTCCTTATAATAGAGTCCAAGGTGAAATGGAGTTGAAAGTGCTTTTACTTTCACAAAACAATGTAGTGAATAAGTTCTATTTCCTTCTAATATAATGAACTTCAGTCCTTTAAACAGAAGGGATCAGAAAGTTTTCCTTGAAAGCATGAAGCTCTACTGGTCTCTTGTCATTCTGCTAGCAGCACTGCTCCAGCAAAGGGTGAACAGAGCTGTTAAATCAGTGTACATATACATGTGACCTTCAGTATGGAGTGTTTTTTTGAGCAACCATGAAGTGTCTACAATAGTGACAAGTTATTTTCTGAGTAATCTTGTGCGTACATATATATCACAGGATGATATAAGATTTCATGTAGTAATCTTACTCTGCTCAGTGGAGTTAGGGTGACATATGCTGCTTTGTGATACAGAACGGAGTAAAATTGAGTTTTCTAATATAAGTCCTGACAAAAATAGTAAGTGAAATACCAGCAGTGCCAAAGACGATGGGGCAAACAGAGCCACTGTTATGGGCTTTGTAATATCTCTGACACAGTCCTTGATTTTTAGAATTAATTTCACTGGGAAATGGAATGTCTGACAAGACACAGAGGTGATTTTTAAGAGGGCCAGTGACAGAAGCGACCTCAATTTAACATATCAGCTGAAGGATAGTACCTCTTATCATGTAGCTTCTTCTAAAATCACTCTTCAGTGACAGCATCAAATATGAGCCAAAGTCCCAAGGCAATACAACAACCACCTTGCAACTTTCTGCTCCAAAAGCACATGCATACTGAAAAATTAACACTCTGTCACCAGGGACTTCATAGATTAATAGAAACTCATCAGGAACCACAGGTTATGCAAAAAAAGCCATTCGACAAAACTACTTCCTATCCAGAAATAGTTCCATTTCCTTATCTTCCAAGAAAGAAAGCAGCACTGGACTCATTTCCCAATGGATGAAGGACATGAGTTTTAAGAGATACACTGCAGTATTCACACATGGACAAGGACTCTGCACACATGGAGGAAAAGTGCAAAAGCCTTTATTGCGTATCCGAAATTCCCTTAAATACCAGTAGCTACAGGATATCACATATAAACAGGAAAGATGTTCACCTTTCCATTGTCTCTTCACAGAGACTGTGTCCCCCAATCACCTGGAGTATTTCCCAGACATTGCCTATTACGGTAAAAGGTAAACAATACCTTACAAGGTCACAAACTGCAATTATCACATCTCATAGGGCTGACACTGTCCAGAAACCCACAATGCTCTCTCAGCCCATCCCCGGTGACCTGGCTGTAATCCCAGGGTCACCTCCGGGTCTGAGAACGAGGCTCTCTCTTCGGCCGACAAGGCCTAATCTCCCTTCCAGCACACAGTGTACCCCAACAATACACTGTGCCTAGAAAAGTGAATTTTCAAGAATGTCCTAGCAGATAGCTTCCATTGAGCTCACTGAAATTTGGGTAACTAGGAGTGTTCAAAAATGTGCCTAAAATTACTTGAGTAAAGCAGCAAGTTAGATGCAATGTCATAAATGAAACTGCAGGGGGCCAGCCCTGTCCCATCCCTGTGCTCATCCCGGCCTTGAAGCTGATCACATCTCTTCACACTCTTCTCTTTTTTTTACACAGGATTCAGCTCAGCCAGTTGGTCACACTCTGATGGCAAACAACTGACAGCAAAAAGTCCAGAAATGTAATGAAGGAATTTAAAACTTGAACCTTGGTTCCATGTCATCTCTAGTAATAACATTCAGCAGCTTATGTCTGATCCTCTATTGTCTTTGCTTCACAGTCCAAATAGCCTACATTTCTGTGCCTTTAGGCTGCTGTACTATCACTAAAGAACCTCCTTCCCAAGATATGTTGCTTTTCACATTTTTAACTCCATATATAATTTCTGTCACCTCAGGAGGAGGAAAATCTCTAGAGCAGTGTTAACATCTCAGTTACCAGCTACTCATGTTTTAAATTAATATTTACAATGTTAATAAAAAATTCATTGTTTACCATGGCAACCTGTATCATACATATGCTACCGATGACAGTGAGAGAACCCATTAAAAATGAATAAAAAATAACCACAGAAATGAACCATATACATTTCTGGAAACATGATACTTCCAAGGAAGGTGAAAAAAATTAATCGGCTCTATTAAAAATCCAGATTTTCGTATCAATGCAAGGGAGACTGGAACATGAAATGTTGGGAGTGAATTATGAATCTTCAGTTTGCAAAGAACTTCCCCAATTTGGGTCTGTACAGTCTAACAGACAGAAAATTAATAATATCAAAATAGAATTTGGATGTAAAAATCTCAGTTTGATCCTACTTCTGTCTAAACTTTATATTCCGCTATTCCATTCTGACACAGTTATTTTATTAAAATAGAAGCTTTGGAAAAATTCCCATTGGCCTATTTTTTTGTCCCACCTGTTGGTTTGGCTTTGTTGTTTTGCTTTTTTTAAGAACCACAAAATATTCTGACACAACACTAGAAGCTTATTTTAAAAACCAAATATTTCCCTGCCTTGATTCCAGGAAACTCTCTAGAAAATAGCAAGCCTGGACATCTCATAAGTACTAAACCAAATTTGTTTCTGAAGAAGGCTTCTGCCTAATCAGGTCTGTGGTAAAGCTTTTTCAGATGAAGTATGTGATAAGGAACAGCATCCTTGCCCTAAAACAACAGAAGCTCACCTCCTGCATCTGAAAGACACAGATTCAAGTCCCTGTGCTCTCCTGTCTGTGCTGGCTATAATCCTACAAGCAGCTGTAGAGGTAAACACAATTTACTTGTACCTGTGTATTCAACTGAAGGGAAGAAACTCTGCTCAAGTGTAGCCCCTCCCAGAATGGCAATACAACCAGAGCAGGTCACTCTCATGCCTCAGAAATAACTCTGCTGATTTCAGAAAAAATACAGCAAGGATAAATTTAGCTCTGCACAATAAAAATGAGAACTTTATTGCAGCTGAACAATTGTCTGTACCCTATCTTTTCTGAGTAGACATAAAACATCAGGGGACAAATACTCAGTATGGTGTATTATTTTTGCTGTTGTCCCTGATACCAGTTACTGTCAAAAAATAGAAATATTTTCAGAGCAATAAAAAAAATACTCCTATACTTCCTACTCTTCTTTAATTATGGGAAAAGGGTATTAAAACATCATGAATTACTATTTTTAATAGAAGATTTTTATGTGCAATGACTTTTTCCAAATATTAATAAATCAGGGGGAAAGGCTTGGACTCCTTGCAAAATACAGAATACATTAGGTACAATTTGGTTTTATTGATTTTCAGGAGCATTTACAGAACACAAAGTACAGTATAAAAAGAATATATTGCTTAAATATATTCACAGGCATGTTATTTTCATTTCAGAACTTTAGAAAAATAACAGAAGATCTTTCCAATCTGCTGTATGCTGGCTGCCACTTCTCTGTGGCATTTGGGACAGCATTTACTGTGAAATGCAATGGGGTTTACTTTCAATATGGTCCAAGCACCAAATATTTGATATTCCTTTCTATTCACTTAGAAGGAACAGGTTATCCAAAGCTACAGAAGGAGGATCTTAAGGAGCATCCCAAGCCTTCTTAGGCCAATGGTTTGGTTTAAAAGTCTGTGCCCTGATGATGTCTTAGGGTTCAAAGCAAGAAGAACATGCTGGTAAATATTTAGGATTTCAACATGAGACATAAGGATGCACTCAGATGACTCAAATTGGGGTTATGGTGACCATCACACTTCTAGCCAGCTCACAAGACAGAGTACAGAATGGAAGAATCAAACCTCAAAACAGCTCCTGAAACAGCTGGGTAAACCACTGACAAGAGTCGGAGTCACAAGAAATGCTGTGAAGCAGATGAGAGCAGAGCCAGGAAAAACAGACTGAAGACCAGAAGACTGAGCCAAACAAAGGCCTCAGGATGAAAGGCAGACCTTTCTCTGAAAGGCAGACTGGAAAGGGCATAAATAATTTTGCCAAAAGCCAAGCAGACACACAAACACAGGGGATGCACAGGCACACAAACCCAAATGAAGCAAAGCTGCATGCTGCCTGTGAGACAGGGAGCAACTTACTGGGTCTTTAGTATTTTTGAGAGGCCCTTCCTCTGACACGGACAGAGGAGCCTGTACAGCAGCTCCTATGATATGGCTGATACAGCACATGTAGAACTGTGGCCTACAGGATTTGTGTAGACTTATTCACTAGAACTGATGTTTGAAAAGTGATTCGGGTGCCTAAAAACAGATATGTAAAGATATCAGAATGGGACTGGTTGAAATAGAACAGGACTTACTAAGACTTGTGCACTTCTGGAACAGCTGTTGGAAGCCAGGTTGGGTACGAGTTGTTTACAACAGGACTGCACAGTTTTAGCACCTGGACCACTTACTTTGTTGCTGACATGGCAGCATAGACAGAAAACTCAGTCAGCCCAAATGACAGATACAGAAGTTCCACAGTGGTTTCACCAGACAAACAAAATGAAGCCTGACGCTCCACTTATCCTTTTATCATTTGTATGTCAAAACACTGCTTGGTTTTGAAAAGTATTACTGTTTCCAGTCTAATATCGGCTCCATCTCACATTGTGTGGCATCTCAGCTTCTCTGATCCAAGCAGTCTTCCATTCCAGAAATAAATGCAACAAATTTCACATAAAAATATGAGTTCAAGTAAAGTAGGAGTGCTTACAGGTCAAATGGAGGATTGCTATAAATTACATTCCAGAAAGTCCCTACACAAAGCAGTATTTCACCACAAGACAGCACAGGCTTTTCTAGAAGAAAACAGAGACAATTCAACAGGAACAAGTTTCTCTAAACCAGAGGTTTATATTTATCTAGGTTACAGATTTACTTAACTAGAATTTCTAAATAACTAAATATGCAATGAAAATATGTTATGAAAAGCAAACAAAAACTAATGAATACACAACCACTGTAAAATGAAGCCTATTATAAATTTTATGGGACTACAAGTGAAGGACATGTCTGAAGACCAAAATATTTATGTGCATAACAGAGATCTGATGCACAATTTCAGCTATTCCATTTGAAAATTTTGCTTATAGCTTTCCTGAAATGTATTAGAAGTTTAAATACTGGTACTTCTCTACGAAAACTGGATACATGTCATTAGCATGGACTAAAGAAAATAAAAAGAGAAGATACAAATAGAATCACGTCATATTTAGAGTTAGCAGAGTGTTAATCCCACTGCAAGGTCAGGCCCACCTATTACTTCATGTACTAGCTCTGGCTGGGATGGAGTTAATTTTCTTCACAGCAACCTGTAAGATGCTGTGTCTTAGACTGATGGCTAAAACAGTGTTAATAACACACTGATTTTAAGCTAATGCTGAGCAGTGCTTACAGTGTGCCAAAGCCACTTTGGGTTTTCCCTCTATCCCCCAGCAAACTGGCTGGGGTCAGACAGGAGGCTGGGAGGAGTCATGGCTGGGACAGCTGACCCAAGTTATCAAAGGTTATTCCATGCCATATGCCATGCTCAGCAATAAAACTGGGGATGGAATCTTTCCAAGGCAGTCATGGCTCAGACACTGCCTGGGCATGAGTCTGTAGGTGAGCAGGGGTGATCGCCTTTCTCATTTTTTTCTTCATTTACTAAACTGTCTTTTTCTTGACCGACAAGTTTTTCTTGCTTTTGCCCCTCCAATTCTCTCTCCGTTCCTGCTGTGGGAGGATGTAAGAGAGGGGCTGGTGGGTGCTTTGTTGCTGGCCAGGGTCAACCCATCCCATTGTGTCACCAGAGGAAGACAAACGTATCCTGTCTCTCCCATTCACTGGCTCTGCTGGAGAAGCTGAGACTGACTTTAAGTCATCACTTGACTTTACCAGCATTTTGCACACACTTCATGATCTGCAGAGCCCTTACAAAGGCAGGTAATATCTGAAAACTAAAAAGCTGGGTAAATTTGCTTTCTGCCTTGGAACTGCCCCAAGCTAGGAAATTATTCCTTACAAACCATGAGCTGTTAACAATGAAATTGCCATTAATGCATAAATGTTTCCTGTGCTATGCTCTTGCTTGACCTTGCTTGTAGGTGTGCTGGCCAACTGCTAACATGATCTACATAGTTTAGCAGGAGTTTATGGAGAACTTGGCTCTGAAACACAGTTATTTGCAATGCAGAGGACCATGAGAACAGATCCTCTGAGTTTGTCATGCTGTCTTCTGGCAGAAAAGTACAGCATCTACTTTAGAGCTCTCAGAGTTATCTCTGAATTCTCAACTTCTTGTTTATCCATATTTTATTCACTTGGGTTTGTACCAAAGTATTAATAATAGCTACTGAAAAACAACCAACAGTCCCAAACAGCTCCTTCTGTCCCAAAAAACAGAAAAACTCTCAGATCAGTGTGTAGCCAGTTACTAATTTATCTGCAGAGCAGTGTAGAGCAGTGCAGAGCTGCATGAGATACAAGTCGCCTCGGGTACTCCAGCTTTCCAAAAGCACAACCAGCTCAGAGTTAATTAGCACGACAATGTACCGGGACACTTAAGCAGGTTTTCTAGCTCATACAGAATTCTTTGGTACTTCCTGACTACTGTCAGCTTTCAACTTACACAAAGTTAGTCTGGGTGGATATATCCTACAGAGAAAACAACACTGTAAAAATAGCACAAATATACCATTCAGTATTTGTGTATAATGCAGAATGAGGAAGACCAATGCTTCAACAGTTCATAACTGCAAAATTATATTACAAATATGTTTCCTATATATTCCTATTTTACTTGAAGTATTCTATGATTATATGATTCTTACTTTCCTCAGCATCTTCAAACTTGCATGTCCCATTCCAAGGAGGGAGTGGATTTTTATAGCTGTTACATGACAGTAATTTTATTCATTAAGACTTTACCAGCCAAAGCACTTGGGGAATCATAAAGTAATAAACACATGAAAAAAACCACAAAATAATTTTTTTTTAAGAGTGGTAAAATACAAATTAAACAAGCGAGGAAAGGTGGGTCTAATAAATACAGACATCACTAGTCATAAGAAAAGCTATTTCTTTGAAATGGAAGAGCCTGCTTTGTTTGGTAATTACGATGAACTAAAAGAGAAGCCATGGTGGGGCAGGGATTCTCCACCTCAGCGCTTTCCCACAGCACAGGCATAATGACCACCCAATACCAATATCACAGAGCAGAGCAAGAGGTGCCGGTCACACCATCTCTAGAGATGAACACAGTGCTGTTGAAGTGGTCAGTGTCAAAATGGTGAAGGTGTTCTTGATCACAGTGAGATCTTAAGGGAGAACAGCTTTGGCAAAACCTGGGAATGAGTAAGCAGAAATGGAAGCAGCACGTTAAAGAGGTTCTTCCACTCTAAACACAGTAGATGTAGAGATGGAAAGGGAAGAGCACAAAATAAAAGAGGAGGAAGAACAACACAGGGGCAAAAGCCAAGGACCAGTGATGTGTTGTAAAGGTGATGAGAAACAGCTCGTCTGATCAGACCAGAGAGCAGTGCAGAGACCAGGAGCTGGTAATGGAGTCAGAAGGAAAGACTACATGGTTTCATCTACAGCAGAAGAATTCCTATTTAACACCTATCATTAAAGTACAGATTCCCTTCTTGATAATTTATTTTATAAACATCTAGCACAAGAATATTCACAATGCTGAACCAATAATTTTCATTTGGTTTCTGATGATTAATAATCCATTAACCTGAGGTGATTCATGAATGTGAGGTGACCTCTAAAACAGCAGTGAAAGTACTTGGGTGACAACTGTTAGAAAACTTAAAGCAGCCACGTTCTTGCTTTCTGAACAAGGTGCAAACACTGTAGATGTAAAACAAGTGCTTTCCTTCAGTTCTGTCTGTACTGCCTGGCACAAGATTTACATTCAAATTTTATATCCAAACCTTGGAGATATACCATAGTAACAGAATCCAAATGATTTTGAGGAAAATCTGACAAAAACACACATTTGCCTTAAATGCCATCGGCCTAGTTTTAATGCTGATATGAGGTCCTAAAACATGGTTGAAATTGCACCTTCAGAGATGCTTGTGGAAAGCAAACAAAGTGTGAAGCATTCATTTTAGGGACAGGTTTGAGTCTGTGATTCTTCACAGAAAGCACCAAAAATGTGTTAGGCAGATTTTATTTTGCAGTATTCACGCATGGGCAAGGACTCTGCACACATGGAGGAAAAGTGCAAAAGCCTTTACTGCATATCCGAAATTCCCTTAAATACCAGCAGCTAACAGGATATCACATCATATGAACAGGAAAGATGTTCACCTCAGTGTCCCCCAATCACATGGAGTATTTCCCAGACATTGCCTATTATGGTAAAAGGTAAACAACACCTTACAAGGTCAGAAACTGCAATCATCACATCTCATAGGGCTGACACTGTCCAGAAACCCACAATCCTCTCTCAGCCCATCCCCAGTGACCTGGCTGTAATCCCAGGGGCACCTCTGGGTCTGAGAACGAGGCTCTTTCTTCAGCCGACAAGGCCTAATCTCTCTTCCAGCACACAGTGTACCCCAATATATTTATATGGCAATTTTTTGAAAGCTTTTTATTCCCTCCCACTACAGCTATTTTTAGCTGAACTCTTTGTCCCCATTCTGGTCAGACTCATCTAGCCAGATTAGGATTAAATGGAGCACAGCAGCAGTCCCACAGGCGTGTTCACCTCCTCATTAATTAGGCTTAGAAATACAATTAGAAGCTCTTGCTGGTTTCCAGAGTTGAATAAAAGCAGAAGATAACCTTTCTACAATTTTGCTTTATGCTTCTTTCATTCATAGCTTTTCAAAACCATTGCACAATGTCACCAGAATGAGCATTCCCCCTTTGTCAGCCAGCTGGGAGCTTGGAGAACACCCTATCTATGGGACTGCACTGGGATTCTGAGCCCTAAAACATTGTGATGAAACAGAGCTCTGTGCACTGCTCCAACCAACCCTGCCGTTCAACATCCTGTCAGTCATCACAAAAAATACATCATAAGCAAAGGAGAAAGTAACACCTGAGCAATAAATAGCCACCTCAGGCTTTTATGGTGCTACTGGCAGCCTATTTGCCAGCATCTGGCCTGGCAATCCTTCACTGTACAGCACTCGCTTTGACTAATACAAATCACTTGTACACAAGGGCAGCAGAAACAAGCCCACAGCAACTAATTCATCAAATCTTAAAGCAAAATTAATCGAGGAAAATGTAGATCTGAATGTCAAAGTACCATTCCAGTAACTGCACTTCCACTGTTAGCCTGTGTGCAGAAATACAGACCAACAACTGCTGTCTTCTCGTCAAACCTGAATGTGACCAGAGTGCTGATCTCCCCTGCTGTCCAATTTTTCTGGTAAGTTGAGAGGCAACAATTGATTTTTAAGAAAAAAATATTAAGAAAATCCATGACACCACACTCAGAGAATCACAATGGATTTGACAACTCTTCTTTCAAGGCTCAATAATTTTGTCTCAAGGTGGAAAGCCACATCAGCATGACAGTAAATTGTCTCTGTCCATTTGAACAGCTTGGTTCTGACTGGTAACTAAATAAAGTAAGATAGACAATGCCTGATTGACACAGTTTTCCCATTTTTATATCTCCAGGAATGCTACAAGGCATACACAAGTGTCCCAAATAACATAAGGGCTATGAGAACTGTAATAGATAGCCAGATTTGTAAATCCTTGGGATACCAGATGACTTATGCATTATATTACAATAAATTGCCTCTGAAATTGTGGCATGCTGCTTTGGGGAAGGAACACTTCAGTGTCCTCCCAGGAACAGAACTTTTGTTATTCTAAATTGCTCTAATTAGAGCTCTTCAGAGCCCTGTGGCTATAGCTATTAGATTTCCAACACAGCGACAACATTCTCCAGGCAACAAGATGGTTACAAAATACACCCTTCAAACTAGTTAGCAAAAGGCTATGGGAACTCAAAAGTACTCTTTATAATCAGAGCAAGATGTATGATTCTGTATTTTCAGCCTAAGGAGAAACTAGGCAGAATGTAAGTATTACACATTCACTCTTGGGAGAGTTTTCTTAAAATGTTTACTTTAAAAATGATAAAATCTGAATGTACAGATTAACTACTTTAGAACTGCTCTAATTAAAAGCAAATAAGGTTGTCTCCCTACACACACACATCCCAACCTGCATTTCAGGATTAAAAGTTTCTGAATTCAAGCACTGATTTTATCTTTATTGTCCTCTATCTGAAATGGACCCACGGGGTATCTGATCCTCAGTCTTGGTAACCCTTATAGAAGAAAAATTGTTATTATTTTATACGCAAGGATCAGTCCCTTAATTTTCCACTAGACATCTTCCCAGAGCAGACTATGGAATACTGTGGCTATGTGGTCTGATCTGTGACCTTTTCTAAAGGGCACAGGTATGAATGTTTGTCTTCACTGCTATATGGTTCAGTAACAGTCTTACAGCTACATTAATATTTTTTAATTTGATTTAGGTATTTCCTAGTTACTGGCCTGAAAGGTCACTGCTAGAATATTTACAGAGATATTTTTGGTGGTTCCCCCCCCACCAAGCTTGCTCCCACCACAGCTCAATATTTGGTTCTGGCTGGGGTATAAAATTTGATTGGAGAAGATATTATAGCCTTTTCCTTTACCCTCAAAACATTCATAATAAAGTTCATATCTGAAACACAAATGTAATGGCATTCTGTTTGCTGCTTGAATATCAATAAACTACATCTTAGCATTAGGAGACAGAACTAGGTTTGGGGGTTTTTTTAGAGAAATAGAAATGTCTTAATTTTTCATTTAAGTTTTCAAGCACAAATCTTACATTTGTGGCATTTTTCATCTTGAAGGATTACAAGTTTCTTTACTGCAAGTGCAATATTAATAATAAAAAAGAGACTTATTCAGTTGATGTTTTGAATTTTCAAAATATCACAGAAATTCCCTCATGCTCACTACACAACTTTCTTGTAAGGTCCTGAAAAATTACTGCCCTGAATTGTAGTTGTAGAAACGCAGAAATGAGGTCAAGTAACTGCCCAAGACCACAAAGTTAATCATGAGAGGAACTGGGAATGATATTCAGACTACTTGATTCTACCACTAGCTCACAGAAACTAGAGGTTAGAGCCACTTTCAAACCACAAGTTGAAAAGTAGCAGCTGGTTCACCAAATCACAGAATGTTCTGAGTTGG
>VXBT01012845.1:0-12596 GCA_013400235.1 Oriolus oriolus | reverse complement strand
GACGGTCCCTCCCACTCCCTTCACTCAGCGCGGCGCAACGCGGCACCTCCGCGACGCTCCCTGGCCGAAGTTTCGCCAGGACTCTCGCGAGAGCGAGTGGCTCTAGATACTCCCGGCACCTCCTACATTTCCTCTTCCCTGCCGCTGTCTGGAGGTGAGGACTTATGGCCGTCAGTGAGCCGTCTCAATCCGCCCCCATCCTGCTCAGGGCGCCCTGGAGAGGCGATGAGGGAGCGAGGGCTTGAGGTCTCGGTCCGCCTCAATGTATTTGCCCCTTGGTATTTGCAGGGCTGGCGCGGGGGAGGACGGGTAGGGGTTGCAGATGGCGAACTTGGGGGTAGCTGGCTGGTGTGAGGTGGAAGCAGGCCCTAGGGAGAAGCTATAGCAGTGGTGATGACTTTCTTAGGACACCTTTGGATTTAATTGTGAAAAGACAGTGTAATTTCTGAGCAGCTCCTGTAGTTAGTTATCGGCAGTAAGATTAACAATACAGGTTCTGCTTATCAATGTTAGAAGCTTTAATATGGGGTTTTTAATTGCTTTTTTTGCAGCTGAGATCCAGAAATGGTGCGCTACTCTCTGGATCCAGAGAATCCCACAAAATGTGAGTTGTTTTCGTGAATGTTTGAGTAGAACTTGACCAAAGTAATTGAGATTTTAATTCCAAGAGTTCATCTTTTTTTTTTCTCCTGCAGCATGCAAGTCACGGGGATCCAACCTGCGAGTGCATTTCAAGGTGGGCAGTGTGTGCATAGTAAGAAATGCAATTTTATTTGAGTTTGGTTCGGTTTTGTTATTTTTTGTTGGGCATTTTTTGAAGGAAGTGTCTCTTATTCTGTATCATTTCATGGTTACTTAAGGGTGGTAGTGTAGGTTATGGCCTATGTTTGCTTTAGCTGCTTGTAATGGTTTTCATCCACAGGATCAAAAATAAGATACTGTGTCCTAAAGAGTTTTCTCCCTAATACAGATAATAAAATACACTAGGAAAACAGTTACAGTGAATTTAGCAGGAGGAATGGGGCTAGAGTGAGATGTGACATTTGTTTCATTTGTCTTATTCTGCCTTTCTGGTTGCTTGGAAGGAACATTGGATTCACCTGCTTATGCTGCTGCTCAAGAAGTATGGCAGGGGAGGCATGCGGTGTTTGGCATGAGGGCATAGGTCCCCCTGGAAAAGGTTTAGGTGTGGTAGTAAATCCAGGACATGTTTGAGTTAACCATGAAACCAAAGCTGAGCAGATGCTTTTCTGCTCCACAGTGGTACATAATTCACATGAAAAGAGATTTCAGTTATCTTGATTTGCTTTTTTACTATGATCAGGTAGGATTATAGTTACTCTCTGACTTCTGCATTTAGTATGTCTTAAGCGCTAATACTTTAGCCTTAATTTTTCTTTCTTTTCTCTCCTTTATAATTCACTTACAGAGATACTTAGATTGTTTCGATCTTGTGTTCTCATCACTTCCTCTGAGGTGCCATATTTGACATTTTAGTAGGAATTTATCCTTCAGGCCCCTGCTTCTTTGGATTAGTGGCCAAGGAGGAGCTATGAAAAGTATAAATACTCAAATTTTAATTTTGTTGGTTGGAAAGATCTAGGCATTACGTAAAAAACAATAAAGATGTGTTAGAGCTGCAAATTCAGTAATGGCAAGGGTTAGAAAAGTAGGTAGCAAAAAGAAAAAAATGTTCTTAATTATTCTTCATTCTTTAATTTAGGTGTGGGGCTTTTCTATGTGTGAGTGCTTCCTTTAAATTGAGTTTGTAGCAAAAAGAATAGGATCCAGGAAAGAGGAGTGGGTTTGCTCACATTGTAACTTGTACAGATGTGTTAACAACTTCACTGTGCTCTGTATTGCTAGAACACTCGAGAAACTGCCCAGGCCATCAAGGCCATGCACATCCGCAAGGCCACCAAGTACTTGAAGGATGTCACCTTGAAGAAGCAATGTGTTCCCTTCCGGCGCTACAACGGGGGAGTCGGTAGATGCGCCCAGGTGAGATCCAAGATGAAAATGTGGGAAGGATGCTGTGTCTGGTTAAGAGGAAAAGATGATTTTGAGATGGTATGGAGAATAGTCTGTCATTGTTGATTATAACTTTGTATTACAATATAGAATCATAGAATATTTTGGGTTGGAAGGGACCTTAAAGATCATCTAGTTCCAACCCCCTGCCATGGGCAGGGACACCTTCCACTAGACCAGGTTGCTCAAGAGGGAGAGAAGAGTTACTCTTAATTCCAGTACAGCATTGCATCTACTTGCAGTGTCAAGTAATTTATCAAATTTAATTGTTTTGTTATGCAATGTTGATTGAAGGGGATGTAATGGCAAGTCAGTGGTGCCTGAAGGGTAAATTGTATTGTACTGGGACAAAAATGGAATTATTGTTGTCTTCTTCCAGGCCAAGCAGTGGGGCTGGACGCAGGGACGCTGGCCCAGGAAGAGTGCGGAGTTCTTGCTGCACATGCTCAAAAATGCAGAGAGCAATGCTGAGCTCAAGGTAGGCTGTCAGCATTACTGAATGCAAAGTGTTCACGTCGTGCTGCGTGTCAGCACTCCTGAACTGGGTGTCTCTGACATGGAAGGCCAGGTAACACCTGCTTTGTCAATGAAACTGAATTGTATCAAGGTGTTGGTATACTCTTTGAATTAGGCTGTGTTTTTCAAGTTAAAATGGGAGTAATAATTTTTCAGAGGGAGATAGTTTGCACATGGTTATCAACTGTTTAAGTGGTGTTTAGGTCTCCTAAAAACTACAAAACAAAGCAAAATGTGAACTCTTGGTCAGTTTGTATCTTTGTAATATACGTGGTGCTTAATTTAGTAATTTTGATGGCAGTAGTGACTCTTAGGACACCTTTGGAGTAACTGTGAAATAATAATTGTCTCTTTCTGAGCCATCAGCATAATTTTAAATTGATTGTGATGCGTAGAGGGGTGGTCTCTGTTTTTCTGACTTTGGAGCTTGCTCATTTCTGTGACACTGTCAAGTTTGGCTGTTTTATTTGCCAGCAGTGGTATGTGTCTGGGGAGGTGATTATTCACATTTTTGCTGTGGAGACTATTTATTTGAAGATAAAAAACAAGTCACAAGTTTTATTCCTCTCCCTGCTAGGGTCTTGATGTGGATTCTCTGGTCATTGAGCACATCCAGGTTAACAAGGCTCCCAAAATGCGCCGACGCACGTACAGAGCACATGGTAGGATCAACCCCTACATGAGCTCCCCCTGCCACATCGAAATGATCCTCACTGAGAAGGAGCAGATCGTTCCCAAGCCAGAGGAGGAAGTTGCTCAAAAGAAAAAGGTAGAGCATCATACCCTTAAGTCCTCTTTAATGTCAGTAGCAGGAAAGCCGAGTGTTCATACTTGGCATTTTTCAGGCAGAAGAGTTGCCGTGATGACTATCTTAGGACACCTTTGGAATACCTATGAAAAAAAACGTTCTTTCTGAGCAACCTCAATATTTATTGTGAACACAACATTGATAACTTCAGAAAATGGTTTTTGGGGATTTATATCGTACAGGGAGTTTGATCTTCCCTTCCTCAGTTCACGTGTGTGAAACTGGGGTGTGCTGCAATAAGATTTAAATTGCAAGCCTGTAAGCAATGTAGTACTTGTAGGGACACATATGTATGTGCAAGTATGATCAGTGGATCATTTTGTAAACAGGTAAACAAATTTCTAACAGTTCTCAGTACCTTCAAAAGATAACTGTACATTTATTTGTAACATGTTTTGGGAAGGTGGTGTCTCATTTTGCCATTTTCTCATTTCTGTATTTGTTTTTCAGATATCCCAGAAGAAGCTGAAGAAGCAAAAGCTAATGGCTCGGGATTAAATCTGCTCTGACAGATGTACATAAATAAAATGAGAAAGTTTAGATTTATTGCGTGCGTTTCTCTGTTTTGGCTTTAGTAGGGTGTTGCTGTGGTACAGCCACAGGCAGTGAGCACAGTAGTCGGGATGCTTGTTGTTGCAACGCTGGGGATGCTGTTGACTTACCGCTATTATTCATATATAAAGCGAGATAATTTGGAACAAGCGCAGGCATTCACTGTCCTTACCCCACTGTCCTGGCCCGTTCGGGCTGCCTGATGGTAGCTACAGCCCGAGCGCGGTGGCTGGCAGCCACCGTCGGGCGCTGACGCGGCTCCTGGGGGCGGGGCGTGGGCCACATGACGCGAACGCCGCCTTTTCCCATTGGCCGCAAGTGAGTAGGAAGCGTGGGGACCACTTCCGGTGTGGTGGAGGAAGCTGCGGCGGCCGGTAACGGCGCTGGATCTGTGCCGACGGAGGTGAGTGTGGGGCGGCATCCGACGGGACTGGGGCTGCTCCCCCAGGGTCTTTTCGTGGTCTGCCGCTCCTCTAGCCCGGCTGTGGGCTGCCCTTCTATGGGGCCGGAGCGGCTCCGTTAACCGGGAGCGGACGGAGTGAACCCTGAAATGTAATAGCCCATGCTAAGGTGAGGAGCTCTTAGGTTTCAACGCGTATTTGAGTGGAACTTCACCAATTCGGAAAAATCTTTGTGCTCCCTCCTTTATTTCAGCGGGAGGGGGAATCGACGCCGCGTTTTTCTTTTTTTTTTTTTTTTTCTTACTAACCAAGGAACAGAGCATCACCAAATCACAGAAGAAACTTGTGAACAGTATTTCACTATTAGGACGGGTGTTATACTTCCAGTGGCTTGCTTTTACATCTGGCAGAGGTACGACTTATTTTTTGGCCTGAAATCTTCACACAAACTGGCTGCAGAGACACGTACAGTTAGCTCAGAAGGCCAGCCTGGGGTGTTCCCTCCAGCCATGTTCTTTAGCTGGTGGCTGAATCCACAAGATATTGCTGGAAATTTTGTATCTAGGAAGTTCTGGTGGAGAGCATCTGAATTATCTTTTTCAGTGAGTTTAAAGGATTAACTCATTTGTGTTCTCTTGATTGAAGATTTCTCTCTGAGTTCAGAAAGTAGATCCTAGAAAACTATATTTGAAGCAGCCAAAGCTACACTTGGAAGTAGTCAACTGAAAACTGATATTTTGTTCTTCCACAGGGCTAAAAATCTTTAGGATAGCTCAAAAAAAAAAAGTGAAGCTGATCCCAGATGAAGTGTGCACATCTGCCTCTTCATTCTCCATCTTGGAAAGCTTTTGTTTTGCTTCTTAATGTAAGAATTCAGAGAGCAGCCTAAAAAGGAGGAATGTGAAGGGCAAAGTTGCTGCTGTGCAGCAGAGCATATATATTGCTCATCAGCGATATATATAATACAATATATATTGCTCATTGGCACCAAGAGGGACAGCTCTAATCCTACTTAACTGTTTCCTCTCTCAGTTGTACCTTTTTGCCCCTGTCCTTTGGTTTTCCCCTTTTTTTTCATCGCAGACTTCAGGCTCCTGTTTTTGAAGAGTTCCTCCTGGTTTGGGGAGAGAGGGAAGGATTAATTTTCTAATAGTTTGGCCAATTGTATGGGATTGGTGTGGGATCAAGTGATTCCTCTTGCACAGGAGGAAGTAACCCATATTTTGCTTCTCTCAAATCCTGACTGGGATTCTCTTCCCTCCTCCCACTGACCTGCCCTTCAGTGGTAGCCAGCCATTGGGTAGATTGGAGTCCTGCTGTTTAATTTCACTTTAAATAAAAAGGGAATATGAAAAGCAAGCCTTTGGACCCACTGTTATAATATAGTAAGAACTGGGCTAATATCTGCAGCTTGCTGCTTAAACTGTTTTTGTGTGGTTTAAGCAAAAACTTTTATTTTCTGAATTTGTTTTTCAAAGTTGCAGCTGTAGGACTGATGAATTAATAGCAAGCTCCTTTTTTGTTAAAATATCAAGAATGTTTCCCTTGTTGAGAACTTTATAAAATTGAAACACACAGCATTTTTGAGACATTAACAGCTAGTCCATAATTTAAGAATCTTTTATGTTTGAATATCAACTAAAATCTTCATTATTTAAAGACATTTTTTTTTTAGCTCATGGCATACAAACAGTCATCCTAAGTTGTTTTTGGTTTTTTTCCTCACCAGCTTTGTCACAGAACAAGAAGCAGCTATGGTGTGCATTCCTTGCATTGTCATTCCGGTCCTCCTCTGGGTCTACAAGAAATTCCTGGAACCGTATATCTATCCCATTATCGCACCTTTCATTAAGCATGTGTGGCCCAAGAAAGCTGTGCAGGAAATGATAGCCACAAAACAAGGTCGAGGAGGCAGTGGTGGAAATCCACAGGCACCTTCAGCCACAAAAAGAGATCAGGAGGATGAATCTGGAATTTATAAAGTAAGATTAATGCATTTAGCTAACCAGGGAAACTGCGGATAAAGTACCCAGCAATAGTTAAGCAGGGGCACTGTAAAAGAGTAAAACATTGCATGTTTTTACAGACATTTTTGTGGCTATTTTGTTATGAAAGGGAGTTGCTGGTACTGAGCCAGCTAGAAATAGTTGCTTCAAGACAGCTTCTGGTAGGTCTTGGAAGGATAGGAATTGCACCTGTTTTCTGAAACAGCTTAGTTAATTTCTTTTTTTTTAATGCCTGGCTAATCTTTCAGAGAAGAAAAAAGTCAAATAATTGGTACATCACACCAGATACATGAAGCAGAATTAAAAAGAAAAAGCACTCTTCAACCACCTCTGCCTCTTGTAATGAGGGAAAATGTTTAGTGCATCTAAATTGTGCATTTATTTTTTATCTCTTCTATCAAAATGCAAAGATATATATATATATCTTGTCTCTGCCCTCGTTCCCCTCCTGAAGTAATAATTATTTGTAAATCTAAAGAGACACCACCACTTCGGTTTTTGTTGCAGATTTCTTCATAGATCATCACTGGCTCTGCTTCTAAAAGCCATTTTCATCACCGGCTGTTACTGTTCTGGGTGTGGAGTCCTTTTTTGACATCCCATTTATCATGCTGTCTTTTATTTGCAGTTTGAAAGCAATGGTGTTGCAATTGGAATTGCTGCAAAGAGGTCCACAGAAGTTTGTGACAAGAAAATGGATTAAAGGAATTCAATCCTAAGGATTTTATTCCCTTGTGTCCAGTATGAACTGGTGGTATTTCTCCTCTCACTTTGAGACTTTTATTCTTTGCATGTTTTAGCTGAATAAAACCCCTTATCACTTATAGGAGAGAGCTTCTTTTGCCACATAAATGGCAGCTAGCACATTTATTAATTTAAAATGTTTGAAAACTGAAGTTCTTCTATCTTCCTCACTGGAACTACTTTTCATCTATCATCTATTTGGTGTGATTGGAGTTTGTGTTTAATAACTTATGAATAAATCTAGCTTTGAAAGGTAAATGTATCTTAGCATCTTAATTCATTAACTGCTAGTGTAATCCTTCAGGCTTTCACCTTAAAAGCTATGGCTGTTCTTGACCTTGCTTAAGAACTATGGATTGCATTGTGGTGACAGACGTATCATGGTTAAATTATGAAGAGTTTAGATTTCTCATGCCAAATCTGTGGATGAGCTAAAGGAGTTACGCTATATGTAAAATTTACTTAACTTACTAAAAGCAGAAAGTCTTGATATGCTACTTCCATTAATCATACTTCCATTAATCATTTTCCTGGAAATATTGTGCCTTTCTTTCCTGAAGAGGAGCAGTAGAGGCATGATGCAAGAGAATTGTTGCTTTATATTCTGTTGCAGTGGTTTAGAATGCTGCAGTTCTGTCTTCCAAAAAAAGCCCCACCCTCCAACAAAACTCTCTTTAACATGTTTGAGGAATTTGAATTATAATAAACCAGGATTTTATTTAAAAATAAGTTGCTTCATATAATTGTTCTTAGGCTTCTGAGCTATAAATATATAAAGTGGTAACAAAGTTTTTGAAAATCTGGAGACAGGCCCCAGGCAGAAGGAGATCATAAAACTGCTGACTTCATAATAAAGACCAGCTTTGCCTCCTCCTGGGAAGATGCATTCTGCTACTGACCTGCATCCCAATTGTGAAGCGTTTTAGATGTCCCTGTGCTTAGTAAGGAATAAAAATTAACTCCTGCTTTGTCCTCTCTTCCAAAACAGAGTGCTCTTTAAAAGATTCAAAACCATTTCATCAGTTTTGGATTGTTAAGATTTATTTTCCCTAAAATCTTACCTAAGGTATGCTTAAAAAGGCTATGCTATTTCCCCATTGTTTTTGACCTCTGTATTGTTGGATATTTTGCCCACATTGTTGCAACAAATTGTACCCTTATCAATGAGAACTTCACCTGGTAAAAGGTGGGTGTAATCTTTGCTGGGGTGGATTGGGTTTTCTTAACCAATCAACCCCCATCTCACCCTAAACAATAAGTTCCTCTGCTACCACTACTGTCACAGTTCATGCTCTAAATCTGAAAGCTGGGAACTTTCTAAGGGTCTGGAATCACCTTGCAATGAGAAAGGAGCAAACTGCCTGAGAAAGTCACTCCCATGTATTTCAAATGGCTGTAGAAATGGAGATTGATGGCAAGTGTGCAGCTGAACAGAAGTATGTGTTCTGACATTGTGAGGATATCTGAAAAGATTGTCCCTTTGCTCTGCTTCCTGTCCCAGGGCAGGTAACCTCAGCCACTGTTTTAAAATGTTGGGCATCTCATAAACAGGCCAAAATTTTAGAGTATATCCACCCCTAACAGGTGTGAGCACAACAAAAAGTAGAGCAAGAGCTGTACCAGGGCTCCTTCAATTTGTAAATGTATGCAGTCAATTTATAAAGTGTACATAATTAATTATTTTGAGTTATTTAGGATATTATTATACAAGAAAGTACAACAGACTAACATGGAAAATAAAGTGTATAGTAAATTAGACTGTAGGCTGAACTAGGCTTCTAGCAGTGTGCCAGGACTGTATTTAAACACCAGGCCTACTGAAAAGACTGCAAAAAGCAAATCAGGCAGATAATGTGAGTAAAATTATACCATTTTGTGCTTTCTGAAATGGGGTTTCAGTACTTTTATTAGCTGCAATTAAACTCTAACGTGAGTATTCTGCATCCTGCAACTTTCCTGAATGAGATACTTCACTGGAAGTTCCGGCAGATTGGTGTTAGAATGTCGGTGATTGAAATACGGACCCAGCCCGGCAGGGAAAACTGAATCCTCTTTATTCAAATAACAAGCTGGTTTTATACACTTACATGACCTATCACACACTGCCATGTCAGCAGCACACCTTTGAATGTCTCTGTATTGGGTGACCCGCCTGTCAGCTCTTGGCAGCCTCCTCCCCCAGGGTCTGGGGGAGACAGGCTTCTTTGTGCTACCATGTGCTTCTTTGTGCTACCATGTGCTTCTGCAGGCACATCTCACAGCCTGCAGCCCAACTCCATTTTATCTCCCCCACATTAGAACTCTTCTGTTCCTGTTCTTTTCCAAAAATATGTCAATAATCCTATTGTGTGGTGAATAGTAAAACAATCAGGTGAAAGCAAAGGAACTGCCTGAGCCTGATCATCTGCTGGGATGCAAAGAACTGTACAAAGCCTTGTTTAAGAAAAATAAGTAGACAGAAATTAAGGAAATAATTACATGAGAGAATAATATATATCAAGTAAATTGAATTTAACAGAAAATTCTCATATTTTTGTTACTCACTAAAACCAAGATTTACAATAGGGCTTAGGCACATATTGATATAGCAGCTTCATTTACACCAAAGAAAATTGCAGAGTAGGCATCTTTAGGGCCCAAAGTACTTCTGCAAATCTAGTCCTAAGATCTTCACCATTAAAGATGTCTGGTTTTATTTAAATACTATTGAGGAAGGATCAAAAAATCAATACTTGAAAATAGTTGAAAAATAATTCAAATCAACTAAGTTTGAATATTTTTTTTATGGGCAGGTCTAAATGTGTCATGGTACCTTCCATGTGTTGGTTTGCAAAGCTAGCTGGATGCTAAGGACTTAATTTAAATACATGTTTAAAAAACCGCAAGTATATGCAAAAAAATCTTAAAAGTTGAGAAAGTTTTATGTTGCTGATTATTTTCATTGGCCTGATTCTGCAAGCAAAGAATTGAAGATGATCAGACCCTAAGGATGTCTAAACTGATAATGAATTCTGTGCAAAATTATCTTTATTCAGATGTGTTCATAGAACACAGTTAAATTCTCCCCACAAAACTGATCTAATGACAGTAATACAATATGTTGTTATTACTGAAATATAGCAATCACACCCCAGCCTTCTGGGAGCTGTTGGGCATGCTGCTATGGTTCAGTCCTTGGAGTCATTCCTTCTTGATCTCTGTACAATGCAGAATTTTATTGCTGAAAGAACAGTTGTTTCAGAGGCTGCAGGTAAAGGAAATGAAGAAAAATATAATTTACACTTAGATTAACTAAATCTGTATTCAATGAGAAGTAATTCTGTTTCATTAAACTACCTAAGACATGAAAGTAGGGATTATCTTCCTTGTGCAGTTTTCTAATTCTTCCAGCGACTCCCGACAGAAAGTCAGCTAGTTTCATTGGGGGCCCAACTTAAATGCCTCTATGCTTCCAGGTGGGGTTGCTGGAAATGATATAACCATCCTAATTAAGTTTTCTAATTAACTGTTTAATTAACTTTTAAATTAATTGTTTTAATCATAATCAGTGTATTAGTCTTAAGCAGTGTAATTTTCCACTTTAGCCAGCACATAGCTAAGCTTTTTTCACAGAGTGCTATTATAGAGTGCGGTTATTAGATTACTGAAACTTTAAGTTTTGCTAAACTAACCCTGATAAGCTTCAATGAACGAAGCCTGGGGGAGCTAAAGTCTGAACACCTGGAATCCAGAATATATAGCCCTCCAAGGATATGTTGAAGTAACCAGAAAATAAAGAAGAGACTAACAAAGACAATTCAATATGTGCTGGAAACTCCCTGTCTGGGAAAAAGATAATAAAAAGAGTGAAAAATGTGGACTAATTAGCATGAGAAGCGAGAACTCAATAACCAATAGAAGATAGAATACTAATTAATTAAGAGAATTATGTAATTTAGAACCACTGAACATTAATTTCTTTGTTTGCTAAAAATGTATAGATAAGTGAAAAGTTTTGAAAGTTGTGTGCATGTAGGTGGAACCATCCCTATGCACCTTGGCCAGAATAAAGTAATGCCTACTCCCTAATACTAAAAAAAAAAAAAAAAGTGTAAGAGTTAAATTTATCCCAATGTTTTTGGTGACAATTTTTGGTGACCTAGATGGGACAACTGCTTCTGACGTGCCACGGATTCATGGGATCGAGAGGGGCTTCAGCACACACCAAAGGTTTTTCAGGGAGATCCTCTGATCCCCATATCTAGTGAGTTCAGGGCAAGGCCCCATGGATTTTATAACGGCATTACTGAGAACACTTAGGTATACCTAACCATAAGCTGCGGCTGAAAATCGCTGCAGAAATTGAGCTCTATAATATAATTGGGTTATAAAAGTGGTGATACAACTGTAAAAAAGGAGTGCGATGTTTGGGTTATAAAAAGGAATCCCTAGTGATGATATAATTGGCTACTTTCTATTAAATATAATTGTAAAACTATATGAGTGTCAAAGGGTGTGGGTTTGAGTCCTACTGCTTTGTTGGAAAACTATATAAGAGAATCAGAAGGTGCACACATGGGTTCAAGTCTTGCTTGCCTACACATTAGTCAGACAGTGCTGCATGCACATGAGCTGCCTTGTAGAGGGGTTTGCCAGATAGTCTGCACCTATTAAACCCTATGATAAGCATTAATGCCTGAAATGTAAATTATTTTGTGAATGTGTGTTATAGTATTATTGAGCCTGCCTGACTTGGGGATGCCCCTAGTGTATATATATATATATATAAAAAAAATCATTTGCTGTAAGTGTTAAATGCAAGTGTTTGTTTATTGTATAAGTTTTTAAGTATTTGATGTGTATTAAATGTTTATTTATTGTGAATGTTAGAACATAAATTGTCAAAGCATCTCCTAAGCTAGGCTTGTGGTTGCTAAAAAGCAAGAAGCAGAGAAATTCTTGAGCTTTTTCTCAATATTCTGTGAGAGCATTGCTTTCACACGCAGACTAGATGAAAATAGCAGAGATGGTTTTGTAAGCTAATTCTTTATCTGTGCACCTGGGGTTTGTTGTCCATAGTTGTTTGGTATTCTGAAGTAAATATTTTCAAATGGGAGTTGTATAGCTTCCACCAATCATATTAAGGGGTGGCTGGTAAAAGAACCAATGGCCTCCTTTCATCTTTGCGAACCAAGGCATATAAGCTGTCTTTAATTAATAAACGGGGCTCGCTCGCTCGAATCTCCTCAGACTGGACTCGGACTTTGTGTCGTAATTTCTCTCCATCCCCGCTACAACAGTGACATAGGCTTGCGTGTTTAGAGTGCTCTCTAGTGTTGGCACAGCGAGAGTTACTGTTTTAGTGTTAATTATTAAGAGTGTTTAATCTTCAGTTACCTTTTAGTAATTGCAATGTCTGGATTTGCATTAATTGTGGATCTGACACTAAAGTGGTTGTCAGCGAATTAGAGATTTGGTATCATAATGGGATTAGTCTTGTCTTCACAAACCTGGGAAGGGGGAATACCAAGATTACGAATGCTGAAAAGCTGTCAGCAG
>VXBT01012844.1:384564-472984 GCA_013400235.1 Oriolus oriolus | reverse complement strand
AGCAGGCAGTTCTCCCAGCACAGCGAGAGGAGTGCAAGTTTTCCCAATTCCGAGTTGTGCTAAAGAGCTGCTTATACTGTGGTAGCTCCCTGTGCCAGAGGGAAGGTCCAGAGTTTGAATGCACATCTTTGTCTCCTGGCTGGAGGACACTGGTAAGGCCCAGCAGAACCCTTGCGAGGCCATGCAGGGACAGAGCTCGTGTCCTTAGACAACATCTGGGAGATGTAAACGAACACTGGACAGAGGAAGCTGCATTTTCAATAAAAAGAGACTACTTTTGGTGTCTCTGTTTACAACTGTCTCACTTCTCAGGGAATTCACAAACCTCAAACCTTGCCTCTCTCTTCAGGCTCTTGCAGGTATAAAAGTGAATAAGGCCTTTGCAGCTGAAAATATTTTGGTGTGAGTCATTTGGCACCTAAATGCTGAGTCCATTCTGTCAAGCATAAAATACTTATTATGATTTATATTTAAAAATAGTAGGTATTTCTTACACCGAGTGTTTATCACATGGGGGGGAAAATTATCACCTTTTGGTGCTTGTATGCATAACTCTAGATGGGATATTCTTTTGTAGGAAAATGAATAAAATTTTTTGGAATTTTTTTTAAATGAGTACCCAAACAAAATTGATGTAGCATCAGCTTACATAAACCTATTTTGTACCTCTCCATTTTTATTACAAATGTGATCTCAGCAATTCTTTTCACCTTTCACAAAATCCTTTAGAAAACACTTGCAAAAATATTTAGAAATTTAACTCAGAGGACTGAGAGCTTCAGTTTAGAAGAGCTTCAAATTTGTGTTCAGAAAGCTCTGCTGTTTAAAATTTTTCTTTATTCCAATGAGTAAAAGTTTTAAAATGGCCTTGATCATCAACAAGATTAAAATATTAGAGTTGCTCATATTTTCTTCCATTTATAATTAATTTCCATGAAATTATATCCATCAATTACATATAAAAAGCTTTTAGTTCCAAGGTGTCTTTTCTAGAGCCACCTGCTCCTGATAAAGTCCTATTGATTTTCATTTTCAAAATGAAGAATATATTCTGCTGCTTGTGTATAATAAGTGCAGATTTTTGGCAAATATATGGAGAATGATAGCTCTGCTGCACTTATGAGTCTTGTTGAAATTAGATTTCAGAGAAAGACTGGAAAATAATCAGGTTTCAATGGACAAAGACTTAATTAATAAAGTGAAGTTTGTCAAACAACAAGACAGAATTTAAGAATGGGACTACTAAGCCATACAAACATAAGAGCACAATGATACCATTTACCTTTCAATGAATGTATCAATTCCAGATATTTATAGATGAAACTGTGTGTGCCAGTTTGGGCATATGTGAGTAACTTTAGCTTCCTTGACTTTTTATTTTAATGCAATATGTGGTAGATACAGTAACCTATTTTTAAAAACCACAAAACATAAGCTTCATTTCCTCATACTTATAAAAATATCTCAGTTTCTACACTTCCATGGAAATAGAGTGTTCGGCTTCCTGCTAAACTGTTAGCATGTTTCTGCCAAGTTCTCGAAATGTTTTCCTTTACCCTTGTTGATTGTGAAAATACTCCACATCTTGTGGCAAAACACACTGGAAAAGAACAGAGGCTATAAGTAGGTAATATTAATTTTTCACACTGTGAGCTGATATTCATGGACCTTTTCCTAGAGGTGTGAAAGATGGGAAATCAGACTATACTAAGGGAGTCTGGGCCTCCCCAGTAGAAGCCATTTCTTTTCCAATCTGCCTGCCACCATTAAACAATTTTCCATGGACCACAAGCCCATCGTTCCTGAGAAGCTTCTGTCAACTCTGCTGTAAAGTGTAACTGCATTTCCTAACTAAAGACTCATCAAAAATCACTCCCTGCTGCCTCAGCACCAGGGTCAGAGCAAACTGTATGAATTGATGTCCTTCACATACAGTTCATGTATGATGGACTCTACTATGGGCCCTGCATCACAGATTCTCTCCCATTGACAGTGTAGCTGTGCTCGAGTCACATTTCTATGCAATATTTTTCTAGTAGTCAAAAAAATTATTACATTTGCACTAAAACATTTCTTCAAAGCCATGACCTTGTTGGAATCACCATCCCACATAAAGGATCTGCTCTGATCTAGCAGAGATGAAAACCAAATACTGAAATACTCTTGGTCACGGGAGAGTGATGATAACTCCAGCATATGCTATTTCCACTGCCTGCCCCTACTATAATAATTTCTCACAACTGGAGAAACAGAAAAAAAGGTAAAAAACTATAGTTCTGTTGTCCATAAAGAGTAGGAAAAACCCCTAAGATCAATAAAAATCTTTGAAGGTAAGTTTGGAATCTCTCCATTTTCTTCACACCTCAAATAGTAACTTCACTTTTAGTAGTTGCTTCATCCTCTTCTTGTTTACCAGGTGCAGACAGTGAGCTACAGCAAAATAAAAGCAGAGCTGTCTTTCCCCTTCCAGCCTGTACTCCTGCATGCTTCTTCATATGGTTTTATTTTTAAACATTTTCCCATAAAGATGTAACTTACTTTAGGGCTTACTTGAAGGAAGCTCCCAACAAGTTCCCATATGCGATTGCTTAACCCAGAACAGCTGAGCTTTGTAAATCAGCAACAGACCCAGCAGCACTGTGTGCCTGCACAGGCTGATGGGGTTTGCATTTTGTAGTGCAGTCCGTTCACTAATGAGGAGCTGGCAAGAGGCACAGTGCCCCCCGGACCTCATTAAATGGGCTTATTTTGGCCTGCTGGAACCTCACCTCAGGACTGAGCACAGAGGCTGGAGCAGCAGTGCTGCTGCACAAACAGAGGTTCTGTCTCCCTGCAGATGTGGGGTCTTCCTGAAGAGTTTTAAGTCAGGTTTCCTCCCTGTCACTGTCTCTCTAAGTGTGACGTAAAGATGCAATGGCACTTCAGTGGTTTGCCTCGGGAACTCATCCATGGTCACACTGCAGAGGCTCAGCCCCGGCCTGGGACCACTCTGCAGTCACTCCCCCACATGTCAATATGTCCCTGCACTGACAGTCTCCAGGCACTGCTGGCCCTTCTCAGCCTGCTCTGCAGAGCTGCCAGTTTTGCACTTAACAAACTGCACAGACGTCTTCCCAGCGCAAGGGAAATTACCAGAGCAGCAGCAGAGCCAGCCCACGCCACGCTCTGCTCCAGGCCAGGCAGCCTTGGGGCTGCAGAACAGGGAAAGCCACAAATGCATTAATGTTGCTCTAGTCAAAAATCATTACTCAGTTCTCTCAGGTGTCTGGAGGGAGTCTGGAGTGAACAGCAGTCCTTACTGCTTCCTAACCTGCTCTCATTCTCCTCAGCTGTTATGTCCAGGTTTGCTCTTTCTAGCTCAGACTTGCTGACAAAAGAGATGCTTGTGATGTGAAGCTCAAGTACCAAGTCCAGTGGTCCCTCCAGGCTGCAGATTATTTTGCTTGGAGGCTCCTCTTCACTCTGGCTGAGCAGAAGAGTGAAAACCCTATGAATCTGATCAATCTTTCCTCAGCCCAGGGGTAGGCAACTTATACTACCATAGAAACTGGAACCTGAGGCTGTGGTTGTACAAAACCTCAAGTCCCTTTAGAAGAGAAAGAACCTGAGGAGCACTTGAGCTGTGACAACAATGTTTCAAGAAAACCTGTGGACACCTCATCCCCTGGCACAGCTTGAGGCACAGTGCCAGCTCTGCACTACTCATGGTGTGTGCAGGAGGCCTGTGCAAGCACAGTAGGAGCATTAGGTTGGTCAGGGGAGCCCCTGCTGAATTTTGGACTCTTCCCATGTTGGCCAGCCTCTGCAGCTGCTACAGGATTGTCAGCAGAAGGGGCCTTCTACAGAGTCAGAGTTTTCTTTTAAGTCAGTGGGTGTTGGATTGCACCCAAAGCTGCAGAAGTATTTGGAAAAAGACTTAGGATCCTAACTGCAGATTTTCATTAGCAAAGATTGAAAGCTGCTTTAAGTTAGCCTAACTAGGGGCTTTACTTACTAACATAGCATTATACATTTCCAAGGCCCTCTAAGTACAGCTGGATGTACAGTGTCAGCACGACTGCAGTTGGTGTCTGGAGACCACCCGTGTTTCTCTGTCAGGTTGTGAGCCAGGCTGCGCAGGTGGTGCTTGAAAATGTCCTGCTGCTTGGCTCCCACTGCAGGGCAGGATGTATGTAAAGAGATACATGAGCTATACTTTTCTCAATTAGTAATGACTTATTAATCTGGACAGGGATATTCTGGCCATGGGCATCTAACAAGAAGTGAGAGAGCTATTTTTGTTCTTCTGTGTTGGTGCAGAAGAATGACAAGGCTGGTAGCAGCCAGCTTGCTGACACATCCATCAGAGAGGCTCAGAGTCACAGTGGAGTGTTTGTTCCTGACAGCACCCCCAGCCATTCTGACCCTCAGGGAGTTTGATCTCCTGCTGGCTCAGTGCTGGCTTGCTCTTGTTATGGCTCTGGCTGTGCTGTCACTTCCATCTAAGCCTTTATTTACCTAACTAAAACAGTGTCCTGAAAAGCAGGGGCAAAACTCGAACTTTGTGGTGAGACTTATTTGACAAAGCTCACAGCTCTGCTACAGCTCTGGTTTATCATAATAAAGTTACTGGTTTAGTATACACAGAGGTGATCCTTTTTCCTCTCAGTCTCCTGTGCTTCTGATGTATTGTGGCTCCATGATGTGTCCCCTGGCAACTGCTCTCACCACACTTTCAGCAGACACCTCTCATGGCAGGTTGCCATTTGGAAGGTGAGCAGTTATTCCTGTTTCGAGATTTACCATTCAGCATCTTCGTGGAGCAAACTCACATTAACAAAGGAGAAAGCTGAGCACACACATCTCCTCCAGCACAGTCCAGAAACCAGGCTGCACAGCTGAGCAGGAGCCCTGAGGGACTGCAGCAGCACTTCCCTGGTTCTCCCTGCGGAGTGGGACAGCAGCCCAGGACCAGTGTATTAATAATAAGTTTCAAAAAAGAACCTGTAGGATTAAACCAGGCAGAAGTACCCACAGCACTGAATGCAGGGAATTCTGGGAGGTTTTGCAGATTTTTCTCTTGCCAGGAGATCCTGAGCTCCCAGAAAGCCAAGCAGGACTTCTGACAGGCTCTGTGGGAAACAGAACAGTAATAGTAAATTAAATAATTACTTTAAAATCAATGTGCATGAGAAATATCTTTTTAGATTAGTTATACTGATAGTGGCTTCAGACTGAGCTGTTAAACAGCTTAGTTCTGGATGGGGCCTAGTGCTGCCAGTGCAAACTCTTTGCATGCAGCTACAGGCACTTGGTCCCAGTGGAAATGTTTACACATAACCACATCCCTCAAGCAGGCAAAAAAAAAAAGGAAAAATTTGCATTTTTACTATTCAACTGCTGAACTATTTATCTTCCATTTTCTATTTCCAGTATGAATTAAGCTGTGCAATAGATCTGCAGATTCATTGATCTGTTTAAATAAGCAATGTGATACCAGGCTGCAAAGACCATCTGACACTGATTTCTTTTGTTTCCATTTGTGGAGTGGGCAAATTATATCCTGCACAGTCAGAACAGACCCATCCATGGGATTTCATCAAAGATCTCCATTTGTGGTGGTAAGTTCCACCATACCACTTGATGGTCTGTTTTTCCTAAATGGAAACATTTCTAGCTCTCAGAGGCAGAAGGAGATGACATTTCCTAAAGGGGAGTTGCTGCATGTACATTTGTGGTTCTGACATTGGCTCGACACCGGTAAATGCCAAACTCACAGGGCTCATGATTGTATATATGTTAACCACAAACTTGTTTCTCCTTTGAAGGACTTGAAAAGGAGCATGGGGGAAAGTTTTTGCCCATTTGTGATAAGATTTACAGGTTGGAAAGGTTAAATTTATAGGTGCCATTTCCTCTCATACACCTAGATTGTTTCCATAAGAAAAGAGGCACTATTCNCTCTCATACACCTAGATTGTTTCCATAAGAAAAGAGGCACTATTCCCTGGTCTAAATATACATTAAATAAAAAGACTTCTTGCAGCCAGAGTTTAAAATTTCACACAGATTGATTGAGCAAATGTTCAGCCCCTGAGACTGGAATGTGCGGAGTCCTGGGAGGCACCACAAGGGAAGAGGTGTAACTTCTCCTCATTTATTATTACAAAATAAAGGATGTTTCTTCTACAGCCAGATTATTTTGTTCCCCGAGTACTATTTTTGACTTTTGGCAGTCCAACTGCCTGATATTTATCAGAAAGATAATTTGATCAATCCCATAGCAGGCAGATCCATGGCCCTCCTCCAGACAGTATTGAAAATTCTGATGTTTAAATGCTTAGACTCGAGGAGGCTATAAATCCACAACATGTGGTCAAGCTGAAGGAACAGCTATACTCAAAATAAACTGCTTCTTTTCTTACAGCCTTGAGATAATTTCTAAAGTAGCTGGTCCCTCTAGCATCTGATTTGTGTGCCAGAACAGTATATAAACTCAAACAATATTGTAGAGCAACCCCATAGATTTTCTAAATTTTCTAATTTTAGGAGATAACCACATAGATTGACTGAAAAATTTAAGAAATATTTGAGAGAAAATAAAAACTTCTGTGTGGCAGGATTATGAAAAAAATTGAACTTCTCTGTATTTAGACATCCCAGGAGATTTTTCAGAGCATAAGCTTCACACAGTTGGAAAGCTCTTGGTACTCTGAGAGAACGAGAAAATGTGATTTTTGTTGAAGATGACATGTTCTGGCAATATAACTTACTTTCCCATTAACATGGAGTATTTCTTTGTCTCAGAGATGGATATTTGGATGTCCATGTGCTTGGCCTGGCAGAAGATGTAGGAAGGAACTGCTCACATTTGGACAGAGCTGCTGGTAACTTGTGTGCCTGCACTTCTCATGGAGCAGCAGCTTCTCTGCATGCCTATGACAGAGGTGCTAATTTACATGTGGAAGTGTTAATTAATAACAGTTCATAAGGTCACCTCTCTACAACAGAAACTCTCCCTATGGAGAGGAACAGAGAGCAGCAGTGATGCCAAAGAGCACACGAGAGGCACTGCAGATAAAACAAACGGGCACGTCCATTCTCTGAGCTTCTCTCCATTAAAAAAAAAAATACTTTAGCCTCCAAATAGTTCATATAATTTCTCACAGATCAATAACACAGACAGATCCTCTGCTGCAGAACAGACATGTCCATTTACCTAAAAAGGATTTCACAGATTTATAGGAAAAGGTTGTAAATTGGTGACAAAGTAGAAAAGAAATGCAATAGAGCCATGTCATTTCTTTCTGTGAAAAAATATATGGAGCAACTTACAACTCCTGCAATCACTGCCTAAGGACCCTTTCTGAGAGAAGTGCTTGCAGGACACCAAAGTGAAGATCATGAAGATCAAGATGTTCCTTAAGGGCTCCCAAGGCTCTAGGGTCAGTAGGAATTTGTCTTCAGATCTGTCTCAAATGGCTTATCTCAGTCAAAAATTAAACCCGGGGAGGATGCTAAGAGGCTGGTTCAGAATGTAATAAAAGTTATGTAAGAAAGGTATATTCCCTGGTCTCATCTCCTGAGTGAGAGGGTGCTAAATCAGCTGAAAGAGCAAGCAGAAACCTGGGTTTGTTAATTATATGACAGAGAAAGAGAAAATCCTTTGTGTAAGTCATTTTCGTACATGGTGAGTCAGGGAATTTACATTTCATTATGTACTCAGCAAGAAGTGTAAAATACAGCTCCTTCAAGCAGATGTGAACAGACACTCAGGATCAATCTAATGTCAACTGCAAAAAAACTTGATAGGGTATGAATTAATATTTCATTATGTCAGATCTATGAAGGCTGGGTGCTCTCAGACAAAAATATATGCCTGTCCAATCTGACACGCATTCTTTTTGTCCACAAGCATGGACAGAAAAAGCAGTGATGCTGCCAGCTGACATGAAGGTGGTAGGTGAGGGAGCTCTGGGGTCTGGAGTAAGGCTGTAGTCAAGTTATGCAGTCATTTGGAGAGAGACATTAGTTGTACTCTCTTGTGACAGCTGAGGTCCCTGTGTCTAGAATTATCTGTGAGGAAGGGACCAAGCATCCCTCCCCATGTGGAGCAGCTGCAAGCGTGCTCAGATGAGCCCTGAAGTGCATATGGGACTGTGCCTGTCTCTATGTTTACGAGAAACTCACAGTTTTTGTACTCAGGTTTGACTTATGCAACTTCTTCCAAACAAATGGAGTTGCAGCTTCTTTATCCATCTGTCATGGTGTGTGCTAGTTGTGCTGCTATAGATCCTTATATTGAATTTAGCCCTAAAGCTATTAGAGTTTCACAGGTACTAAATTCTCCAACATAATTTTTAGAAATATAAAATAAGGCAGTAAAGTTGTTAACTTAGAACTCAGTTGATATATTGTCAGCTCAAGGTCTTTCTAAGAAAACACATGGCAGAAAAGCAAAACAAAACTAAACAGTAACATAAATTCTGAGGTCATAAAATGTTCAGTGCAATTTGCAGCATTATAGTACTTACAGTTCTGTCTTATACTGACAGGAAGCATTTAAACATACTTACGTGTACATATGCACGAGCCACCCTGCCAGACAAAACCCCGTGCTGCATGAAGACAGATGGGAAAGAGCTGTGTATTCTGTGCTTGATTGCTGCATTGTGTCAGACTAAGACTGGCCATGGGCATAAAGTTGGTTCATGCAACTGTTCATATTTACCTAGAAGTTCTCAAGGCAGTCATTGAAACAGTAGTTGTTTTCTTACCCAAGAAAGCAAACAGAGAGGGTTTGAAAGTATCTGAGCTCTTCTGGAAGATGCTGTCGTCAGCAAAGATTGCCTAATGCTGCCTTCCTTCAATCACACAGGCAGATGGGTGGAGTGTAGCAGGCACTGCACAGAAAATAAAGCCCTTGGAGCTAGGAGCCAGACCAACATAACACAGCAAAAGTTGGAGGCCAAACCTGTGAATTGTTCCAGAAATAAAGTGGTAGGGATTTAACCTTTGGAGAAATATTGCTCTGTAGTAAAAATATGTGAATCTTCATCAAGAAGTAAATCTAAAACAGGACTATTTTTTTAAAGGACTTCAGAATTGAATGCCTTTGTCATCCAGTATCTCTGGAGTTTGCAAGAGAAGTATAGACCATCTGTTCAAGAGACCAGTAACACAGTCTGTGCAGCTAATCAGCATGATAGCAGTAGGAAATGATTTCATAGGGGCCTACCACATCTGGTTTTAAAACTAGTAAGTAGACTTTTTTTAGTTTTATTGAGTTTTCTGCATCTCTCACAAAACCTCTGTTTTGATAGGATTCGTACTTTAATTTTTACGTTTTTTTCTCAGTCCCTAAACAGGAATACACATGAGAAATAAGTACATACACAGTAGGGTGCATGGGAATTCCTGCAGCCTGCTACTACTTCAGTGAATAGCAGTCAGGGTTATCCCAGCAAGAATAAAATCACTATCATCATAAAAGTCTAATATAAAACCTTTTTTATACGGAAACTTTTGATTAATTATAAAAAAGAAAAAGCAGCCTTCCCTTACTGAGATCCCTCCCTCATTTTCATTTTTACTAGCCTACTATTATCTGGTGTATTTTTTCCACTGTTTTTAAGCATTTTGTTGAATTCTCAATATGGAAATCTGGAATGCTTTACTGAGTGCCTTTTCAAGCAATTTATTTTTGCCAAGAATTGAGAAAATGTACATTAAAAAATGCTACAGTTTTCAGAAATCTATTTACAGCCTCTCTGATGGTAGGAATAAGGAACACCTTATACAAAATATCTGAATGAACATATCTTAAAGCATTTAGGGGGCAAAAAATGTGTTACCTTGTATTGCTGAGTATGCTGGGAGCTGCAGAGAGTTTTTTGCAGCAGTGTTACACAGGTCAATACAAATATCCTGGATATTGTGCTAAAACACTTCTAATGCTTCAGTGAATCTCACTAACATTTCCTGTTGCATTTACCTCTCTAAAGTCTGCCTGACTGCTTCCCTGGAAGGACAGCTGTGTGTCCCCTGCTTGCTTTCAGGGCACAAGCAGGTCACAGATTTCTAAGGACTTCGAGAAATGAATAGGAATTCATGAAAAAACTGACCTCATGACTCTGTTCCTGTCGGTCATGCACCAGTAAAGGAGGAATTACAACAAAAAGGCAGATGAACTCTGCAGAGGGAACAACAACATCACTGAAAAGAAAGAGCCCCCTGAGCATTTCCCCACAGTGGATCAGCTGAGGTTCCCCCACGAGGAGTGAGCAGGCAATGACAGCAAGTCTCAGGTGGCACTAAAGCCCCAGCAAGGTCCGAGCAGCTCTGGTCAAGTGAAGGTGGATGAAGTGGGTCCAAACCACACCTTGCTCTCAGTACAAACAGGATTTATTGGCCTGGGGTAGGAGAGGGTGTGGATGGCACCGTGCCTTTGGTACCACCTTTACTGTAAAGCAGTCATTTCATAAGTAGTGTTTAGAGATAGATGGAAACAAACAAACAAACAAACAAACAAAGACAGGAAAGTTGTGTATTTATCTTTTTTATTTTTAAATCTGCCTCTATATAAACTACTTCTTTCTGCTTCCCTAAGACCTCTGGAGCATAAGCACAAATAAGTTCAAACTGCCTGATAACTCTAATTACCCAAAATCTGGACATTCTACGGCTGGAGACTAAATACTGATTGGTCCCTGACAATAAGACATCACAACCAACTTTGGAGTATACAAAATTGACTTCATTACTTCATCTTGGAAGTATGAATTTGGGAAAAAAGTATATGAGAAATAACTTGATAGAAAAAAGACCTTCTGTTTTCTCACAAAGCTGTAGGAATGCTTTTAATACCACTGCATGTCAGCAATTTGGTATGACCAAATGAAAACAGCAATGTGCTCTACATCTTTGTTCCAGCAGAAATATTGACTCTGAACTCCATGTGCTTCTAGATGTGTAATTCTGATGGTTTATGGGATTTTCACCTAATTTCATTGTCATTATGTCTCCGAATGGTTAAATCAGCCACAAGAGTTCAAGAACAGAAAATATCTAATCTTCTATATGCAGCAAGAATGGCAAAGCAGGAATAGTTACCTAGAATAAATAAATAAGGAAGAAATGGAAATATTTGAATGACCTTGCTATTGAAAATATTGTTTATATGTCCTGGTCCTGCATTATTATTATTATATGCAGGATTTCCCCTTTCCCACTCTTAGTGAACTACTCCTGGTATTGTTTCTGGCAGCATGTGGGAGTTAATAGTGCTCAAAGTGCTTGGAGCTGTACCATGGTCTAATAGAACAGGGGAATTATGTGCTAGGGAAGAAACTCACAGCCTCCCTTCCACACCCCTGTGCTCATGCCAACAATTCCCCAGCCAGCTGGAATTTCCTTTCCTTGTGGAAGCTAGCCCAGAGCTCATCCCTCCAGCCTCAGGAACCCAGGATATTACCCTGCCATTTGCTGAACTCTGGCTCTTACACAGAGCCCAGCAGGGCTCAAGAAGTCCTGTTTCTCTCGTGGCCTGATGAGTTAATGTCCTCCCACTTTCTATCATAGGAAATGGGAGCAGAAGAGACTTGTCCCTAACGATGTCCCCTCCTCTGATGTCACAAGCTCTGTCATAACAACAACGAGCCTCAGCTCAGAGGTGACCAGTCAGTGGTGAGTGTTTCCAACAGGGGTATTCAGAGTGGATATTGAACTGGTTCAGGAAACTTAAAGATCCATTTTAATGGCAGAGGCCTTATTCTAGTTCCTTATGCTCCTGCCCAGAGAAGAGTAAACACTGTCATTGATGGATTTGGAAGCAGGAATGCTTTTACGTATAATGCTTATACGCAGACCAGTGTTAGAATTCTGGTCTGTTCTAGTGATAGCAGGGAGCTGAACCTGTAAGAAAATGAGCTGGGCCCTGAGAAGTGAGAAGCACAGTAATGGTGCTCTATCAACCAGGAGAGTTTGTATTTTTCCTGAGAACAAATCTGACTTGTTTGTTATCCTCATCTATTTGCACATGCCATATGCTGTCAGTGTATTGACTGCAGCGGTTCCAAGGTATGGATTGGCTTTGTGGGAAAGAAGTTTTCCTGCACATAAACTCCACTTGAAAGCAAGGGTGGGCAGAAAGGATCAATGCATATTTGCAATGTATAAGCAGTTACCAATCAACTTAATTTAGGTGGTCCCTGGACAATGTAGATGAATACTTAGAGCTATCCAATTAAGAAAAGGCTAATTAAACTAATTTTGAGCCACAGATACTCTGTGTTAGTAATAAACTACTGATGTGCAAGAAAGCAAAAGAGACTATTTGAATTTAATTTTGACTCCAGATCTGATCTTTGCAAGTCAGTGCCTAAGCAGAGTACTCCTCAGGTTCCCCTCTGTCTTCTGCTCTCTCCCTACTCTTCCCCTTACTATAACAAAAAATTTCAGCTGTGAACATTTTGAGGACTGGGTTGCTTCTCACCACTGGTCTGTAACCAAGGCTTTAAGAAATACTAATGAAAACAACACAAAGCTTGCACAGAAAAACAGATCACTTAAAATATAAAGTGGAATGGCAGGAAAACACCATTGCAAGGCCTCTAAGTTATCTGCCCAGTCACCAGGAATTGCATTTGGCAAGCTGTTACTGTTAGTCCACTAAGTGCACTGGAGATATGTAGTTATTCCTGCAGGCCAGTGGACAGAAACAGAGGGTTTAATTCCAGCTTCTCTCCACCTGCTTTACTGAAGTGGTCTAGCAGCTCCTGCAACACTAGCATGAGCTCCAACAATAACAAAGTGGTTTAGTAAGTACAATGACAACATCATAAAACTAAGATATTAAGGTCCAAAACTCAGGTTTTTTTGCATATTTCTAAAGGTCTTAAAAAAAAAAAGTACTTCATGAAATACTTTTTTAAGTTGAGTGGTTAAAGGACGGTTTGCAGCCAGGCCCTTCCTAGAATCATAGAATCATTTAGGTTGGAAAAGACCTCTAAGTTCAGTGAGTCCAACCTTTCACCTAGCACTGCCAGGTCCACCACTAAACCATGACCCTAAACACCACATCTCCACTGCTTTTGAATGCTTCTAGGGACAGTGATTCCACCATTCCCATGGGCAGCAATGCCTGACCACCTTTACAGTGAAGAAATTTTTCCTAATATCCAATCTAAACCTCCTTTGGCACAACTTGAGGGCATTTCCTCTTGTCCTGTCACCTATTACCTTGGAGAAGAGATCAGCCTCCACCTGGCTACAACCTCCTTTCAGGTTCCTACTGCATTTGCAACAAAGAATTGAACTACCGTGTAGGCAAAACTGCAGCAAAATGAAAGGAATGAAGCCGGTGGAGTCATCAGTAATGACCTCTGTGCCCTGTGCTTCCAGTCCCTCTCCTTCCAGGAGGGCAGGGATGGAATAAGGTGCCATTGTCATCCCTGAGTGCAAACTGCCACTCTCACCTACTGGACTGATGCTCCAAATTAACATTACACACAGGCAATAGAGTTAAATATTTTAGATCTGTGCCTAACTTCTTCAAGGCACAGAGGGAGGGGACAATTTGGCTCCTGTAGCAGAATGTAACCCTCCTGCCCTTCAAGGAGAAAGGACCATCCTCCTAAACAGGGATATGCTGATCAACAAGTTTTGCATGTCAATATTTTTAGTCTCAGAGTACTTTCCAACCTGTTTTTCTTTTTTTTTTTTCCTTTTCCATGCTGAAAACCAGGCCACTCCTCAGGAAGAAATAATGTTTCTATTTGAGACAGAAAAACTTCAGGGAATTATGTGGTTTTCTAGACGTACACAAACCAGAGCGTCTTCTGTCTGAGAATTTTCAAAGTAATTTCTTGATTCCTCCTCCCCACTCATCCACTGTGGATGCTTTACAGTGCCCAAGTGGCAGCATCTAAAAGGAAATGTGGGTTACTGTAGTACATTTTCCTGAGCTTTCTATAATCAGAGCCTGCAATGTTACCTAACACAGAATATAGCTTGCCTGTTTAACACACTGCTGCACTGACAGAAACATTGCTTTCAATGCGTTCATTTAGAATATTGATCCCAAAATAAAAGGCTCATGTTTAAAAGCTTTCTTACTGTAACCCTTCCAATACATTTAAATGAACATTTTATACCCCAACTTTGATCAAATGTGTCCCACATATTTAACACATTAATCAGGTACTAAATTTCCTAAATCAGGCAGTTTGTGGGCATGGTAGTGTATATTTGCTACCTAAGTGCTAATTTTTTCACCACAGTAAAGAATCTGTGTCTTGACTTTACTTTGTCATCATTATTAAATATTCAGTAATTCTGCCACAGAGGTCACCTAAACATTATGGGATTTATTGCTGTAGAAGCTGCTAGATGAGAACCAGCAAACACCCACAAACAGACATTTTTCCTGATCCTTTCACTGTTGTGAAAACTGTGGTGGAGTCATTTACACAGCCACAGCATCACTGAACCTGTGTGTTGACAGGAGCAATAGAAAGAATGGATTGGGCATGGAGTGCTGGGAATAAATGTATCTTGGATACTGCCAAAAGTTTCCATCCAGCCCGAAGCTTCCTGGACAGCTTTATGAGAGAGAGAAGATCACAATCTCGGCACACAACAGGTTGTGTTACAGAAAAGTGTCTGCTGCTCAATGGCAATAGGGAGGTTTTTGGCTAGCAAGAGTTTTCTTCTACATTTAGGAAGGCAGTTCTGATGCTGCAATAACAAGACTTTTGGAGATTGAGGAAACTGGATGATTATGGGATGGCAGCCAGGCTGTGCTGTGATAGCAGGGGGTGCTGCCCGCTGCAAGGATGGTCACAGATGCTTTGCGCTCACCAGCAGCACAGTTCCAGTCACACCAGCAAAGCAGAATTTCGCACTAAATTGACTCTGCTCTTAAAGCAGAGTAAAACAAAACAACCCTCAAAAGATAAATGGAGCAACATAAGACATGCAGACTTCTTGACACTTGCACCCTTCCAAACCCAGATCTCTGTTTTGGCACAGATCCCTCTGACAAGGCACTGAGCAGCAAACCATCCACGCAGGTCAGACAAGTCCCAGCAAAGCAGCGACACACAATTGCCAAAGATCATGGAGCAATTGCTGAAGATGAAACTACCCAAAATGAGTCTTTTCTTGCAGTCCCATCAACTTCAATATGTGAAATTCAATCTTACAGTCTTAATAGATTAACAGTATATTAACAGTATAGATTAACAGATATTAACAGTAAGAGGGTTTTACAGGCATCATCTCCTGAATTTCTCTATTCTACTCTTGCTGTATAGACCATGAAGGTTAATAATATTTTACTTAGAGAGAATTTGTTTCCATCAAGGAATAAATTATAGACAATATATTTGTAAAAAAATCAAGGGAAAAAGCATATGTGATCGTTCTTTAAAATATTAGTACGTTAATGATGTTTTAATACATTTTTAATGCTGTATTTACAGATGGTTAATCTAAAAAAAAGGATGGATAATTATACACATAAATATCCAGCTGACAATACTGTAGTTCTAAATAACAATGTCATAAAATCCTGCGGTTCAAATGGAATGAAACCGAAAATCAGCACTCAGGCTTTATTTTCTTATATATAAGAGATGTTGAAATCCTGTACAGCATTTTCTTTCACCAAAGCCAAGGTTATCCTGACTTTTCTAGGGGGGTCTCCTGTGTTTTTACTTAGATAACCTTGAAGGAAGGCAAAATACCTGATGGGAATTTTTTAATAACATCTATCTTTTCAAAGCTGTATCAAGAATGGTAATATCTTAAGACTTTAAATGCCTTCATTTGTAGTAGTGAAGACTTCATCCCAGAGAAAAGTTCATTGGTAAAATTGCCAAAAGTTGCCTATTTATATTCATATGTCAAATAATATAAATAACTTCTAGAAACTTTGTTCGAGATAATGACTATTGGATGACTTAGAAAAATATTAACTTTATCAAAGATGAGAGGTAGCAAAGCAATGGATGGCAAAAAATTTTGCAAAGTGCTTGAAAACAAGTGTCAGTGGTAACTTGACAAAGGATGTACTTCACTCTTCATTCTGAAAGAGCAATTAGGACCCTTTTACTCACATACTCAGCTAAGACTGGCTACATTCCGATTACATGACTGTTAGCAACATAATCAGAGGAGCAGGAGCAAATTTTCTTATTTCCTTGGCTAAACTAAAAGTCCTGAATAATCAAAAGCAAGCTAGCCACTTAAAAAAATAATTGTTTTATAGCCTTAATGACTATGAAAGAGGACTGAAAAAAAAAATAGATTATGTGGGATTTTTTTTCTCTTTAAAGAGTTATAAAGAGAAATACCAATTTTCAGCATTAAGAATGACTACTACAACTCCAAATCCTGTGCTCTGAATGCATGGTCACACGGTAAATTATTCAGTTCTTGGTTTCTGATAGAAAAAGGCATTTCAAAACAAGCCACCCTGAAATGTTTTTAATGATTTGGTTAAAATTTTCATCTGTTCTTTGTGACTAACTGTTTGTTTCCTGGTATCTCTGATGTCAGTAATACATTAGTTCTTTAATTAAAGCAAACAGCAGAAAAAGAGGTGGCTGGGAAGAATCTCTAAGACCTAACAAAAACATCTTGCTTAAGCTTTAGACACCATTAACACAGGAGATTTATAGTTCACCTTAAACAAAACCTTGTAGTAGTGAAGACTTCATATGAATAGAATGTCTTTCTTCTTCAATATAGGCATCACCTTGCTATTTTATACCAAAATCCTACTTAGGCTCCAATGTACATTGAGTTTAAACCAAAGCATCCAAAGCAGACAAGTTTGATAATCTAAAATCCTGTGCAGGTGTTTTTCCAGTAATGAATAATTAAGTATTCTGATTAATCCCTCCTCTTGGAGCCAGTGAGGGTTTTATCATCAGTTTTAATTGTAGTAAGTACACTTCTGAAATTTATAAACACATTAAAGAAAGCTGTTTTAATAACAAGAGTGGACATTCAAGGACATTTTATACAGACTTCTAAAATTAATTTTTTACTCTTAGGATAACTGATGGAAAAAAGTTGGTTACTCTCCCAGCTTTGCCTACCTACCAATTCAAATTGCTTTCTAAGTATTTCAGCTTTAAAATGTTCCAGACTCTGAACGTAATGGCTCTCATCTGATTCTTCTGGGCTTTTACACCTGCAGGCAGGCCCACGAGCACCCAGGGGCAGGTCTGGGGTCTGGTGCTTTGGGTCATGCCCTGGCAGGAGATGGTGCCTGGCTGCTCGGGCTGGGCATGGGCTTGGGGACTCAGGGAAAGTCCTGGAAATGTTCCTCTCCCCCTCGCTTCAGACCACGCACAAATAATGAGAAAAAATGGAGGGACTGGGTTAGATGCGTGCTAAAGGAAGCACAAGCCTTGTGTGCTTAGAAGCTGAGCTAAAAGAAGAAAAAAAATTAAATTTCTGGCGGATTAAACTCCCTGTGTGTCCCCATGCCATGGAGCTGAGATGTGTGAGCAGGAGATGTGATAGCAGAGTTCACCTTGGAGGACAACTTTATCCAGCTGTCACTTTTAGAGACGTCTTTCCAAAAGATGAGCCTAGACTCAAAGGTGTTTTAACCTGGAAATTAAAGAATTGAGAGAAATTATTCCTCAGAGGAAACCACCCATGTAGTTAATTAGCAATGAGCCCTTCCATGACATGTGCTTTTTCATAATTTTACTTTCACTGAACTCAAATGAATCGTATATTAGCTTTTAAAAATGCTTTGAAATGAAGATTTTTGGACTTAATGCAAGTAGCCGTAAGAGAATGTAAAGGGGGTTAAAGGTTCAGGAAGCTACTTGAGACAAATAATTGCATAAAATGTGTCAGTACATTCTCAAGGAGGAGAAAAAGCAATGGCCGTTTATGAATCTTTAATGATTTTACTCCAGGATCAGCGAAGTCTTAATCAAAGTGGGATGCACACTTAGCCTGAGCAAATAAGGCATGAAGATTCAAAAACTCTTTCTGAATACTAATGTGGTTTTACATTTGGACATTTAAGAAACAGACTTGAAAAATGTCAGAAGACCTCCAGACCATGTGGAAAAAGTTCATGACTCAGTTAAACATTTTAAATTTTGTGTCTTAAACATCAGTATTAACCTATTCATGAAATTAAAGTCTCTACTAGGCTTTTTTTTTCAAGCAGACTCAGGAATGCTGAATGCCTTTTGGCAAGAACACACTCAGAAAGGTTTCTAAATATTCTCTTTAGCATCAGAAGCTATTTATGTTCTCCTCAGCAAAGAGCACAGCAGGCAATAGTAACATACACACAGAAATGTTGAAAGGTAGGAAACTCCACCCTCCTGTGTTATGGCAAGATTGCAAGATGTGAAAATGGTTAAGTACATCCTGGGAACAAAAAAAAAATGGCAGGAGAAATATGCAGCTATTTCGGTTTTGAAAAACTTTTTTTAATACTTAATTTACTTTGTTTTCTAATCAATACTAAGGCATTTAACTGCAAATGTGACCTAACAGTTTATTGAGGCGTGTAATTAATTAAGGCTACAGCAAGATTTTGACTTATCTCTGCCAAACTGGTCATTCTCCAAGGATACCCCGTGTGAGTTCTTCTGCACTCCTGGGCTTTGCTTATTCTGTTTTTACTGTAATTACAAATGTATGCACACATTGTCTAGACCTGAAATAGGGAGAAATACGAAATCACATCCATTAGTAACATCCTCATCCAGGGTTTGTAAAGTTCTCTGGAACAGTTTTCCCTATCAGAAGGAAACTGCTTGCTCCACCAGTTGTATGGAAGTTCAGTGATGGTCAAGGATCACAAGTCAAACCTCTTTTACTTTCAAGACAAAGTCTGTGCAGGAAAAGACAAAGATATTTAACAGCAAGCAGTGCAGACCAGCCAACACATGCATTTATTTTAATGAGTGAGAAGGGATTGATTTTAATGTGCCCAATGCAGAAATACTTTTACATAATGTATGTTCCCCACAGAAATACCTTTAACATTTTAATATTTAAAATATAGAGAGGAAAAACCCAGTATCCCTGGGAAATAATAGATTGAGATATGCCATTGTTTTTAATGAGTAAAGTTTGTGCAGTTAATGTTTAGAGGCTGAAGAGGTAGGTGGATAATTACTTATGAAAGAGGGCAGTGCTTATAGGATTTCACTGCCAGTGAGACTATCCCAAATCTATTATTTGGTAAATGTGTGCCACATAAATCTATGTAGAAGGCAGCAAGCAGAGAGAAAACTTAGTGAAGGTATGATTACCAAAGAAATTAACAGGACAAATATTCGTTAATTCTTAAAATTTAGGAAATGGATGTTTATCCCTTTACTAAAGAACCACAATTAGCAGTTCCTTCCTGTATGTACACTGAAATTACTTTTCCTTTGAGGAAGAAGGTTATCAGATTCCCACCACTAAACTCAAACTAATATGCAATAATTTCTGCTGTTAAATACTATGAGCCAGGATTTTAGCCTTCATCCAAACATGTGCCAATAAAATTTTAATATGAATTCCTCTAATATGCATTTAGAATTGCTAGCAATCCATCCACCCTGGTTGTTCTTTTTTAGGTTTTTTTTTAAGTATTTGCTGAGAACCATTCTACTGTTAGGATAGTCAGAATAGCTCGCTTTAGCTGTGATAGCTGCGATGAGGAAAATGCAAGCCAGCCATACCCAGGGAGAGCTGGCTGCAAACAGAATATTCTGACATTTGGTGGTGGTATTTCCTTCTCTGGCTTTATGAAATAAGTCTTAAAAGTATGAAAATCATCAGCACACAGAGAAAACTGGAAAATATTATGTTGTTGAACTTGCCTCTTTCTCCTGGAGGTGGCCCTTTCAAAACAGAGCTGAGCACCTCTGCCAGAGCTCAGTGCCAGTGCTGGCACTGCTCCGTTTGTGCATACACTGAACTCATGGTTTCCACCTCTGCTGACATTTGGCAGAAGTTCTTTTTAGGAAGAAATGAAAGAGAAATCCTTCTTTCAATGGATTATCTGAAATAATAACTTTTCAAACAACAAAAAAAAATCTAGGATGTCTTTCTGAAGTCAGGTACTTCTGCTTATAGAATTCCTAAGGGAAAAGGGTCCTGTCAGCTCAAATCAACAGTGTTTGACCTCAGCAGCTCTTCAAGGACACTGGGTTTGTGAGACAGTGGTATTGATTGTGTCTAGCAAAAAAAAAAGACACTACAGCTTAGAGGCTTATGCATCCCTTTTTTGATAAAAGAGGTTGGCACCAAATAATTGTTCCTGCAGTCAAGAATTGATTTCTGGTTACTGCTCCCATTGGTTAGAGGGATTCCCAGGGAGACCCAAACACCAGCTCTGAGGCTTTGCACCAGCAGCACTGGTGTATTGCTGGACCTAATGGCTCCTGACTCCAATATTACAACTGGGAGCACAGAGAGCACTGATGTATCTATATTTGCTAGGCAGAGAATCACTCTTGGCAATTAGATTGACAAATATTCAAAAAACTTAGATAATCTGGTACTTTGAGTAGTAGTTCCCTTCTTTCCTTACCTTCATCATGTCTACTTTTTAAAAAAAACTACTCATTCTCCCTTAGAAATGCAGATATTTTGAACTAAAGACAAAGTGAATGCACAGGCCCATACAAACTCCCCAAATGGTAGCATCACATGCTCCTTGTAGTTACTGTTTCCAGATATATCAGCTCCTTGACTGCTCACTCTTAAAAGTTTTCATAAACATTTTCTCCAGAAGTGACATTTCTGCTCAAAATCTCAGCAGAAAAAGCATAAAAAAAGGATTAGTTTATTATCTGTGGCTCCCTATTGGAGGTTTTATTTTCTGTCACTACACAAACACTCTCGGTTTAGATCTTAGAGTAGGTATCAATTATTAAAAAAGGTGGTGCAGAAAGCAAGCACAGTTTTTCATGACAAATGGCATCATAAGCAGACTTCCATAATCCAGCACGCAGCATTTTCATTTTTCAGAGGACAAAGAGAAGAACGACTAATACATCAATTTCAGTGCTGCTCCCTTGCACTTTTTGAAAAGCACCTTGCTACCCAGGACCACCCTTAATTTACCATCTTTTAAGACAGAAAATGTAATGAAAACATCCGTCTCCGGTTTCTGCTAACCTATAATATTAAACATCAAAGTAATAGTTATTTTCCACTCACTCATCAATTGTGCCCCTATCCATGCATACTCTTCTGCTCTTCTGACACATTATTTCAACAACCTAAAACAGACACCTCTGCTTAAAGAAATTTTCACTATTACAGAAGTGGAAACTGACTCTGAACTCTATGAAGTCAAGAAGTCCTTCTCTTATGCTGATGATCCAGAGTTTTGGATTTTAATTCCTTAGTGCTGTTAAGGAATTTAGAATTCCATTCATCATGACGTGCTAAGTGCCAGACTACAGTAAGAGGTTTAGAGGAAACATATAACCACGCACTTCAGGAGAATTAAGGTGTTTATACCCACCTGAGAGCTTCCCATCCTTTTTTACAGTTCACTGAACAAATTGCCTTTCACCACCTGTGGTACTCGGAACCAAGTTGTGTTCTCTGTGCCCATGCCCTGGAGGACACAAACCACTTGATCTGATCCAAGAGCCATCTGACCCCACAAGTGCAGCACAGAGCCCACACAAATGTGCTCGTTTCTCGGCAGGACTTAGTACCTCAGAAGTGCCGTGCTGGTACAGTGACAGAGCTGGCAGCAAGCTCAGAGCATCACCAGGGTGGGCTTGTTCCTGTCCCTGTCCCCACCCCAGCCAGAGAGAGGCTCACTGCTTTGTGACACAGCCGCACCATGGAAAGATTTATAAGACGCAGCGGAATAACGTCAGTCTCTGCTTGTCGATACTTAATGGCAACTGCCCGTGTCTGTAGATGAGGCTGTGCTTTTTAGCTGCAAAATCTCTGCTTCTTACCCTCACTGGCTGCCACAAGGTTCTCTGCTGACTCACCTGCCCTCCTGAGCTTCCCACAGCTCTGCTTTACAACGTCCCCAGTCCCCCCAGCCCTTCCCAGGTATGCCTTAGGGCTGTATGCCTACAGTCACCCAGTACAAGTCCCAGAACACTCTGTAAAGTCCCTGACTCCTCCTCACCGTAGGAAGTCACTGCTGGGGAGTAAATTCCAAATCAATTACGAATGCTCAAGGGCTGGGTGTCTGAGGGATTACAAGCAGAGGATACAGTGCAGGCAGAGCACTTCCTTTTTAGAAGAAGAATTTGTGTGTGTGCATGCGAGTGTAGGTATGTCGAACAAATTTTTCAGTGACAGAATTTGGAAACATCAGTTAATCTTTCTATTCCTTTCATCTACTCCAGTGCCCTAGGCACAGGTTCTGCATGCCCTGGCTAAGGCTGTCACTGCAGCTGTATGGATTTCTGCCACATCCATAGCTGCTCTGGCAGGTCTCGACAGCAGCGAGTCGTAGCCTAGTCTTGGTATTCACACCAAGGGCCCAGAGGCCAAAGAACTAATTGAAATCAGTGAGTTTATACACAAACACAGCTACATGCATACAAAAACACATGCTCCACTTTGAAATGCGTTCATCTTTTTCAGTTGAAAAAAATCAAACCAAGCCAGAAAGCACTCACAAGTACTGGGCAGCAGCAAACTATTGCACACCACTCTAAGTGGTGGGACGTGTGCAGCTCTCTCCAAGAGGTTGTCATCATTGTTCAGTGGTTTATGTTACCTGAAGCTTGATTTAGCAGGGCTGTAGAGTAAAGAATAGAAGTCTTTCACATTTATGTTGAAACAACATTAACCCCTGTAACAACCCTATATCCTATCTCCTTCCCCAGTTTCAGATTTTTCTCTAAGTTTTGCCATTTGACACTGTTTAATGTAGAAACCTGTGCTATAGGTGGATCCAGTCCAAATATTTTATGCTTTTTGGAGATGGAGGGGAAAAAAGGGAGGTGGAATTTGATGGGCTGTGTTTTTATGAATATCACATTTCCATACTACATCATCCCACTTGCTGCAAATCAACTGCCAATGAGAATCCAACATTCCAGCTTCACAGGCCTTTCTCACAGCAGCAGTGATGTCTTTGAGATGTTTCCCATCCCATCCCACACACAATTTGTGGAGTCCCCCAGCAGCAAAGGCTCACCTGGGGCTGCCACAGCGATGCAGCAGTGCAGGGTTGGAGGAGGCACTGCCACCAGAGACAGCTCGTGAAATTACTCATTAGAAGGGGTTTGTAGAGTGCTCCAGGAGGGAGAAAAAGGGGATTGGAGAACAAGGATTAGAGGTGGCATGAGAATGGAATTTGTAGATGGAGAGAAAAATTGAACAACCTTGTGGCACCTCTGTTTGAGGCAAGTCAGGGCAGATTGAGCTCATCTAAAACAGTCTCACCTACCCTCGGGTTTCTGCATGTAAAGCAAGGTCTGGAAGGGGAGCCTGGGATTGCTTTGCCCATTGTGGGAGCAATTCTCTGCCATGGCAGATGTGGCTGGCCAAGCACTGGGGCTGCCTCTGCTGCGGGGATTCCTATGGCCAGAGAAGGTGCCGTGCTGGACACAGGGCTGAGCCCTCCTCCTGCCCATCCTCCACCTGGCCACACCTGCATATTTCTGTGTGCCCACCTTTAGGTGCTTATTTTGGCCTCATTTTTTGTGGATTTGATATGCCTGACTGCTCTTTACAGGGAAGCCCTCCCACTGTAACCATGCATGGAGCATCTTGCCCTCAGTATATTATGACAAACCAGTAGGAGGAGGTAAAATATAAGTGGGACAAACCCCCTAAATCCCTTCCACATAAGGCATCAAAAATAAGTCAAAGGCACTAGCAGAAACTAGAGTTACTTTTAAGAAGTAACTCCTAAGAGACATAAAATTTATCTGGGCTCCTTTATTTTAAGTTTTCATTAGCATAATTGAACTTTACATAAAAACACTAAGCTTTTTTTATTATGTACCCTTAAACAGATCATTCTGATTAATCCCTTAGTATCCCTTAGTGCTTACACCCGTTGATGATTATGAGTTGAGCTAATGCATCCAAAGACCAACACTTCTTACCAGCAAGGCCAGGACAGCACAGGCAAGCAAAGCTGCTGTTCGAGAATCCAATAACATAAGGCCAAAAGAATAGTTTTGAAGACAAGATCATTTCCAGACTGATTTTTTTTTTTCCTTCATTAAAGAATAATGATTTGTAGCAAGTCTGGCTCCCAAGGACCCAAAAATGGCATTTGCTGATAAAGCAAAATGGACAGAAGCCTGTTCTTCTCTTTGAGATTTTTTTCGGGTCTTTGCAAGATTGATAGCTTCCCAAAATGTCAATTCACAGAGAGTTAATCTTACTCTGCTATATGAAGCTATATAACTGCCTCTGGCTAAACTAGGAGTGATACACATCCAAACAATTGCTTTTCTAATAAAATACTAGAATGTATCCTTTACACACCAATCCATCATCTATAATGTCCTGTCAAAGTTGCTTTAGTATATGCCAATATATTTCAGGAGTTCCTGGGGTAAAAAAAAAAAAGGGAAAAAGGGGGCTGGGGGGAGGCCTAGGTCATTCTTTCCTGATTTGAACATTAAAAGGGAAATTCAAGTATTATCCCCTTGCAGAACCATGGAACTTGGCACAAAAATCCACACCTTGTTACAGACTCCTAGTTTCCAGTTTCAATAATGCTTTTAGCTTATATTGCTGGGGAAGGGGGAGTTTCCAAACTATAAATTTTGTTTTAACTGGCAATATGCTGGATCTGTGAGAACCTAAAGTGCCTTAACAAAGATCTCTTAACCATAACATTAACATCCATGTAAAACCTGAAACCTCCCTCAGCCTGACTGTGGATTAGTCAGTCCAACAGAAGACATCACCTTACTGAATCACTTTACTTCGTTTATCCCTCCAGATAATTTTGGTTAGAAACAAAAATGTTATTAGTGCCTGGTATATCACAGCCTCCATCTGGGTCTCCAACCCCCCTTAGAGAAAAGACCTTGAGAGTTCAGGTAACTACCCTGGTAATTCCCCTGGCAATACTGGCTTTGCCAGCCAAAGGGATACAGCAGAAGAAAGGTTTGTGAAGTCCCATTTGCAGTCACAAACCCTCTCTCCCTTCACTCACCTGTCACTCAATGATCCAGATGGGTTGTTTCCAACACAGCATATTCTATAGTTCTGTGAACCTGAAAACATCACGTATGCAGAGACTCAGAAAGCCTGAGTGCCAGGCTCTGTCTGATCTGGTTTCCTGGCCTCTTAGGATCTGGCATATCTGCCCCATATTTCAGCTCCTCCAGAGTCACACCGCTACTGCTACTGAAAGCCACCTGCATTAAGCACCAAAGCTGACATGTTGCTGAAATAAGTGAACTTCATGCCATCAGGACTATGCAATTCTCCGCCTGCAATTTGTGTAGCACAGCCTTTAACATACACGTACTTTTAGATCTAATGCCACAACTCAAAATCATAACCCTATTAGTCCATTTGCCTCAGCACAACACTTAACTGTGCAATACAGTTTGGAAAGAGAAGCAAAAAGAAAAAAAAACAGGACTACACCCTAATAAACAACTTTGTCTTATTCTTCACAACATATGTTGTTGGCTACAGATGACAAAAGGAATTTGGAGCAATTACAGATTAACCACAAATAAAGCCAAACCCAAAACCAGAGAGGATGCAGACTGACATACCACTAAATAGCCATAGTCTATGATACTCCTAAATTAGCTAATTCGTTTCAATTCATTGATTCCTATATTAGCAAACTGTACAACTGCTCTGGCGATGCCTGTTTCAGCTGCAGCTCGATGTTGCCCTCCTGTGGGCCGAAAAAAGGGAGAGCCTTGAGCTCCTTCACACCTTCACCACAGCAAGAGAAATCTGGGCATTATTTGCTTCTTTCTAGCTGAGAAGGAGTAAGCACAGATGAGCTGAATTCCTGTGAATCATGTAACTGTAACATTGTTCTCCACATTTAATCACTGCTGGACTACTTTTGGAACAAGTCCGCTGCATTGGAAATTATTCCATAGGAATAAACATCTGCACCCTGCCAAATCAACCACAGTTTACAAGATGGTATTTATGCTGACTTTCTTCCAGCTGAGGGAGGGGAGGAGATACATGAAGTTTGCTGGAAAAAAAACAACTCTTCAATTTCTTCAGCAGTTTTTAATGGTAGAGTGATTTTTTTTTTCCCATCCTTTGCCTGACAGTGGGGGGCTTCAGTCTTGAGGATCCCAGATATAAACCACTTTTGCTTAAAAGTTGATGAAGGCCTCTCCCTTGCCTAGGCTGGGTTGAATTTGTCTGCAACAGCCTTGTTATAACAGAGTTTAGTGTTTGTCACTTGTGTGTCCCTTCCCACGTTTTGTCACTTGGGGACTGCAGGTCCCCATTTCTGTACCAGACTGAAGGTGGGGCCTAGCTGTATTCTGAACTGTGGCTGCATTGATTTGGGGATGGCATGCAGTTAAGTTGGTCTCCAGCTAATCTTCCACTTCCTAAAGATGGGGTAAAGGAGCAAATTCCTCACCAGCAGGAGGTAGGAAATACTCCAAACCCAGCGATTCACAAAACACAGATACCACTTAAAGACTGGGAAGCTAATATTTGATTTCTTCACACCAGAAGCAACAGCCAGGAGACAGGATAGAATTACCTGGGCTATGTGAGAAAAGAGCATACTCCTTTTCTTGTGCTCGATTCACGAGTAGTGAGAGATATGAGGAACACGGGTTAACAGGGCTTGTTTTGATATTTACATTGGTAATTAATAATTCACTGCAAAGCCCCAGCACCATCACATCTGTCACTCCAACAAGGTTGACTCCCCCAAGTCTCTTCTAGGAACTGCACAGAGCAATGGGACAGAAAAGGTGTTTGAGGCAGCTGCAAGAAGAACCTGAGTTCCAATTCATCTCATCAGAGCAGCAGAGCTCAGGTCTGTGCCAGGCTCACTGGGGAGAGATGGTCTCACTTCCAGCCTGTGGAGTGAGACCGTCCTCCATCCCATCATGATATTTATGGCCCTCAAGGACAAAATTATGTCAAGCACAGAGTTCCAGATTATTTAATTCCTCTGAAGATGCAACCCGTCCATAGCAGTGCTCAAAACAAAAGAAAAGGGGTTAAATCTTTAGCAACAGGATTTGGCTCTACACATAGCCAACATGAAGCATTAAGTTGTGTAGTCTTGGGTCATTGGTAAAATCCACCTCTGAATCCAGAAATGCACTTTGTGGCTGGGTCTGACTGTTGCTACAGGCCAAACCAACATCTTAAATCCAAACACAACCTCAAACAGAGGAAGCTGAGGTCAGACAATTGTGGCTTGGGTTCATGTCTGCTTGCTACCAAGTCAAAGGCTTCCCTCTCAAAAACAGAGTGCTAATGATGAAGCAACAACCCAAATGCAAACAAGAAAAGAGCACCAACACAACATCTGGAAGCAATACTGGTGGGAAGAGAACATGAAGACGTGGCCAAATGCTTCACTGCCAAAGAGGGGTGCAAAAAAAAAGAAGAAAATATTTATGACAAGGGGCTTTTCCCTGTCTGTGTTCAAAGATCATCAACAGAGCATCTGTGCAGAATAAAAGACTCAGAGAGAAAGTACATACGTGGCGAGGGAATGAGGAAAGTAGAAATTGCTAGAAAAGCAGCTCCAGGCTAGCTAAGGAAAAAGCAGCTGATAAGCATGCAGTCAGTTGAGATCCACACAACAAATAGCATAATCAGCATTCATATGCATCTGTCCAATAAAGCCTGCAAGAGCCACCATTTTCCCTTAACAATCACCAGGATTAAATCAGAAATTACCATGCGCTGGCAAACAAAGTCAAATTTCTGAAATCTTTCTTGCCACAGTCAATCCATTGATTAGGCATCAGCATAACACAAGGAGTCAAATTAATAAAATTCCCTGGAAACTTTTACAGTAGTGCTTAGGCTACTGACTGACTGACTTAGTCAGTGACTGCTGACACAATAGATTCAGATAAATTCCAGAGACCAGCTGGCAAAGAAAATACATTGAAGGAGAAGGAAATTTTTAAAGCAAACCTGTGCTTTTCCTGAAACAGTAATTTTGCTGGATATTGTTTCTGAGGAGGAGGAGGGAGAAAAACAAAAACTTAAAAAGCTACTTTTCTCTCCTCTTCTGCAGCAGCTTTAACAGAAACATTCCTCCTTAGTCCCTGTCCAGTTCTCATACTCACACACCTTCAGGGCAGATTTCCAAATACTAGGAGACAGACAGAGATTCAGGACAAATATTTACTTTGTTCTGGGAGGGAGGAAGTGAGGGGCAGCAAAACCCAGGTTTTCTGTCTTATAAAAGAGAGAGAGATTCATGTTGCCAAAAGCACCCATGGCCTGGTTTCCACTTCCCAGCTCCCAATGCCTCTCTGCAGGAGGCTGAGGCTCGCAGTGGGCTGAGGAGAGCCCATAGCCTGGCAGCAGCCAGGGCTCATGGTCTCTGTCCTCAGGAATAAGCTTTGGCACAAGCCTTCAAGCTGAGCTTCCTCCTCAGGGGCTGCAAACACAGAAGCAAACACCCCACAGAGTCAGGACATGGAAAAATCTGTTGTCTGTACAAACTGCTTTTAGAAGACCTGGTTCTGCATCTGAAAGCACTTCTAACCTACTGTTGAATTATATAATAGAGCAAGAGACAAACTACTGCCTCTTTCCACCTCTGCTTCAAGTGAGTTTCACAGGCTTTATCCTTCCTCTGAATCACTTCAGCTCTGAAACAGTCTTCCAGTTAAAAAGCCGTTTCTGAAAGCACCTTCATCCAAATGACAATTCAAATAAAATATACTACACACATTTACTTGTCCTTAATAGCACCTTCCTTGATGGATACATACTTTCCATACATCTAGGAAATGAAACCTGACCAGAGATGTGAAGAATTCACAAGGATGCAAGATCCGATGAGTAAGCAGCTGCTTTATTAGCAGCCATACAGCTCTTGATTTAGAGGCTTCATTCACTCAGAGCTGAGGAACATCTTCTGTGCCTGATGCTAAAAGTGTCAGGCAGGACTAAAAATGGCAACAGATTCCTGTTGTTGCTTCCTAGCCATGTCACCCGAGCCCAGTGAAGCAGAACAGGTGATAGAGGAAGCAGATGCCCTGGCAGTGGCACAGCAGCCCCAGCTCTTACATCCACACCTCCTCCTGTGTTCCTGCAGCAAGGAGGATGGCTGTCGAGGGAAAGCAGAGCCATGAAAACAAACAGGTCTCCCAGAGACCGCCCACAGCCCAAAGCACAGACGGAGCACGGTCCGCATCTCGAAACTTTCCACCAACGTGATGAAAGCCTCGGCTCTCCAGCACTGCCTCCTTCTTTCAAAACTATCTGGGACTGCCAGATCCGTATTCAACCCTGGCCAAGAATGACCTCTCAGAATAAACACAGCATGACTTACACAGCTGACAGCCCAGCTGTGGTTGCAGAGCGCTGCAGGACAACCAGGGCATCCAGCAGGACGCTGAAGACCAGCACCGTGGCGTCTGTGAAGCGCTGCTGACACGTGGCACGAGAGCCACTCGATGCACCTTCGTATTTCCAACAGCCTGCTTTGCTCTGTAAAGAAAGTTGTTCTTTCCCCCTTGCCCCATCAATCTGCTTCAACCTGACTCAGTACTACCAACCACAGAAGTTCCATGGTAAGTAAAGATACTTGCTAAGTTTTCCGTTCTTATAGGAAAAAAGGTTCTTAACCCTTTATGCACTCCCTTAGTGTATTTAGAAGGAGCCAAACATTAAGTAACCACCACCAAGATAAGGATTTTTTTTTCTGGATTAGTCTTTAAGGCCAGTTAGGAATTTGTTTTCCAGTTATTTTTTTGAAAATGCTCTTCCCGTTCACCACATCTAGAAAAGAAATCCTGCAGCATGAAAAGGCTCTGTGTGGTTCAACACTGTAACTTTTCAGCTCACATAGAAGAAGAAATCAACAATCTCTAGTAAGAAAACAATTGCAGTTGTATTCTCTGATCTGCCACATCCATAAGTCCAAAAGCCAACCCAAAAAATTCAAACTGGCTTTACTCACAAAGAAATTGCCTTTCTGATAATGACTTCCGTTGACAATAAAATTACATTGAAACAATTGAACTTTGCCAACAGAGACGAGGTAACACAAAGATTTCACATTCTATTAGTCAGCAGCCTAAGATCTAGTCCAGAGCAGGTAAAGAAAATAAATTAACAATGAATACTTACAAAACATAATAGCCCAAGCATTTTACAGTTTTAAGGTATAAAATGTGCATAATTTTTCCTTGTTGTATTTTTCTCCGCAGCCTACAAACCACATAATCAGTTAATGCACTCACTGAAGTATACAAAGTTTCCATTTAAATTTTTCTGACTTGACTGAGTAGACAAATCCACCAAATTAGAGCTGATAAAAATGGCTCTACCCAGCTACCTCTTGTTAAGAAACTTCCAGAAATGGAAGTTTAGAATTTTTTTAGAATATAGTTTTAAGTTCTATATTATTTTTCTGACCTGGCTTTGAAAATATACAACTAAACATGTATGTCAGTGGTCACATTTGATGATATTTCGGGAAGGACTGAAGAAAAAAAAAAAATTAGGGTTTCAGTATGTGGAACAGTAAATAATTTCAAAGAAACATGACGACATTTTACTTCTGGGAGGTAACAGTTATTTTCTCTTACCTAAATAATTAGCTGAAAGGCTTGGAAAAGGGGTCACACCTCTCCAGGTAACTTCATACTTACCCCATGCACCATATGGAACGGCACGTTCAACCACCATCTCGGAAAACATTAACCACATTATCAGCCCCATCATGTATTAACACAACCTCTGTATATTAACATTCAAACGGCGTGAGAGTTAGAGGCAGCATTTCATTGGAATGTCAAACAGGTACAGGAGAGACTGAGCACAGAGCAGGGAGGAGGAGGCCTCTCTGCTGACGAGGGAAGGGAAGAGATGCTCCCACGGCATTGCATTGGCTGCTGTCGCTCTTGGCTCCTACAGTCCGGCGGATTTTGGGCTCTCACCAGAAGACATTTTTAGAAAGTAACAGAATAGAACCAGGGAAGAGATCCTGCACCAAACATCAGCTTGTTGGGAAAGTTGTCTTTCCCTGCTCTGCACATGGAGCTGGCAGAGGGCTGTGTCTGGTATTTGAGGCCGTCCCTGCTCAGAGCCCCCTCCCACCCCCAGCCGGGCTGCCGGGAAGCGCTCACAGGAATTGTGGACGCTCGCCTGGCAACTGAGTCACTCAGCCGGGGGCCACGGCCAAGACTGGAATCTGAGACTCTGCAGCCTCTTCCCAGACTTGCAGCCAAATGGAATGAACAAATCGCTTTGCCGGAGCCACAGTTTTCCCATCAAATACTTTGACGCACTTAGATGAAAGGCTGTGCGAGTGCTGCTCTGTTACCAGACACTATTTCATCCTCTCCCAGGTTGTAAATTGCAACTTCTACCTAAAAATGTGGGTATGCCAGTATTATTCATGACATTTTTAGGTACATGTGGACAAATGCACACTGTACAAATATGACCATATTGCTTGACTTGAATCCTTTAACTGTACCTTAAGTATTATGTTGAAGTACTTTTGCAGCTTTTATTTCTGTCCTAATTTCTATTATCCAGACCCCATCCTGACTTTAACAAACATTTGTAAAATTCAATTTTGGCCGCAGGATGGCAGACAGAGTATAAAGGCACTACTTTATCTACAACTTCTACTCACCAGAGAAAAAGTACATAAGACAAAGCCTTTTTTTCTTCCACTGTCTCTGTTTGCTCATACTTCTGTTAACTAGGTTAAATACTTTGACCTCACCAGCAAATTACAGAAGAGAGTTTATAGAACACACAGATCATGAAATGAAACGGAGAAAAGCTTCTTCTTGGAAATGACCTAAGTCCAATGTGCAGAAACTCAGCATTTTGCAGGCATGGCTCCAAAACAGATCTCACTATTTTATTGTTCATACATAGTGCTATTTTAATTATTTGAAGATTATGGTTATTTAGTCTCTATTTATCAGAGTTTTAAAGATTATTCTTGTGAGCAGCCTTAAGTAACCACCAAATAAATTAAATCATGTTCTTGTGGCATATTTATGCAATACATACCCAAGACAGCAGAATAAATGACGAGAAGCATAGCAGACAGGAGGCTATTGCAGGACTATCCAAAACCCAGTCCTAAATTACAAGTCGATTTTTCATGCTGTTATTATTCTTGGTTTAAGTTTAGTGAATTTGAGAATTCTAGTAGCCTTCTGCCCCAACTTCTCATGAAAATGAGCACAGAAAGCACCACTAGATATTCAGAGGGCCTTCTCTGGGTTTCATGTGTTATCATTTAACCAAAACATAATGCACTCCAGCTTGCAGAGGGCAGCAGTTCAGTTCAAAGAGTTTTTACACACCTTCAAATAATTTCCTGAATGATAAATAAATACAAAATTGACACTGTGAAAAGCTGTTAGTCCACTATCTATGCAAGTCTTTAGACAGTCCTGAACGTATTGCTAGTCTAAAAAAGAAAGGAAAGTTTTATTTTGGCATTTGGTTTGAACGTATTTATTTCTGACCTAAAGGAGGGATGGAGGGAGAGGAACTGGAGCCTGGAGAAGCATACCATGAAGAAACCATGCTTCACATTTAAGTAGCATTTTTATTGCCAATGGTATTGGCTATGTTGTTGGACTGTTTTCTCCTTTCCCACACCACTCTCCTACAAAGAAAAACATTCATAATTCAAAACTTAGGCAGTTGGAAAGCTAGATGAAAAGGAAGAATATTCTCTTTATCAAGGTTCACTTTATACAGAGGGCTATCAACATGCTGAACTCAAGCCAGGTGGGAACACAGAAAGAAGCTCTGTATCTACAACCAACTTCCAGGAATCCAAGAGAAGCCATGAAATGTTTCATAAAAAAGTGAGGAAGGACTGCAGGCATCTCTGTAATCACTTTACCAGTGGACCACAGGCATTTAGGAAAATACTGGATTCAAGAAAGAAGCTGGCACAAGGGATGGAGAAATGCCATGTCTTAGTGCTCTGCTTGTACCATGAGACATTGCACCAAGCAACACACACAGAAGGCAGCACAGTAAAGTCAAAAAATTATGAATTAAATTTATCTATCAGCTGTTGGCAAGAAAACAAAGAGTAAACTCAAGCTGAGGTGGGGGAACATAGGAGTTCCAATTAGCAGCCTTATAAAGAATTCTTATTGTTTACGCTGGTCAAATGTGAGAAATGACAGCAGAGATTCCTACTGGGAATGCAGCCCCTTAGAACAGAAAGTGAAAGACAACAGAGGATCTGTTAACTTCTGATATGATCAATATGTTTCGCTCTCCATTACAGTTGGGCAAGTGGATTGAAATAAGACACTTAATGCTATTTTTTGCATGAAGGATAGACCATGATATGCAATGTTGTCACTTGCTCACTCGATTCCACTGCCTTGCACTTTTTCTAAACTCATTTCCTATAGATTAAGATTTATAACAACTTCATATACATCTACTTGGTTCCATTATTAAAGAAAAAAACCCAACAAACAAAAACAAACCCAAAAAAACCAAACTCACAAACTTATTTCCTTTCTTTTAAAAATGAAATTGAATCTCAAATCAGTTTTCTTTAGTAGGGTTTTTTTTTTTAAATCTGCAAGCTTCAGTAGTGAAAGGAAAACATTCTTATCATTAGCAACAAACACTCATCACTTCTTAGACATTTAAAAGAGAAAAAGATAAAAATCTAGTAAAGTTTGCTCTAAGTTTTTATCATGAGCAGATTTTCTGTGGAAGAGATTCAGTCCAAAAGAGTTTCCTTGCCTTGCCTTTGAAGTAAAGAAGCAGCACTACAATAACAGCATGCTGCACATAAAACCTTCAGCTTGGAGATAAGCACATCAAAAACAAAAGGGCAAAAGCAGATGGGAATATTTATAAAAGAATTATACAGAAGCAAAATTCATATATGAGTTACTTACAATAAATACAAGAGTTCCCTTCTCTACAGTTTTTTTGTGAAGCAAAAAAATATTTTTCAGCCTTATGAGACCAATTCCTTTTGCGTTAGCAAGGAGCTGCAGTTTTACTTTGTGCATATTTTACTCCATTATCTGCAGAAATCAAATAACTCCGTAAGGGCATTTTCAGCAAAAAGAATAAGATTTGCTTACTGCAGATCTCTTACACTTTGTCAACCAGAGTTTCTTTATATTTAACCACTCAGATTGTGTATTTTTACTATTTCTCTGAAAGAAAGAAGTGTTCACTTCTTGTGTCTATAATTCTAGTGATTTACATTGTTCAGGAACTGTATTGTCTCCCTTCATTTCCCAATTAAAAACAAGAAACAAACAACCAAGCAAATAAAAAGGGCATAGCAAACCAGCCCTGATCAGTGCCATGGAAAAACACAGAGTGTGGTATCAGCCTTCCCTCTTCCAGAGGCTTTGCTGTGTCTCAGTGCTCTGCTTGGACACCCATCAAGCCCTGGTGCTACTTTACAGTTGCCATCCTGCTCCCACAGATTCACAAGAAGAGCAACAGAAAGAGCTCTGGTTGGATTTCTTAATTACTAAGACAGAGAAGCTTCAGTTGCTCCCATCCTCATGGAAAGAGTGTCTAATTCCCAGCTGTAAGGGAGGGCCAGGTGAGATTTCAGCATCCTTTCAGATGAGCATCCTTTCATTCAACAATTGTCTTATTCCTAACTGTGAAGCTTGTCCAAGAGACCAGAACTGTGCACCTATGCTCTCTCAACCCTTGGCCTCTGTGGTCTCACTATCAAATTACACCTCTTGCTTTGCAGGAAATAGATAAATTAGCATTTCAGGCCCAAGTATTTTGCAAACTTCTTACCAGGTCTCATGTACCCACAAGCAGAGGACATGTTAAAGCTGTGTGCAAAAGCTTGTTCTAGCTGAAATTAATCCTTAAATCAGCAACTTGCACTCACAAATGCAATCAGTGTCAGTTCTGCATGAAATCTGTCAAAAATACACCTGTCTCTATACTTGAGTACTTTTTGCCTGCTGTTTTAGCAGAACTTGCCATGGAATTTTAATGCCAAGCATGAGACTGGGTAGGTATTAGAGCTACATGGAGTACTGCATGTGGGGACATCTTAGCTGAGGAACCTTGAGTAGGCTGGTAGTTTGGCTTTATTTCTGAATACAGATGTTTTAATGACATCTCTCATTTTGACTGTACCCAAAGAAAAGGCCCTTCAGGAATAAAGCCTGCAACTAGAAGCTGTTTTTAAATAGAGATAAAATTGTACTAAGAAAAAAAAATTGGTCTTCAGGCTGTGGTATTTTGATGACATTCCTCAAGTGCCATCTCAGGGTTCTGGTCACAAAATACTCCATGCAGGGAATATTTTTATTGTCTTAAAGGCTGCAAAGTTTTCTCTCCTCTGCAATATAATCTCTATTTATTTTTTTTGAGCTTCTGATTCCCAGCATTTGAATGCTGCTATAGCAGTACATTAATGTGCTTTTGTTCCCTGCAGACTAAAAGTAAATAAAAATGGGAACAGCTTGCCAAGAACAGATCCATTTATTTGCTCAAAAAACATTTCAAGAACACCTGCACAGCTATTTTGGAAACATACTGGGATGTCCATTCAGCTGTTCCTGTTACTTCAGGTGGATTATGTCCACCTAATGATGGAAAACACAGAGCATTTCCCATACTTTTACGTTCAAGCTAAAGAAAATCTCATTTTTCCTACCTTTGCTATTTTAAAAACTAATATCGATCAATTAATTCATGCAAAGTTCATATTCATATGCCCTTTCTCTCAGTTATATTTAGAGAAAAATTAAGCCCTGACTGTGTACCCTTCTCTGCACCCTAATTTTCAGAAGGGGATAATTCTTTACAGTATGAGCTGCACAATGAAAAAATCCTATTTGCAGAACAAGGCCAAGAAACAGCCAGGCTACAGAAAAAAAAAAAAAAAAAAAAAAAAAAAAAAAAAAAAAAAAAAAAATCAAGCATGGGTTTGTGTTCATACCCCTGCACTGATGGATAATGAGATGAAGCCTAAAAAGCCCTCACCACATACAGTGAAACATGGCACTGGTCACCTGCTCCAACAGCCATCAGCAGTACCACTGCTCAGCATGAAGGATTTGCCTGTGGGATCCAAGAAACTGCCCTTGCCCGGAGCCCTCTATGTCTATCTCATCCCACTGGCTGGATACACTCCTAGAAAAAAAATCAGGAAACCTCATCTGTGCTTTTTTACAGAGCATAGCTCAGTTATACCTCTGGTATATAATAGCTCCTTAGTTCTGATCCTAAGGCATCTTTCATTACCACAGAAGAAGCAGTTAAAAAATTTACATTTCAAGAACACTTTAGAATAAAGATCCCTTGTCTCTGTCTTCCTTGCTCCTGCCTCCATTCATGCAAAAGCCATCGGCCACCCATGCTTATTTTTTGTCCCTGGAAAGCTGACATCTGGCAAACACATGAGACACGAAGGGGGCATAGTTTGGATGGAGAGACGTGCACTGTGTGCCTGAGTGACGGGGACACAGGCAAGGAGTCTAAGAAAACTAAAAGTTCATAGCACATGTGGCCAAAATGCTCTCATGCAGATTAACACGTGGTTGAAGTATAAGAACTGAGAATTTCCTCTATTTTCAAGCAGCACTATCAAAATCTCCAGTTTACAATTCCTGATGGCACAGCAAAGACAAGACTGAGACAGCTGGATCTAGAAATTCTAAGGCAAATCACTATTTTATGTACCAGGACCCATCCTACTTTACGTGGTACGTGTTTTAAACAATGACCAAATGCTTGAAATAGCTCCCTGGGTGAATCACAGTGTACAAAAGTGATTCAGAGATGTCGAGTTTCTAAATTTGGCTGTGCCAGAAGTTCATTGTTGCACTGTGTACCCGCCCACCTCACACATTCTCCCAGCACTGCCAAAGATAAAACTAGCTTCTAGTAGCTTATACTTAATAATTTCTGCCCCAACTTTTCATGCATTCTATTTGCTTCATGATGGAGTACCTTCCTTTAGAAGGCACTTCTTACAGAAATGCTTTAATTGCACCATGCCTCTGTTAGGAGTATCTGAGCTAAAAACATGTTAACCCCCCCAAATCTTCATCTCTCATAAGCTCAGAGACTTGATAGAATTTAGGAGCTAAAACATCAGAGGAGTTAATCCTTACAAAGCACACTCCATTTTCTCTAAGCTCTTTATACACATCCTGGGGGCAACTAAGTTGGATCAAACTCCAGCAGCAAACCCTGGATTTCTCTGTAATCAGTGTGTTTACTGGGGGACCAGAGCAGGATGCAGCTCACTCGTGCTGGTACCCTCACCAACTCCATCTCTCCATCCTGACTGCAACCACAAGAGGTGGAGAAAGACCTATTGTTCAAATATTGACATCACAAGTTCAACACACTTTCTCCTTACAGAAGAGTGATAATTGTTATCAGTCAGCAATTTGATTTAAGGAACAAAGACCTGAGCAGTTGTTCTGCTAGTCCTGCTGCTAGAGACACAGAGAAGTGGAAAACAGCAAGGCTGCAAACTTCCTCTTCACACACAGCCAGTGGATGTCCGTGCATTGCGAGAGATCAGTAACCCATGTCTGAGAAAGCTTAAAGCCTGAAGTGTTAGCAAAGCCCACTCTGAAGGGTAGGTCCTGATGTTTTACAGTATTAAATATAGTAAACCATCTCATGGGCTTCCATTACTGCTCACACTTATTGTCATTTCAGCTTAGGCTGTGGAAATGCAACACTTTCATGCCCTGTTATAGCAAGGAAGTAGCTTATAATAAGTTCGTCCTGCTCCCTTCCTCCTCTCTCTGCTCCCCTCTCTCAACAGAGTGCAGAAACAAAACGGTGCAGAGTCACTGGTAGTTGAGCAACTCCTTTCACAACTAAGCAAAATTCTGGGAAATAGAAGAACTCTGGTTTGAGGCCAGAAGACCAGTTCCAGACTAAGTCTGTTACTGTATGACTATACAGCTCCCTTGCCAACCTCAGGCACTCGCACATTCAACAACCATAAACCAGAAGAAAGTGGAGCAGGCAAGTGCAAAGGGATCAGTATTCAGAACCCAAAACACAAGCAGTTTTTTTCAAGAAAGAGCAGTTTTCTCCACTGCCTAAGCAGCACAGCATCACCCTAGGCCAATACTCTCCTCACTGGCCAGGTTCTCAGCTTTGCTACTTCTGCAGCTGCACTGATGCCAGTACAGGCTGTAATCATGCTGACTGAAATCCTACTTTTGAACTGTTGCCATACTCTATTAAATAACTTAAGACTAATATGATTTTATCAGAGAGCTGATCTTACATTTGATCCTCATGCAAAATAATCCTGAGGGGCAGTGCTTTAACACAGCCAAAACAGCTTTTCTGAAGTGAAGCTTAATCCAGAAAACTCACTTTCCAGAAGCAACACATTACTAAAAGAAAAAGATGATCCTGCATTTAACAGCCTTAGCATCATGCCAGGATATTAACTGCTTCTCAGACCTCCTCCTGTTAGTTTAGGATTGAGGTGCTGTAGGAACACAGCTCTGTGCAAACAGCTGCAGAAGGAAGCAATTGTGTGGGGTGAATTCTGGACTTTCACCCATCCTTTCCTCATTCTGCCTTCCCCCTAGCCCTGAAATATAATAGAAGACAGCCACCACCCTGTAAGTGGGATGCACTTATACAGATTTGACCCATATGTCAAATAGGAAGACAACTACATACAGGAGAAGAAAAAAAAAAAAAAGGAAAATAAAAGGTGGCAAGATGCCAAATATTTCACTGAAGAAAGTAAAAGCTTCTCTTTCCATTTGTAATTAAGGTTTGAATCAAGGTTCTTCAGTACTGCTGAGGAAGACTTTATTAGATTCCAAGTAACTTCTTACATTAGGATACAGAAAGTATTTGGGAAACCATGTTGGAAAGCCATTTAAGTGACACTTCCACCATCTAGGTACAACAAAATCCTGGCAGTCATAAATTAATTACTTATTCTTGCAACTCTACTGTTAACACTACTAGTGCAAATCTGATCCCTAAGAACTACCAATATCAATTCTACGAATGTATTTTGTGAAAGCTCTGCCCTCCAATTCATACTCTGCTGTGGAATTAAAAAAAAATCCTGTAATTAAAAAAAGAAATTGTCAATTAATTTATTTGACACCTCAGTCATAGGGGCTGCTGAGACAGGTATTGTCTTCCCTTTCACTCACAAAAAGAGCAGAGCAGCCTATTCTGCCATGCAAGAAAGTGAGGATTCAGAGAAGCAAAGACTCAAAAAATACTTACTCATTCCAGAACTGAATCCACTGAAGATCATATCAGAAATAAATCAAATGAAACTGAAGTTCTTCAAAAGGCTCCCTGCAGTAACTGAAGAGAAAAATCTGAACCAGTTCTTTCAAGCAGAAAAACAAGAGCAAAACTGGTTACATGCACATGGGAGGAAAGAAGCACAAGGGTCCTTTCTAGACTTTTCCATCTCTTTAAGATCTCTATCTGCTGCAAAAGAGAAGCTGCTGTGAAAGCCCTGCATTGAATTAGCATTTAGTCCATGAATACAGCAGATGTGGGGGAAAAGTCATTATAAAGAAACAAGCACAATCAAATAGATTTCATTATTATTGCCTCACTGAAAAAAATCTATATTCTTTTGGGGCTTGTCATATTTCTACCCACTCACAGTAAGCATGAAACAGTAATCCTTTGGGAACAAAAAAATGAACTGACAAATAGATACTGGAATTACTTGTTGAACAGTGATCTTGAAGATTAAATGTGTAAAGTAAGACCAAAAAGCAGTGAACATATCTTAGGAGTAGAGCTGGAATAGTTCACAAATATGAAATAAAACCAAGCTATACTCAGTATTTTTAACCAAAAGGAGACTTCAGAAATCTCTTGCCTATATACTGCTTTCTTACCCACACCACAGTCTCTCCGAGTATTTAACAGTGAAAAGTAAAGCTAGATGAAAGCAGAACAAACAAAATACTTTACAAATGTCTCATCTGTTGCAGAGCACCCTCATGTCCCTGTACTCCAGAGGTTTCTCACACACTGCTGGAATTTAGGTTGCTGCCTTCCTCCTGATGCATGTATCTTCTATGTCCCAAAACAAACTTTGTTAAAGAGACACAAGGGGCTGAGTGCTTTTAAAAGTAATGAAATATAGAAAGAATTTTCTAATAGTGACACTTCTGTTTAGTCTGTGTGAGTTCATATCCTCACATTCCACCAGCACAGCAAAGCTTTCATAACTAATTCAGGTGAACTGTTCAGAACAAACTTCTTTTCCTGGCGTGTGTCAGTTCCTAAGAAGTTAATGAGAACAATTCCATACCTGCTGCTGTCCACCTGAAACACATCTGCCACCCTTTGCAAATACTTTTTTGAAAGAAAAAATAAGAGAGAACCTTAGTAACTCGAGCATGGCAAACACATTCTCCCTTCCAACAAATGTGCAGCACAGTAAACCCAGCGTTACGTGTCACTATGAGACAGAGCTAACTAAGAGTTGCAAACACAAAAATGTAACAGTAAATAAAGTCCTCAGCGTTTTCTTGAGGGCAAAATATACACTCTAAAAATGAAACATGGCTGAGAATTACAGAATACATAATTAAAATACAAGTTATGGGGTGGCGGGGGGGAATTCTGCAAAAACTCCCCTGTGTTACAGGATTGTATTTTTGGGATTTTTTTTCCAACAAATCTCCTCAGAACAATAAATTGTCTGTTAACTGATCCAATGGTAAAACATATTTTTCTGTTCTAAGTTAGCCTAAGACCACAGAAAAATGCTCAGAAAAAGATAATTAACAAAGGCTGCTTTCATTTTGAAGGCCTGAAGATTTTCTTATCTGTAAGGTTTTTCTAAGCTCAGGCAGTAGAGACATTGAGACAGCTGTTCCATGCCTGGAAACAATGTTGAGGGATATCAATCCCCAAATATTAGCTTGAAAAGTAGAAAAGTTGACAGTGTAAAGAAATTAAAAGAGAGCAAAAAATTTCCTGTCAGAAGCCATTCCTTTTCAAGCCAGCCCATTTTAATACATTATTGAGGTTAACTCACTTTGATGTATTTGCTTCAGCATAACTTTAAATACAGCTACAACTCGTTCCTCAAAACTGCAGAACAGGGAAATAAGCAGATGTGGTTATTTCCAGCAAAAGAAAAATCTTTGAAACTCTCTCCTAATCCTGTCAGCTGCAAATAAAGTTTCTGTTTAGAAAATGTGATATAAGGCTTCTTCAAAGATACACAGTTAAAAAGTGAAGTACTGTTTAGATCATCAAATAGCCTCTATATAAAAAAAAAACCCAAGAACCATCATTCCTGCTGGGGTCGTTCTGAAAGTGTAATGCAAGGCTTGGTACACAGGCACTAACTGAAATAATTTCAATAGCAAACAACCCTAAATCTGACACTCCCATCTCTCACCTACAGATCATTAGAAAATATTTGTCAGTAAATCTAGTTTCTTTAAAAACAGTGGCAAATGCAAATAAATTACCTGATACAGTCAAGTAACAGCTGCTCCGTTAATTTAAAATTACCCTTTATTTTTCACAAGGTTTTCCAACATGTCGTGCATTTTGGCACGGTAGACTTCGAGACAGTTAGCTTCAAGTTTCTTTAAATTACAAACAGTAGATACAGTAGGAATATTTTAAACCAATTTCTTTAAAATAAATGTCAAGTTAAGACCCTTAGCTTTAAAGAGAGACTGCCACCATTTCATTTTCCTGATACAAAATTCAAGTAATTTTAAGAGTAGAAAACTGTCCCTATAAAACATCCTATTAAAATTTAACAGCGTTCTGAAAATAAGCATCAAATTTCCAGTATCAATTGGGTGCAACTACACATTTAGAAAAATAACTCACTTTAAACAAAGGTCACTTGCTGAAGGAAAGTAAGCTTTCAACAGGATGAGTTCTCAGAACAAATGATAAAACATTTTCTCCTTAGATAAAGGATTTAATCCTTGTTCCATCTCTGCAATTAATTTATTATTTTTCTTCTAAAGGTGTACACTTCAGTATTGACAATGAATTAAGAGAACAGGCTACGGAGACGTTTTCTCTTCAGTATGAACCAGCATATGGAATTATTGCTTACCAGAAAAAACTGCAAACAAGATTCATCTGATTTTGTTTTTATGCTGTGATTTTTCTTTCACTGGTTGGCACCAAATATGCAGACCACACAAACTTTAGCTGTGTCACTTTACTGAATGAAAACCAAGATAAGTATTTCCGATGATTTTGTATTTAATGTTCCTTGGGTTTTGGGTTTTTTTCAAATGAAGAAATAGGTTCACTGTGCTTTTCCATTTTCTCTCCTTACCCACTCTTTAGGACAGCAGAATGGAAAAACAAGTAGGACATGTTTACTTTGGGACTCAAGGCTCAGAGCAGATATCAAGAAATCTTCAGTAATATTAGAATATTTTCTGGTTTTTCCTCCTTTTAACCCAAAGTACCTCTGCTGTGTAGGAACATTAACTTAAAGTTTCTTTTATCACCATCTTCCAGAGGAGATCTATAAATAAATGTTTATGTAAAGAACACTGCTGTTGAAGAGGACAAAAAAAAATAAAATTAAGGATCAATAAATGATACTGCAATGTATCTTGTGCCATTCAAGATAGGAAGTCCTTCGTGTAAATGCGTAAGTCTTCCTGGGTGCATGAAGCTCCATCCTTTCCTGGGAGACTCAATGGAACAGTTGTACCTAAGAAATTTGCATCCACCTCCCTGTGGTAAAAACACAAACACAATAAAACCCCAAACATTTATCTTGTGTCTTAATAAATTTTTTTTTATACATCCATCACTTCAAATAATTTGCTATTATTAATAGGCTGGGTTTTTTCTTTTATCATCCCTTAGCAAGGTTGTTTATGTGACACCATCTTTAGAGCATTAATTAATAGACAAGCATTTTAAATCAGATTTCCCCTTGTCTTTAAAATGTTTTAGCATTCATTGGATAACAACTCATTCAACCAGCACATCTGACAAACAGATCTTCAGTAACTTTACTGTACATTCTACCAGAGTGAAGCAAATGGTGTTCACAGGCCTTGTTTCAGGACTGCACCCCTATCCAGGACAGCATTTAAACAAATCTTAAATGAATTAATCTGACTGCTCCTTTCAAACTGAAGGCATGCTTTCTAAAATAGTAAGTGTGACAAGCACATTTATTGGTGTTAAGGACTGTGAATGATACAGGCTTTTAAACACAACAGGTTAAATTTCCCTGTAAGTAGCAGCTGGATATTACTGCCACTACCCTGCCTAGCTCCATACTCTGGGGACTGTTTTATTTGAATCAATGTCAGTCTAGAAAATAATTTAGCTCAGAAAAAACCTAAACAGATAGAGGAGTTAAAAATTTTCATTCTGTAGCTGATCTAAAAAAGAATCATTGAAGAAACCCTACAGAAAAGAAGCCACTTGAGTCAACTTGGCACTATTTAAACTCTTTTAAAAAATTGGTTTTCACTGTACAGGAATGAAGCATTTCAGAAATGTTAAAAATGGAATGACTAACATCTCCAAAGTTTTCCTTCAAACCCCTTCTCTCCCACCATCTGAAACCAGTTTGATCAATTCAGCCTGACCGCATCAACAGTTCTGGATCCTGGAACTGAGCAAATTTAGCACTTGTCAAAAAACCACAAGGCTCAATGTATCTCAATTTGTGATGTGCATCTTTTCCTTTTCAGCTGGGTCTCTAAGTATGTGTGGTTGGGCTCTAGTTTAGAAATAATATTAGATACTCAAAGGACAACATTTTTTGAAGTCAGTAACTTACTTGGAAGTCCTCTCCTACTTTGTTGAGGGCAATGTTGATTGTGAATGTAGAGGAGTCATGGTGAGGTCTGAGTGACCGTTGTCTGTCAGGGCTGTATTTTACAACAAAGTTCAATAGAGCATAGCCCTGCAACAAAATTTACAGTCAGTCTTCAAGCTGTGAACTGCCAAGTCATACACAGGATTCTTGCGATTCTGTTTAAAGCTTAGCTAAAATAAAAAATCAACAACATTCATCTTTAACTACTGCTACGTCATGTATAAACTCCCCAACCAAACTAAAAAGGATATATTCAATAAAATAATTAAATTCAGTCACACCACGGAGTAATTATCTGCAAGAGCATTAAATCCATACCTTGGTATAATAGCCAGCAAAGACTTTTAGTGTTACTGGGGCAATGAACTCTCGTATGAAATGCAGCCACTCATTGTCCAGTCCTATTTGCTTCATATGAATGTCATCGGTTGGGACATTTTCATAACCTCCAGAAATGCGGCTGTCCTAATGAAAATACCACAAGCAGCTTGGAAACAGGAACATGGAATGCTTCTGACATTTCAACAAATATTTATTTGAAATCTGCAGAATCACAAAACTGCAACAAAGCAATGCTTCAGTAGGCATCTTGCTGTACAGCAATTCCACAGCTAACTGTCAAGGAAAAAAGTGTGCTGAGATACCAATGACCAAAAATTGGAAGTTTTTAAAAGATGAGTCAATATTTGGATGTGTCGCCTCTAAATGGGCTTGGGATAATAAGTTTTATTTACTGAGCTGCAGATGCAACTGAAATTCTATCAGATCAAGAGACTACAGGCCTCAACTTGACAGGGTAATAAATGTTGAAATAATTTGAAGATAAAAGTACATTAAAATTCTTTCCAGAGGCTCCTATCTGCACTACAATTGTGACTACATTTTCTCATGGTACCACATTTGTCAATAAGAGAAACATTTCTCTGATTTTAGTGGTAGTTAATAAATACCTTGAATTCTCTGAGAACATTGACACAATAGCTCATAACATTTGCGGGTAACTCCTTAGGGGGACAAGTCTGACAAATTAGTACTTAAGAGGTAAATAAGTAAAACTTGTCTGAACAGTTACCAACAGCTGTCCAAAATCAGCCTTGGGCAACTGTCAGGTACCTGCTACAGCAACTGCACCACTGTCAGTGTCTAATTTGCTAATTCAAAGTCTGCACTGGGCTTGTGGCACAGCTTGGGTAGCAAGGGGGCTGCAGGGGTGGCCTTTGTGAGAAGCTGCTGGAAACTTCCCCTGTGGAGCTAATGCCAGCCACTGCAAGACAGACCTGCCACTGGCCAAGGCTGAGCCCAGCAGTGACAGAGACAGCAACTCCATGGTGGCAGTGCCTTCAAGAAAGGGAGAAACAAAAACAGTGCACAAGAAATTGCAGCTGGAGAGGAGACTGAGGAAATGTGAGAGAAACAGCCCTGCAGACACCAGGGTCAAGGAAAGACGGGCAGGAGCTGCTCCAGGCACTGGGGCTGAGATTCCCCTGTAGCCCCTGGTGCAGCCCCTGGTGCAGCCCACGGAGAGGCAGCTGTGCACACAGAGAGCAGCCCACGGAGGTCCATGGGGAAGTGGAGATCCACCTGCAGCCCCTGGAAGACCCCATGGCAGAGCAGGTGGGTGTGCCTGAAGGAGGCTGTGACCCCCATGGGAGCCTGTGCTGGAGCAGGGTCCTGGCAGCAGAGAGCAAACCAACAGGTTTTCTGGCACGGCCTGTGACCCCACAGGGGACCCACATCGGAACAGTCTGCTCCTGAAGGACTGCACTCCACTGAAGAGACCCACACTGGAGCAGAGGAAGAACGTAAGGAGTCCTCCTGCTGAGGAAGAAGGAGTGGCAGAGAATGTGTGATGACCACAATCTCCCATTTTCCCATCCCTATGCACTGCTGGGGAGGAGGAGGCAGAGAAAACGGGGAGTAAATTTAAGCCTGGGAGGATGGGAGGAGGAGGGGAAGGTGTTTTTAAGAAGTGGTTTAGTTGCTCATTATATTACCAGTTGAACCAGAGTAGGAAATAAACCAGTTTCCTCAAGTTGAGTCTGTCTCACCTGTGATGGCAATTGAATGATCTCTCCGTCCTTGTCTCTCAGCTCATAAACCCTTTTTTATACTTGGCCTCCCCTGTCCAGCTGAGGAGGGCAATGACAGAGTGACTTTGGTGAGTGCCTGGCATCCAGCCAGGGTCAGCACACCACAACATTAATTGAAGAATGTCTCTAAGGCTACTGAAGAAGCAGCTACATGGTAGACTAAGCTAAGCACTTTATACTACAAAGCAGATGTTTCAAGTCATTGTTGGGATGTTTGTTTGTTGCAGTACAGTGACTTAGTATTGTAAAAGTAGTTAAGATCACTCATAAAGATTATGTTTATATAGGCTGACACTTACTTGGTGTTTTCCACCAGACCACTGCCCAAAATGTTCCATTTCTTCTACTAACTCATCACAAGCGGTGTCAGAAAATATGGGAAACCAAAACACATCTGGACATGGCTACCAAAAAAAAAAAAAAAAATTAAAACTTGATCTTCAAGCACATTCTCACAAAAGCAAAATCTATGAACTACTTTCTAAGTCCTGACCCAGCACAAAGAATGTGTCAGTGCCCCCACACCTTCTGTGCCTTAGGGCTCTAAATAACAGCCTTGGTCTTCCACATAACAGGTGAGTATGGGAAACAGCTTGGAACTTAACACTGCTTTAGATACAAACAATTTATCCCAGGCTTTTAGAGAGGCAAAGTTCATTAAATCACTGTCCCTAGTTGTCACAACTGATCATCCAATGCAAGTGCTCTGCCTCGGCCAGTTTCATGAAAGCAGGCAGCCTACATCAAATGGCAAAAATTCAGTTCTGATCCAAAACAGCAAAAAATCTGTTTAGTCACAGACCAAAACAGCATTTGTGTGGAAATAGTTACTGCATGCCAATTTATTATCAGTCAGTCCCACAAAATTTTAAAAACTACTTATACTCACCTGTTCTACTATGTTATCGGTGAAGATTTTTGAGTAGTTTGGATTTATGTAAGTTTCCTTCCAGTCCTATAAAAGTATGATTTAAAAACATTATAACAGAACAAGGACATTTATAAGTGATAAAAAATAATTTATATTCTATTCATTTGCTCTACTGAAAGCACTGGAAACAATTAAACAATTTCTTATTCTCATAAACAAACTGGTTCTCATCATGTCAAAAATCATGAAATCTGTTAACTCAGGGCCATATCTCCAACTTCATACTCTGGTCATCAGCTGCCTTACTGATATGATATATTGTCATTTGCTTAGATGGGTGAGAACACTTTTTAGCACATAATCAATACTTAGCACACAATCAATATTTAGCACACAGTAAACAAATGTTTTCCATGTAAAGTCTTTAAATTTCAAGTCCTTTATATTATATAAATTTATACTTTTTAAAAAATAAAATAACTGTTTCATCAATAATTAGATGCATACCACAGGATTCTCAAATATCTGCCAGAGGTCATTGTTGTAGTGGGATGTATTGTAATTGGCTGTAGAAAGAAGTCTTCCAAACTCATGCCTGTTGGTAATGTACATGAAAACACCCTATATCAAGTAGAGAAAGCATTATTAGCAAAGTTTTAAAAAGGTCTGTTCATGATTGTGCTTTCAAAAAAGATAATCACATTTGTACGCATATATTATAAAGGTGCTGTTAATTTAGCATCTTAATTTTCAAACAGTTGACTCTAATCACCAGCTACTCTTCATAACTTGTTGTTTACAAGCACTTGCCTGCATTTATTTTCTAAATACACATTAAACCAAAATATATATTGTTGAGAACATATGTAGAGTTATAGAAAGGAAAAAGCAGAGGAGTGATTGGTTGATTTGTTTTCCAGAAAATCTAAGCAGACACACTGAAAGCATCTGATCTCAAACTCAAAATGCTCACACACAAGAAAACCAGTATCTAGGGTTTAGTTTCAAATTCAAAACTGAAAGAATAAGCTAACAATCAAAGGGGTCAGGAAAGTCAGAACAAGAAACTTATTTCAGAATATTCACTACATGATCCATCTGGTGAATTGGCCTGAAATAGAAAGATATTGGCAAATACAGCACACAAGAACGTTCAGATCAGCATCCAAAACAGCTGAGCACTCTGAAATCTGTTCATGTAATTATGTGCAAGATATCAAGTGTGGTAAGATACAGCTTTATTATCAAGCTATTAACGGAAGGTATTAACAGAACTCTCTTGATTAGAAGTAGTAGCAGAAAATAGTATTTTTTAAAAGAAACTTAGTTTCTATGGGATTTCTTTAGTTTAAGGTTTTTCAGACTAAAACTTTATTTCTGAAATATTTGTGACTTTTGGATTTGTAGCAGATGAAGACCATTACCATTTGGGTACTTTGGTATTTCTGTCTATGTTTTTGTCTGAAAAAGAGTTAAACTGTTAGAAAGATAATGATTATGTTAAACATGCCCAGTTCTGGGCACTTACCAAATCATATAATATCTGCAGCAGGGAGAATAAGGAGGGCCTGGGTTAAGAAAAACAGCTTAAAGTGACAATGTGGTCACGAAGGGGGCCTTGCAGACCTACCAGTGATTTGAGCTTTACTCCTTCCTAGGACTGCCCCATCCATTTTAGCTACAGCAGCACAGTGTCAGCACACCTAGACCTTAAAAGCACTGAGAAACCCCCCTGAGGAAACAAAGAGCCTTTCTAAGATGCTTTGAGCTGGGCATGAAAAACCTATCCCTGGCAAAAACCTGAACCTTAGAAGACTGAAGAGAAAGCTAGAGCAGTATTTCATCAGAGGAAGGGGACAGAGGAGAAGTATCTTCCTGTGGTAGAATGATACTGCATGTAATAATAAAAAAAATAAAGCAACACCTTTGGGGCTCTGAGCATATGGAATGTTTCCGAAGAAGGGGAGTCTTTTTCCCTTTGTAAAGTCTAAAATGAAGGAGAATCATCACATCAGTTTCCTGACACAATATCTTTCTCTTTTTCCGACTACTTTTAGGTTTCCACAGTTACATCAGGGAAATAGCAGCCCTTGATCAAAAGCTGATATGCCTTCACAGACAACATGCATCTCCAAGCAAAGCTCTTCATACACATGTCAAAGCTGTTTCCACCAGCCCCTTCTTATCTGCTGCAATACGAAAACAAGCATGTACTAAACCCTCCTACAGCCCAGACTGAGAGGAAAAGAAGAAGCAATTTTCTGGTGAGCCAGTCAGATTAGTTTAATGAGCACATGGAAAGCACAGGTTTGCAGAAACTGATGCTGAGGAGGTTTGAATACGGGCGGGGTTGTTCCGAAGAATCAGTACAAACAGAGGAGATCATGCCTTGTTATGAGGGAATAAAAAAATTAATACTTGCCAACTTTTCTTGTTCAATTCAGCAAAAATATTTTTCAATGCTACAGTGTCTGGAAATAGGTCTGGTTTAGGTCTTATTTGTCTCTGTGCTGAAACTAGTGTAAATATCAGTAGAAATATGGATTTACAGATTCATAATTTTACAGTACAAATAAGTTCGCTCATTGCTTCCAGATTAATGCAAGTAACACATATCTGATACAGTTTTAATCTGTCTGGACAAATTAATGAGTAATTCATGCCCCCTAAGAAGATTCCTACAATTTCTTACATCACCTAGGCTTTTTATATAACACTGCCCATCATTAGTTTAAATATATACCTACTTAATAAAAAATTGCAAAATATTCCAACTTAGTCTGCTAGAAGCTTCACACTGTACAAAAATGTGCATGATAGAGATGTTCCAAATGCACTGGTAAGTTTTAAGTCATACATAGCAGAGAAATTGAGTCCTCTTTTATCTGTTGAGGTTGTGCCAAGAAAGGTATTTTAACCTCAAGAGAAATTTTCAGGGAATTTAACTAGAAACCACCATGCAGTCAGTGCGTCAGTGCACTAGCCTTGAAAAAACCTCTGTTCTCAACAATTTAAAGAAATACACCTAAAGGTTTTTATGACACAAAAATTGGCCAGTACTTTGAATTAGAAGTAAAATATAATATCCAAGATCAATCAAGTAAAGCAGTCTAAGTACAGCAGGGCACCAAGAAATGTGTGTATTTGAAAGCAAGCTGTTACAGATACACCTTACCATTTCCCTGGCATTCCTGCAGAGAGCCATATCAGGATCCAGCTTATCACGCATGAAGTAGTTCTTTTCTTTCATCTCAGATCTGAGAGTTTGTCCCTTAATTAAGTATATATTAGCCATATAAGGGATATTCCATACTCCTCTGTTGAAAATAAAAAAAGCACAACTCAAAAACAGTTTAAAGCCATGAAAACTAATTTGTTGCCTATTCTATTAAATCAGCATCTCTGTGTTTGCTGACAAGACTAAGCAAGTTGCAAGGAGAAGAAGTTGAAAGGTTCCCAAGACACTTGGAAAACTACATTTGGACATCTCAAATGTAGGCGTAGGCAGTAACTCAATTTTTATGAAATACTGTTATAAAAATATAGCAGGGTCAAATTCTCTATAGAGTTTTAACTACACATGTACTTCATGTTTCCATAGTTGAGGCAATCAGTCAAACTCTCTTACATTATTATTCTACACTACCAGATGGAGAAAGTAACTCCAAAACAGATTTTTAAATGAGTTTAAAGACTTCACACAGCTGGTCTGACCTCCTCACACAAATACCCACGGACCACAGCAGGCCACGTATTTATGTGAGCTGGGCCAATATCAACACAAAAGCATTGCTTTCAAAACACTCCCTCTGCAGATTTTCCCTCTCTCAGTGTCACAAGCACATCTTTTAGTACAGTAGGACTGAAAACAAGCCAGTTCTATCCAAGCAGTCTGTTTCAGACCGTTTTTTTCTTCCACAGCAAAGAAAAGGCACCACCATATGGAACAGCCAAGCTTAGAACAGCAGCACATTCATTTAGGGCAGGGATAAACCCCAGAGTTTATCCTTGACAAAAGCATTGCTGAAGAGCTCCTGAAGATATACCTGACGTAACATACAGAATGAAACACACAGAAATTATAGCTGTTCCATTGATTAAGCAGTTGACCCAAAGAAATGACAAAGTCATTTGATGAATACAATTCCTTTTGGCTGAGTTCCAGGGATACAGAGTTTTGGGTTTGCTATCTGTTTGTCCTGCCTTTTTCTGTACTGCCAAAAACTGGAGCAACCAGACACCATCAGACAGGTACCAGCAATGACTCTGTCCAGTACTAACACCAGCTCACCACGTTAAACACTGGTTTTCTTTCTAGCTGTGAATGGAAGAAAACAATGAAATAGAAAATACAAAACAATAGAACTAACCTAAGCTCTCCAGGAGTAATACCATATTCTTATATTTTCATGCAATGTGTTGCCAATAACCATACTGGTTGCCTTGACTTTAACTCTTAGCTTACAGTTACTTACACTCTGTTCCCTTGGACAATATCCACATAATCTTCTGATCGAGCATAATAACCATCTGGGCTCAAAGCACCCCAGAAATTGGACCAAAGCTTCCCATGGCGAGTCACGAGTGGAGCAATTACCTTTCTGTGAAGTGACATATTGAATAAGAAAATATGAAACTCTGAAGCATTTGAAATTCACATCAGGAATTGCTGTTTGACAGGAACAAAATGCTTTGTGAATTTGTTGGCCTCCAAGCCCGTTATGAGCTATGGCAATGAAATACCACAAGTAAACAAAGAGGATTTAACTCTGGAAAAACAAATGATATCTTATTTTCTCTGGACAGAACCCAGAGAATCCTTTCAGTTTAGAGGAAATTCTACAAAATAAGAGATTTACTATACCTGTTCTGTTCTATCAGTATTCTTAAGGTTTTTGGATTTGTCAGCACAACATCTGCATCTATGCTTAAGTAATATTCACATGTTTTATCCTGGCGACAAAGGTCCCTAAAAAGACAAAAAAGAATGATTAACTCACATGACCAGAAAAAATTCACAAACAACAAAACTAACAAAAATATTAAAAAAAAAACCCTAAGTAAGTACTCAACTGATTCATTGCATTAAAAACCCTCTGCAGCACAGTATTGTAAAGATAGGCATCTTTAGATTACAGTAGCGTGATTAACTAAAAGATTAAAATACATGGATCAGATGCCTTATATTTTTCTTTTAATAAACTAAGTGGCCTCTAGCCTTTACCAAGTCCAGTAATACCTTCCATACAGTGTCCTAATGGAAAATGGGGCAGAGGGAAAATGCCACTAATTTATATAGCTGGGCATCAGTACAATCACTTAACAGTGAAGTATGACCTTATTTAGTAAACTCCTCTAGCAAGTAACTGCCCGTGGCTGTAATGCTGTCTTTGCAAGAAGATTCCACAGATGCAATCTGCTAATCTGAATGGTAATTGAAACCTTATGGAGAGTGTAGGACAAAACCTATAAGTATATATTTTAAGACCTTTTCTTTGTCTTTTTGACCTACAAGAACAACACAGTAGGTAAAGAGAAGTATAAAGCAATTGCAAAGGCAGTGAATTTATATTGGAGAAAGTAATTGAATGTGTCCATAGGCTATTTCTATCAGTTGTGATTTTGATCTCAGAAGAATAAACTATTTGCACAAATTCCCATGCCTTCAAGAGAAAGACAAAGAAAACACATTCTACTGTAAACATGAAAGATACGCAGACTATGTTTGTATGTTTCTGGCAGGGTGCACTTGCTAGGCCAAAACTTGGTATAGTTAATTCAGCTTTCCTATACCATCAGCATAGCAGGAGATTATAGCAAATCAAATACACTTTTAGAGAAAGTGGAATAACTTCCTCAAGTCAATATTACAGCAATAGCTTCCTATCATGCAGGTGGTATTACTGAATTTGTCTATTTTCCCTATTTTAATTCCACCATAACAGCTTGAAACATTATTTTTCTTTCTCCTTTTAAAATATCTATAAACAGTGCTTTAGTTTAAGTTCCACTTGATTTCATTGACTGTGACTGTTTTCTGCAAAGGCAAAGACCTCTGTCACTTCAGAAGATCAGACAAAGGGTGGATGTGACAGGTTACGTACAAGTCAAGGTAAGGGCTGGCATGGCTTCCTGCCTGCTCTTCTTCCATCCCCCTCCAAACCCAGCACTAAATCTTCCAGCAGGATTACTACTTATCAACACCTTTTGGGTCTTTCTGTTCAAACTTTCTTCTGCTCAAAGAACTCGGGAGGTATGACTTCGTTGGAATCCCAGTAGAAAGTAGAGCTTTTTATATTAGAGCAATCCTTCCTCTTCAAGTTTGATCACTAAAGATGGAGTAATGATTTGAGACATTTTTTAAAATACCCATTTCAGAAATGGTCTTCCCACTGCTGCTGAAATCACTGGTTTTCAACACATGCCCACAGTTTAAATTTCTGGTCAGTCTTGGGTTTTGCCTTAACTGACAGCTCCTTCACTGATAATTTTCTACCTTATATATACATTTTTACAACAGAAGTTCCTTAATCAGGACTTTCTCACATAATTGCCCCAGCTGAACAGCAGGTTTTATTTTGGCCATAACATGGTCCTGCAATTCAGTCTTTATGGTATTTTCCATTACTAACCCATTCTGTTCAAAGCTTTACAACCCTGGAACACAACTCACATATAGCTTTATCATTAGCTTAATTACAATTATTAATAGTAACCTGGCTTTTATATTGCACTTGGCATTAGATGTTAAATTTCTTCCAAAAACATTCATCTCTTTTATCCTTATTCTGGTGAGGAAAATAGACCTGAGACCAGCAGACTTGATGCCAGTCCAGGGTTCCAGCCCCAATATTGGCCAGCACTGCCCCAAAAGCAGGTAAACTTTTTGCTGCTAACAAAAACATGAAAAGACTTAATTTTTTAAATTATAAAAATATGATAAAGTGGAACAAATTTATATTTAGTTGTAGGCAACTATGACTGGAAAATTAATTACATAATAGCAAAATGCATTGTCCTTTAACTTTTGCCTTTTTTTTTGTCCCCCATCCCTTTTAAATCCAGAGCCAGGGAATTCTATTAGAATTGGTCCCAGGTACATAGTGTTAGAAACACTCCTGTGCTTCATTCACATAGTAATCCAAACCACAAAATACTAAATTTAAAGGTTTGATGTAAGTCACACTCAGTCATTCAGTAATCTCTTGAGAACTCCCTGAAAGCATTCCTGTCATAAATAGTTGGGAAACTTCAAGGTTGCTATTCTGACTTATTTTTTTTGTCCTATTTCTTTCTCTACAACATTGACAACTGCATCACCACATGGCAGAATTTATCCTTCACATTTGACATGATGAATTGTATCTGAAAACACTAGGAGAATTCTGCAAGCATGAAGTTTTGCCATTTGGTGATCCATTGCACTTTAAGGTCAGTAACAAAATCTCCCCAGAACACTACAGGTTTCAGATGGAGAGAAAGTGACAAAAGTTTCAGTCAAAATTAGTAAAGCAAGCACACTCTCAAGAAATTCATGCATCTTCCCTTTAGGCTTTCAGTGCTGCCCAGTAGCTTTGCCCATGGAAATAAATTTAACCCTTAATATTCTCATACTTTAAGTATGATATTCTTACAGTGTAGGCTAGCCTCTCCAGGTGTAGAAATCCCAGATTATATGTGAAACTATTTGTTATGTATATCCAGGTCACTCCAAGGAACAAGTGGAAAGTGCTTTCTGGCAAAGCTCATGTGTACAGTAATATGCTTCCTTATCTAAATTCAATGGTTAAAACCTTCAATCTACTGGATTTACACTCCACCTGCTCTAAACTAAGACCAAATATTGGAAAGAAAGCTGTGTTCTTGTACATAACTTAGAGCAATTTCAGTGTAGTGATTAGAAAAAATTTAGAAGCAACCCAAGATCTTTTGGTTGGCAGTGTGAAGCTCAGCAGAACAGTTTAAAGTATTTTGCAGAGTGATGCTTGACTGCATTTAGAAACCACAAGTCCATCTGGAACAGTGACCTCATCTGAAAAACGGGAAGTGTCACAGCTCTTTCCTTCATCACACTTTCCACTGAAATATTCCAAGGGGCTGCTTGTTTATAACAGACATATTTACTACCCAGTTTCTTTACCATTGAGACACCTTTTTTTTTTTAGACATAGTTTGAACTTGCAATTAATCAAGTTATCATTTTTAGACCCCTCAGTTTGGAAACACAATTCAAAATGTGGAGTGCAAGCCCAAAGGGAGAGGACTTAAACCACATGACAGACCTCTGAAAGAAAAGGTGTTCTAGTTACAAGTCTGAAACCAAAAGCCTGGGTGACATCACCTGCCATTTGGAGTTACATTTTGCATCTCTCCAGACAGCCACAACAGCATAAACACATTCATATCAACCATCACTAAAAACAAACAAATGTAGCCAGGGAACAGATAAAGCACTCATGTTTAGTTCTGCATCTCAGGCTTAAGTACTGTTACCACAGTTACCACACCTGGAAGCTACTGAAATCTGATACAGGCAGGAGAATGTTTTTTAGCAACACTCAAAGTTTTCCTCCATCTGAGACTGAAACCCAAAACTGCTGAGGTGTTCAAGAAAGCAGCTCCAGAAAACCCAAGTCTCTAACAGAAAACACGTGACATCTGAGAGCCAAAGATTTAATCCCTGCTTTTCCTCCCCCCACAGCCAAGATACTTGCCCTGCTCAAAGGCTGTGTCCTACTCCCTCCTGTGTCCATGCCATCGTTTATCAATACCAAATGGGAACTCAGAGACAATGAGTTAATATCCTCCTTCAAGAAATACACAGGAGACCCCCAACATAGCCCAAAATTCAACAGTGCTGTCAATGAACTCTGATTCTGATCCCTCTACTATTTTTCCTGAAACTTTTGAAAGCTTTCAACGTAAACTTTCATTAAATTGTGCACATTCCCACTTAAAAGCTGAGATGACATTTTTTTATAAACTTCTGGAAAATTCCTACCCAGTTCTGTTACTAATAATTTGAGGGAGGAACAAAAAAGAACCAGCTCCCCTAAAAGAAAAACCCTGAAGTCTGTAAGTATTGGGAGAAAAAAATATTATGGAAAATACACTTTTTATAAATAAAACCTCAGAAGTGAATGAGATAAATATTTCCCAACTTTCTGTTATTACTTGAACATATTTAATTGCTTTTTATGTTTTCTGTCATAACAAATTCGATAACAGCTGGCTGAAATCTCAGCTGCAACCAAGACAAAACTACAGATGATTTTTTCTTAAAGAAAAAAAGAACCAACTGTAAGAACTCACACCTTATAGACAAAGACAAAAAAGAAAAGGAGGACATGGAAATGCCATTGAAGTGTTTCAAGTGATGTAAATGCAGAGAAAATAATGAGACAACATGCAGCTAAATCTTCCTTCTCTTTATTCTACTTAGTTTTCCTTCCTTTTTATCTTGATTCAGCCCACAACAAGGAAAGCTGTGCACTCCTGTTTCCCAGTGTTTTTGAATTCTAAAAAGCCTTGCGGACTGCACAATTTTGGATCCTTTCCAATACCTATCCAAATTTCACAAGCACAGGAGAGGACTTTCCATGTCAGGAATAAGCAAGAAATTAAATGCTTCAATTATTCTTCATTATGTGAATGAGAAAAGTAGACCAAGGTTTACTTCATGTCTCTGGGTGAGATTAAAAAATGTTATTTTCTCACATTTATACCGACATGAGCGTGTAATTTACTGAGAATCTCATTGTGACTTATCACCACTTTTTATTGAGCCAAAAACAAGAAAAAGAGAGGCGAGGAGAAAACTGATCAAACTGCATTATATACTTCAAAGTATTCTGCTGAAAACAAACTAGACCTTCAATGCTTAAGTTCCCCCTCTTTGTATTAACTGAACCCTGCTAGGCTTCTTCAACTAAATAGACTCTGTGTGAAATGTGCAAGTAAGAAGATCAAATTAATTCTAAATCTACTGGAAACTAACAGAGAGACACTAAGAGCAGATTTGGAAAAGGAGAGAAAGCAAGTATTTGAGGCAGATAGTTCTGTTTAGTCAATAATGCAGATAGAGGCAGGAGAAAATGAATCAGAAGACTGAATATCAATCTCTAAATCAGAAGAATAAACAAGTTTGAAGAATCACTCTTTTCAAGTTATTCCCATTGCAGTCTCAGTGAGAAATAAATGAGGTGATGATGATCAAAGCCAGATAAAGGGCTGAAAGCAAATAATTTTTTATAGTAACTGCCTTCACCTTGAACATCCCAGACTTCCAAGCCAGACTTCTTAAAGAAATGCAAAAATGTGTGTGTTCCAGTGAAGTCAGTGATGTTCATGAGGGCAGCCAAGCCCACCAGGTGTGCAAAGCAAGCAGCAGATTAACTGACTCTGCTTCAGACAAATTGAAAGGAGCCACTGAATTACACCTACATCGTTTACTTGGAAGATCCTACTACTAAGGTTCATACTTTTTGGATGATTCAATGTTTCGCCACAGTCTCATTCCGCACAACCTGAAGCACAATGTTTCTCTATGTATCTCTTTAGGACGGAATCTTTATCAAAGGGGCCTTTCAAAACAGGAGCAACATGGGTCGAATTACATCCATACCATGGATAACACATCACACATATGATTATCTCCCTGCCTTTCAAACAGGATTTGAAATGACTTTGTGGAAATATATATGTAAATTACGACATTTTCATCCAGAGATCAAGCGAGGACCATATATCAGAAGCTCTGTCACATTATAAGTCAGTAGGTTCTATCAAAAGATGCAGGTTTCAAGGTCTTTGGGTGAGATTTAGCATTACTGTAGATATTGATTACACTGAAGATTCTGCCTTATGTCGTCTATGTAACAACAAAGAGGAAAAGGCAACTCCAGAAACTGCACCTCAGTTACACATAACATACACTACAAAAAGTTTGCCAACATGGTACATCTGCTTTAGAGAATATTAGAAATAAAGAAAGAATGACATGTGAATGGGTGCTTAGACTAACACGGGACATCTGCAGCATTTCCTAGAAAGGAGAGGGGAGAGGCTTGGGCCTCAGCCAGGGATCAGTTTTCCAGTGGCTTCAGCACAACAAAGCCCCATTCAAACAAATTTCCAAGAACACCTCAGAGACTCAAGACCTTCATTCTTTCAGCTGAGGCTATGAACAGCCTATGCTCTTAACCTCTGAACAGAAAATGGCCTTTTGAAATTAACTTCTCTGCTCTGACACTTGGGGAAGATTTGGTAGGAGAGTGAGTGAAAAAATTATCATGGAATGAAGCCTGCTCAAGGGCCAAGCAAGGTGGTCGTGATCTTGGTGGGGTCCTGGGCTGAGAAACTCCATCATATGACTGATGCACTGGGAGAGCCACTCCGTGGGAGGAGCCAGTGCTGCAGCCACTAAAGAGACCCTCAGACCCTTAGAACTCCAAGGTTCAACTTCGGGCATGAAAAGTGCCAGGTTTAAAAGGTAAAGTTTTGGATACTCTACTAAGAATAAAAGAAAAAAGCAAGACCAAGCATAAGATAAAGTCAGTTGCCTTTGCAAGAACTTCTGCTAGAGCGCTTCTAAAGGATATTCCCGTCTCTTCGAACCACAGGAAGAAAAATTCAGTCACCTGTACATCCAGATCAAGCATATGTTTACTTAAATATAATGTCACTTAAGAAAAAAGAAAACAGAGTAGGCACTAGGACAACAAAAGTGCAACTCTTAAAAGCATATCCAATGCAAAAATGAAAAAAATTCTGCAGTAAGGTAGCTGGAAAATAAAATAAATACTATGCATTATCTACACCATCATCACAAGACAAGATGACAGGAAGTAGCCCAAACCAGAGAGATTTTTTCATAATGATCAGCAGCTTTTTATATTAGAAAGAAATCATAAAACACTCAACAATTCATATCACATGTCTAGATCTTTCCTAACACAAAAGCTCCCATTTTCATAGCTGAAGATGTAAATGTTAAAGACGCAAAGTGATACACAGGCAAGATGAAAAAATGTGAGTATATGCATCAATACAACAGATTTATAAATCAGAGCTTACATTCCCATGTTCCGGGCTTCTGCTTGACTCAGGTTTTCTTCAGGTCCAACAATTTTAATATTTCTGATAATGTTCTTGGCTTTTTCCCAGAACTTCTTGATGTGCTTTTCATGGTAAACCTCCTGTAATCATGTTAACATTTTTTATAGCAAATGTAAGGAACAAATTACTGTGAATCATAAACATAGTGTCCAAGAACACACTGTGTTCTGTCCTAAAAAAACAGATGTCAAACAGTGTTTGAAGATATTCCAGTATATCTGTCATTAAAATGAACCTCCTCTGTCCAAAACTTTAGGAAAAGAATCCAACACATCAGCAATACTAATTAAAGTTGTACAACAAGGCAAGATTCACAAACTATCTACGCTGTATTTTTCAGGATATTCATGTTAGTCTTTAAAACTCATGCTACAACCTCAGTGGCACACACGAGTTTTTTATGCCTCTTCAGAATTACTTTAGAGAGGAAGCTGCACCTGTACCAAATTGTGCAGGCACAGCCATTGTTTCTTTAAAATGTAGTCACACTGATTGTTCCTTTAATTTCTATTTACCCTCCCTCTATTTAAGAGCTCTCAGCTGCATGCAATACTTCCCTCATTGTAGCTTTTGCCTATTACGGCTGACATTAGAATAACTGAAATATTGGGTAGGGGTTTTCCCCCTCTATAATAAAGAGCTGTTCAGGCTTCATATTCCATTTCAAATACCATAAAACTTTTGGCTGAGGCTACAAAACCTACATAGCTTACAACTCCCATACGCACATCATATTTATACCTTCAAAATCCCCTTACAGAACCACAATGAAGACTTTAGAGATAAGCTCTACTTCTATTCCTTATCCCCCTTGTGCTACCTTATCAACAGCAATGCACACAAACTAAAAAAGGGTACAATTAAATTTTACTCCCATTTCTCTTCCAACCCCTTTTTTTCCAAAATAATTGCACACATTTGACACCTCACTCTCTAGAATCACAGAATGGTTTGGGTTGGAAGGGACCTTAAGGATCATCTCCTTCCAGCCCCCCTGCCACAGGCAGGGACAGCTTCCATTAGACCACACTGCTCAAAACAGCAATACTGACTGCAATCACTGGGGAAGTATCAGCAATGCCAGACCATTAGGTAATTAGCAGAGAGTATTCAAAAGCAACTCATCTGCAGAGCCAGTCAAAATATATCTGAACACATCAATCTTTCCATGGGACCCAGCAGGAGTGCCAACAGAAACACAAATGCACTGGGGCATCAGCAAGATGAAAAGCAAATCCCATATCAACGATCAGGTGATGGTTTTTAACAATATGGTATCACTGCAGGTCAGTCCTGAAGTGGTCAGCAGCAGGCCCGGATGGTCAGTGCAGGCTGCTTCCAGCTGGAACTGTCCTATTCTTACTTTACCCTGTTGTTCCACGTCAGTCAGTACTTCCTCCAGAAGCACACACTCCAACATACATTTTTTTCACTAGTAAAAGAATCTAAGCAGTTTCTTTAAAAAGGCTTCAGCAAGCCCTGACACCATTTCATTTAATTTTTCCAGCTCTGCATACTAAACTCTGAAGGATTATCTCTTCCTGTGCATTTTAACTGTGTTATTATGTCAAATCCATATACTCCACACTTTGATTCATGGCATAATTTCCAAAATTGAAGCTTTGTACAATGATAGAGTCATACTCACATTATTATGAACGAAGATACTGAGTGCCTCCCGTGGGTAGTCCAGAGTCAACAGTCTGTCTAAAAATTTAGTTAGGAAAGGAGTGGGTTGTTCAATGAAAACACCAATTTTTACTCTTGGATATTCCTAAAAAAAATGATATTTTGACACAACCAATAAGACTTGCCTCTTTTCTAAGATTAGTTATAGTAAAGAGCAACTAATGTCATGTACTAAACTTAGTCCACACAGCTTTCAAACAATCAAAACCAGCGTGCTCGAAAGTGCAATGCACCCCGTTTGTTTTCACTGGCTTCACAAAATAAGAAAAGATAATGGATTTAATGTTGATATGAAATTCCTTGATTTAATAACAGAGACTGGAAGTAGAAAATAATGTACTATGTTTTTTAAAACTCTTATTTTAAGAAAAACACTAAAACAGCAAAAGAATCATTTAAGGAAATATACCTAGAAGAGAATGGCACATTCTTTTTTTTTTTTTTTTAAACAAGGTACATACATACATTACATTTACAAGAAAACACAGGGGAGACCAATTTTTAAAAAATAATTAAAGAATAAATACCACAAAATATTTTACTCAGCCATACCTTAAACCAGAGACTGCCAATACCCTTCTACAAATGTATATGCATTATTTCTCCCATTCATTTTAAGTGGGCTCTGCACTCCCTCCCTACTCACAAACTAACAGAGTTTCTCTCCTTACATCCAAGATTACTGAACTTTGATGGATCATCTTTTTATGTGAATTCACATCTTTTGATGGTATTTGGCTGCTTTGTATGTGCTTGATAGAGATCATGAGATCCTGAACACTAAAAGGAGCATAGACAGCCCTTTTTTGTAGTCCTAAAGTGTATTATTTCACTATGCAAGACAAAGAAATTTAACCTTCCAAGGCTTCAACTCCCACACAAAGAAATATACTGATTAAAAATTATTTCCATCTCTAAACCAGACAATTACTATAAAAAACTAATCCATTACAAGGCTCAGAGAGAAACCTTATATGAGTACAAAAGGCTGCCAGTTAGCTTTTTAAGCAGGCCCACACCCACTTGAAAAGTGTCTGGATAAGCCATCAACACATGCTGAGGTTTCACAGTGTGACCGACCACACCAGAACCCAGAAACATCCTGGCGAATGCCTCAGCTCCGAAACATCCAGCGCTTACCCTGACGAACTCCTGTTCACAGCTGCATCTGCAAACCTCCTAAGTGCTGGCAGGAAAGTGCAGCCACACAGAGACCCCAGCAACTCCAACACAACCGCTGAAGGGTGCCCTGATGTGTGTCCAGCAAAGCACCTGTGCCGCTCTCCAGCAGCCACTGCCCCGAGGCTGCCACAGGAACTGGTGCCACTGACAGCCAGGGAAAAGGAAAGCAGCACGGGCTGAGCTGAGCTGAGCACACACGTGTGCTACCAGTGCTAGAACTGCTGCAGTAATTGCATTTTGTACATTTTTCTAACCCTGAGTCATTCTCCCCTTATTCTCCAGGGGAAAGAGAAAGAGGTTCAGGCTGAATGTGCAAAGGCTGTAGGGACAATGAGGAATTACTGACACTGCTTCCAGCACACTGAAATGTGAACCGCTTGGGTCTACACTGAAATCTCAGTGTGACCAAAGCAAAATAGCGTCTAAAAAATTAAAGAGTAGGGATTCCTGTAAACTGCATCTCCTCAAAGCACAGAGTTCAGTCTAGACCCTGGTTTACCATGAAGAGTTGTCACTGCGTACTCTGAATCTAGGTCACAACGAGCATTGTGAGTATATGAAATCAGAAGCTGCCTCTCAGAAAAACTGCTTTGGGAATACCCAGTCTGCACCTAGATGTTACTTTCTCTGATAGATTTTCTCATTTTCAGTGAGGTCATATATTTGACTTTTAAAGTTTACTTTTTCATAAGCAGTAGTTGAGTGTGTGACAATTTTTGGAAGAAATACAGGACAATGTCTCAGTACAATTACACGAGCAAAGTCCAGGATCTCTTGCCACAAGTGTTGCCAGTGAAATGAGAAGATGAACAAGGTCATCCTTTTCAGCCACACTGGAAAGTCTCCACGCTTCAGAATTTAAACACATTCTTTTGGAGATTAAACTGGGCAACAAACTTAATTTAGGTTTCAGGAAAAAAAACAAAAGCCAAAACAAAAAACCCTTAAGAACGTGGCAAAAATTTGCACTTATTCAGTCCAGGTGCACTCGTCAACTTATTTTCTGTTATGCTGCTTCTACCAGAACAGGCAGCTAGTTTGGGGATGGCACACTGCTGACTTTACCAGAAGACAGCAGGTACTGAGTTTTTCCACACCTCAGCCATGATTGCAGCCCAGGAGATCCTGTTTCTGTCAAGAGGACAAGAACTGAGCAAAAGACCCTGCACATGTACCTCTCAGCTCCTCTGCAGGCAAAAGACAAGCAAAATCCTCAGAAGATATGAGTGTATAAATGCAGGCAGTTAAATAAAACAATATGGAGAAAATTGTTAGAGGCACAGATCGGGTACTGCTCTTTTCACTGAAAATTTCTCATTAAGTAGCAACCAGACAGGCCTGAACAGAGAGCGCATTCAGAAAATGAAATACTGCTGGTACTCAGAAATGCCTGAAGTAAACACTTCCACTGAGACCAAGGAAAGGCCTTGTTATTTCTGCTGGCAGAGAGAGTGGGGCATGAAGCCCAAAGAATGCACTACAGTAAAGAAGACACATTGAAGTAGATGTACATAAACTATAGGAAGCTATCCAGTAAGTCATTGCATCCCCCTTACTGGCTTTAAGATTTAACTGCTTCAAAACCATGCCTTAATTACCAACATCATTGGAAAAAAATCTTTGACAACACCTTTTCCTCAGGTAAAATTTATGATGGGAGTGCAAACACTATCTAGTTAGAACCTCATTCAAATGTTTATCTTAAAAGCAAAAATAAATTCAAAAATAAAGAAAGAATCTGAAAGTTATTACAATTGCAGCAGTAACTTTTTAAGTTTATATTCCAGTCCATTAGCTACTTATTGCCCAGAAATTCTTTCACTTTTTCCTTTCATTACAAAGATAAGCCACTATTTCTTTCATGCTATCCTCAAAATGACCTTCTAAGACCTATTCTCATTCAAATCTTCAATACAGAACAGAAATGAAACAGCTGCTGGAAAGAGCCTGTCAGGAATAATCACAGTTTACTTTTTCGTCCAAGTCTTACAATTCCACATGGTAGAGCTTAGTATTTATTCTGCCTCAAATTTATTCTGTACAAGCCAAAATATTTATAAGACACATGAAAGACATCATGCTTGGAGTGAAAGAGCTGAAGCTGCCAAGTACTGGATATACACACATGCCGTGTGTGTGTGTGTGTGTTTATCTTACAAGAATTCTGAAAACTGTACTGAAATCCAGTCTCAATTACATCAGATTTTTTCCTACGGAAACACATTTGCTTACACAGTACAAATAGCTGTACTGTCCTCTCCAACGTAAAGCAGTTTTCACTGCTTAACCTCAGAAAATAGTAATTGTAACCATGTTCGTTAAATACTATACTCTATTTGTAACAAAAGTTGCTCAGATGATGCGCATTGAGTGTTTTTTAGGTCTGCTGCTAAAAATCTGAAATGTCAGAATGGTTTTTCTACCTCTCCCAAAATTCTAATTATTCTCTTGAACCTTGCACAATTCAAAAATTGTTCATTCACCCTCACTGAACAGAGGTGAAGATCTGGAGGGCTTTTGGGGATTGCATCATCTTCAGTAATACTGTGAAAACCTATATTAAAATACATGCATAAAAATATTCCTCAAAGGAGTAAAACAGTATTGCATAAGGAAGCCACTTGGCCTCAGAAATCACTAAACACCTATCAACTGTACTCAAAAGGGCTTTGTTCCAGTGATGAGTATTCTTACCTTTACTGCTGACAGGTCTAATAAGTCTAAATCACAAATACTGCAACCAGTTTCCCGTGTCCAAGCATTAGGAATATAGTTTCCCAAATAATTCAGGTGAATCTGGTAAATAAATGAACAATTCAAATTAATGACAGATGCATGCAGAGGATGATTTGTACCTTTCAAACAATTCAGGTTTATTCATTTAATCACTTGTTTCCAATGGCAACTGACAAGAAACAGACATATAAAATCAGCAGGTAAAAAATTATTATTTTTCGTTTACAAAACAAAGATTATATATGTACCATAAAGTCTACAAAAATGAGTATTTCATACAAATGACATGCACTTAAGGTGAAAAATAAAAGTATTACGTGTCCGAATGTGAAAATAATTTGGTACCCATTTCAAAAAGTGTATCTAACAAATGCAATTTACTAATCTGAAAATTAGAGAGATTAAATACAAAGCAGAAGTATCTTATAAACAAGAAACTTAACTATTGGGAGTTAATCCTGGGAATTATTTTCATGCTGTTTTATTTACTAACTGGTGAAAACCTTTTCCAACCCTAGCATACTGTCATCCTCTTGATTTGATTCAATGTTTAAAACAGAAGAATTTAACCATATTGACAAAGTGATACATAGCAAGAGTTTCCTCTGTTTTTAAAACATCACTACCGGCAAGGGTTGAGGTTTTTTTAATGTAGTATAACATAGATTAGCAGAAGAAGTTCCATCCTAAGGTGTATGCCCAAATGTAAAATACAGAATCTTTCTTTTCATTGGCAACATGTCAGCAAAGCCAGCGATGACAGAATTTGAGGATTTAATTAAGGCAAAAATAGCAATATGTAAGGAATTTGTCATACATTTCACCTCTACTGAGTAGTTATAAGCCAAACAGACAAAATTATCATTATATTCACCAATACCAAAATCAAAATCAGAGAACAAAAACAAAGTAGCAGCATTCCCTGGGATATTCATGAGTTTCAAACTCTACTTCATTCTTCTGAAATGCATTTTTCTGCAAATATGGAGCTACAGTTAGGAACATTTATTCAGAAGAAATTAGAAAGTCGCCATGCCCAATCCTTCAGCCAACAGACACTACTATAAAAAATACACCTTTACACTTCTCTGGCACAAAACAGAAGATGCTACAGCCATATTACCAAAACACAGCCATTTCTCTCAGAGAAACTTCTCAGGGACCTTTGAACCACTGAATCCTTACACATGAACAGAATCTGCCAAAACAGCTATTTCACAGGGCACACACTGCTCCACCACGTGCCTGGAGCTGACAGGCCACGGGCACATTGATGGCAGTGATCACTGACACTGAAGGCAACAGCAAAAGCCAGTTACACGTGGACCTAGACAGACACACACACTTACATAGAGGCTTTTTCTTTTGCCTAAATACAATTTATCTTTTTTATATACGTGTACACACACTCACCTGGGTCTAGGGTAGGAGCGGATGTGTTACCGTTTTGTATCCCAGCCTGCCACTCTTGGTGAGATTATCCTCCCCCCTATTCCTCTGATTGCCATTTAATAACCACACAGACATTCTTCACTAGCTTCAAGAACAGTTTTGTGTTAGGGAACAAATTAACAAAAGCTTACTTGCTTCTAATATCCCATGCTACAATGAATTTGGGAGCAGAATTAGTTGTTTCAGCAGCAATATCAAGTTACAGTGACAGCAGAATAACATGAATTAGAATGGGGGTTTTATCCTCTCAATTACGAATAACATTAAATGGAAATGTGTGTGCTGTTTCATACTCTTCTATCCTTGTTTTTTTTGCCTCCAATAATGTTGTGGTTTTACATGAAAATAAAATCAAACTGTCACTCACTTTAGTTGGACCATTTCCGTGAATGGTGACTGGTAGGGTGTCATACACTGAATTCCTTGCTCTTACTTTTCCTTCTTCAAATTTCAAAAGGACTTCATCTGCAAATCAACAAAGCAGTAGAGTAAGTTCATAAATAAAAGCTAAAATTTCAGAGCTCTTTAAATCTTTGTTGATACAGTATACCTTGCTGTTGCAATCACTGTCAGTATTATTTAGAAGTTTTTGTTCATTTTTTTAAACTAGATCTTGAATTCTAAGCTCCTTATGATAAATAAGATGACATCAAACTTTATAGTTTCTCATCAGCAGCTTCAGTATTGGAATAAAGTCTGCTTTAAAAATAAATTTAATTTAGTGCAAATGCTATTTATAGAGAAATCATAGTTATTTCAGATATGATCTGACTACAAAAATCTATTCCATAATTGAAGGCCAAATGTAAGAAAGGAAGTTTGCACAGGTCCATTTTTCCATTTAAATTCATGACAGTTAAATAAAGGAAATTCTACATAATTCCACATTCTACTTCATTATGTATAGCCATTTGCTTGAGAACATCTAAAATGCAATTTTAATTACTAATCTTACTCCTGTAATTAAGTGTTTGAAAGGCAGATAGGAAAATGATCCTTAACTCTGTATTTACTGCCAACTTCATTTATTTTGAACTATTTTTCCTATTTTAAATCAAATATTTTTTCAATGAGAGAATCCAATTAATAATCAACCCAAAAGACCTGTAACTAATCTGGTGATCAGGTTTACCCAACCAAATATTTCGTTAAAATAAGCATGTGTTTAAGGAACCACATTCATGGTTGAGCAAAAAAAGTGTTAATAGCAGTTAATCAAACACACAATGTGCAAATCATACACTTACCAACAGCTCCATTTAGGGTCTGGAAAATTGTACATTTGTGGTCCAAAGTAATGTTCATGCGCTCCTGAAATCAAAGCACCAAAGATGTTGAGGCACTCTAAAGCCAATGCTTTTACAATAATGCTGCAGTTACACCACAGTGGCAGCAAGAAATCAGGGAGAATGACTCTACATGTTCCCTACATTTTTACATTTTTCTGTATTCCCAAGTTGTGCAGTTGTATAGCAATCAGTTTTGCACATGCAGAAACCTTAAACTTGAAGGATAAAGGTCATAACTCTCCACAGGAACTGCAAATTAGCAGCATAAGCCAAAGAAAATCTGTGTCTTAAAAAAAATTAACAAGTCTTGGCCAAGAAACAAAACATACTGTGTTTCAGAATCATAAAAATGCAAAAGTCAAATTTAAAACATGTTTCCAATGTTGTATTACTAATCCTAGCTAGATTCTTACTTTAAATACCATGTTTCACCGTTTTTAAAATGTTGATTCAAGTATGGAACGTTTAAAACACACTTTAAAACCCTTACACAGATTACATTCTTTGTTTTGGTCTTCCAAGATTTTCTTATGTACTCTACAGCACTGGGCATATTATTACTATAGAAAGAATCAGTGGTGATGTACACTAAGCACCATGGCAGTGTTTTGAACCACGGCGCAGCAGTGCTCTGCACAGATACACAGCTTTGGTCTAAAAGACAATCTATTTAGACAACTAATTATATCACTTCTGACTTGGATGCAGAATCAGCTTTAATATCTCTACACCCTGTCTTTTCAATTGTGTACCTGGCATCTGACTTAACTTGCATAAAAGCAATTCAGACATTAAAGGCTGGAAGGAATTTCCTCTGAGGAGCAGCTCAGGTTTGCCTAGCTCAGAGGAGCAGGCTGAAGGGCCACCTCTGTGCTCCCTGCAGCTTCCTGAGGAGGGGAAGGGGAGAGGGAGGTGCTGAGCTGGTGGGAAGAGTTCAAAGCTGCACCAGGGAAGGTTCAGACTGGACACTAGGAAGCATTTTTTTCATGAAAAGGGTGGTCAAACCCTGGATCAGTTCTTGCAGAGGTTGTCAGTATCTGCAAGCCTGCCAAGTGCTTAAAAAGCATTTGGGCAATGAATGACCTTAGTAACAGGCTTTAGCTTTTGGTCAGTCCCACACTGGTCAGCCAGCTGGACTAGATGATCACTGTAGGTCCCTTCCAGCAGAAATATTCTATTCTATTTCTGAATCTGTATCCAAGCAGACCTGATTTTCCATTAAGTTATGCCAGAAACAACACATATATATCTCAAAAACTTTGCGTCTGCCTTAAGCATACAAATCACCAAAATCCTTCTCAAAATTCTGCTATATCAGCTTCTAAAGTCTTTTTTGCACCAATATATTGTTAGCTTTCCTTATCCCTCTTTTTCCAGCATCAGGGACGTGCCTCTGACATCTGTCATGCTTTAATGGCGTTAATCAGCAGAGGACTTTGTTAAGCGAGGGCACAGAGAGGTCCTAACCAAAAATTTACGATGCAGCTTTATTGAACATATTTGCACAAAAAGCTGAAGGCAGGATCTGAAATGGCAGCAAGCCAAAATATAAAACACCGTATCAGCAAGTAGTTCAGTGACACCCTGGAAAAATGCCACATTCTCTGGCCGTCAAACTGCCGAGTACATGGGACCCTCAGTGAGATGAATGTGTCTGATCATATACCTCAGAGCTGTTATTTCTAACAATGAAGCACAACCTGCCTGGGTCTGAAGACAGCCTCAAATAATACATCAAGTCACGACCCTTTGGGAGCCTGTTCATCATTCCAGAAGTAGAAACCTCAGGAGAACAAACACAACTGTCAACATGGCACTCCAGTATAAAGAGACAGCATTCCTTTTCTTTTCATCCCCTGGTGTTTTATGAGGAGCAGCATGTTATTTCAAGCAGAAAGAAATGAGAAAGCGAGTTACTACCTACCCTTGCCAATGGGTCAACATAGATTTTGGTGTAAAACAGCTGGTCATCATCATTATCCTGCAGATTCCATTGCTGCACAATCCGATTTATGTATGGAGCATAACCAATAAATCCTGCAACATCACACATACCCAGGTTATTTCTGTACAAAGCACTACCCTGCCAATGCTATCTACCAATCAGGGGCTTCATTCTGGTGGTGCCAGTAAAGAAAAAATATGAGATTTATGAAACTTGGCTCAAAATGCAGTCTTCTTCCTGAGGTAAGTAACAGGTCTGCTTCAAAAAGTTAATAATTAATGGTTATTTTTATACTAATGGTATTTTAATGGAAAAAATAAATCTGATCTGCCTAGGATAGTCCTGAGAACACCAAAGCATGATATCGGACTATCACTTTTCCCAAGAAGCCCATCTGTGGAAAAAGTTTCATTTTGATCAATCGCTTCTTACTGGCAGAGATGCCTGAATCTAATACTGCCAGAAATACAATGAGAGCTCCTCAAAACCAATACACACCAAAATAAAAAAAGATCGGGTAGATAAGTGAGGGAAAGAAACACTCCCAGACCTGCACACTGAAGCAAGGTGCCCCAGAAATTGCACACTCAAAAGCTGTTACAGAGCACAGTATCCATATCAGTGTATGTATTAATCAAGTCCAAAATTATTAGTAAAGCTGGCATTTAAAGGAGGATCCCAGAATTAATCCATCACTGAGATTAACAGCTCCCACTCCTTTTAGAAGGAGCTGTGCAAGCCATGCTGACAGGCCAGGCAGAGCTGCCAGGACACCCACCCCATGCGCAGAGATGTCCAGGAACCAGGCAGCTGAGTGAGGGAATTCTGTGACCAGGCTAAACTGTGCCTATAAATAGCACGTGCTGCTTTGCCTGGGCCTCTGCACTGCATTGTTTCTGAAGCAATGGGGTCAGCCTTGCACAGCATTTCGCTGCCAAACACAGTTGCTTGCTAGACCTTTACTATATTTATCTATTTTTGCAAGTTACTGCCAAACACACACTGCAAATTTGAATGAAAACGATGCTTGAGCACAGAAGAGGAGCTACTCAAGCAGAGAGGGGAGGGATGGGGAGGGGGGGAAGATGACAGCATTTCTAGTCCTCAGTTTTATACTTGGGGAATTCAGGAACAGCTCCACACACAGCAAGTACACAGAACAGGTAACAGAGGTGGGTCATGTTCGAATTCAAGTGTTTGAGGATCACACTTGCCTCCTGAGTTCAGGAATCGTTTTCCACTCCGGACAACAGGGTACTTGTCAGCCAGCCTTTTATCGGGCCAAATTAGTCCATCTGCCGCAAACACCACTTTATGATTAGTTTCCTGAAATTTCTTTAGCAGTTCTTCGGGGCCCCCAGCAAAGATAACATCATAGCTTAAAAGGAAAGAAAATACATCCATTAGGTTAGTTTAAGTTTAATGCTTCTGTGTTCAAAAAAAGTCACTGGACTATCCAAATTTAAAAATCAAACAGCAGTTTTATTCTGAAAAATGACTCAACTAAATCATATTTAACCACCACATAAAAATTCTATACCCTTCCAGGAGAGAAACTTCAATCAATACTATTTATCCAAAGTAGTTTCCCCTTCTGCTTTTTAACCTTCCACAATTTGGACATTCTCTTTTCTTTACATTTTGTCTACCTGAAATTGATTTTCCTATTTCAGGTATTTTGAGTGAAAAAAATATTTTTTCCCCTTTAGAAGACTGTTTATTTTTTTAAGAACAACAGATGAAAGAGTGGACTGAGAGATGACTTGGGTAACTTTCACTGGGAAAATCTACATCTTGTTCCAAAACACAGCAGCACTGACTCTTCTGAAAAGTCTTATCAAGAATGTACTTAGATATCAAAGAAGTCTTGTTGCCCATAAAAAGCATATTGCATCCTGACAATACATAGGTTTCTCCTTCAACCTCTTTAACATGCAGACTTTAAAGGCTCAAAGCATCACAATATCTATGTATGAAAAACTTCACCTGCCTTTACAGCTTGATCAGATTTGAGTCTCAATTCCTATTGAGGATAAAGGCCTAAAAGTGGAGGGCTCATCTTTGGCTGTTACAAGGTCAACACTGTGCCAAACCAGAATGAAACCCGCCTGGGTTTGGCCAAGGTCCTGTAAGAAAGGAGCATCCGAAGCCTGGTGGTTTCTTGTGGCTGAACCAAATCTAAATCAATGCCTGGCGGGCACATGGGGTCGGGAACACAACCAACCAAACCAAGCAAATAAACCCATCCCCCACCGTAGGCAGGGATGCCACACGCTAGACCAGTCTTCTCAAAGCCCCATCCAACCTGGCCTGGAACTCGGAATTTGCCAGGGATTGGGCATCCACAACTTCTCTGGGTGACCTGTGCCAATGACTCTCACTCCAGTGTTCTCCTTATACAGCAAGAAGAATGACACAGTGAGATTGGAATCACATCACAGAGTAGTCTCTGGCTGAAGCAGCAAAATATTTTAATGGCAGCATCTCAGCTTTGCAGTTTCCTCATCTGAATGCAGGAATATTCTTACTCTACACACGTACCTTAGAAATCAAAAATCACCAGCCATTATAACATTACAGCTACCAAAAACCAAGGTCTAACCTTAACCAAGACTTTTCTTGCAAAGCCTTTTAGCTGGGCTAACTAGGACAGCAGCACCTCCACCTGCAGCACACAGAACATCTTGCATTGCAATGTACTACCCAGCAACAGTGCCAACACATCAACCATTACTGACTTATGGTACTCCTTTATTACAGTTCTGAAGTTATTCAAGATGTCTTTTCTTTAAAGAGGATTTCATGAAATGAAACTATGAGAACTGAACAACAGCTGGCTTACAAATGTAAAAAAAGATTTTCACCACAAAGCAAAGTATGAACCCTGGAGAGGAAGTGTGTTATGTAGTCTATATAAGTAAGTGGTTTTCTGAAAACACTGCTAGGTTTTCTGCAACTTTGGCAGAAGAACGCATGAAAGAGATTGTACATTTTGGACCTTCCCCAGTTTCACAAAAAATGCCTGTTTTCTGCCCAAACTTACAGGAATACACTTCACTCCCTTTTCCACTTAATTTCTGCAGCCTGACTCAATGCCAGACTGAGCCTGTAGAACACACAAGAAACAGGAGACACGTTGAAGACAGACAAAAAGAGATCTGTCTGAGGCTTTAACTTAATAGCTTATGGCAGGCTGTGCTTCTCCTCCGTGGTCAGGTTGGTGCTGCTGCTGCTATGACTTACAGCTGCAGGAAGGAACCAAACACCCTGGAACATAGCTTCCAAGGACTGTCATTCTGTAAAAGAAAGCCAAAGTTGAGCAGCATGCTGGGCCAGCCACAGGCTCTGCTTGTGAAAGGGATATGGTACTTAAGACAGCACAGTTTATAATCCTAAACCCAGTGCTGAGCTGCTAAACTGCAATGGATATTATGCAGCACTATTAAGCCAGCATGAACCTACATTGTTCATTAATGTTCAAGGCCCTCTGTTTTGTCAAGAAGTGACTTACTGTCACCACACCTCTTCCTGGGCAGGAGCTCCACCAGCCTTCCGCCCCTTGCTGCCAGTGTCCTCATCAGCTGCTTGATGAGGCTCACACTTTTCTCTCCAGGCAAAAAGAAAACTTCTGAACACCTGTAAATGCATCATTTTCCTTGTTTACCTGCTATGTCAGATTCCATTCAGCCTATTCAAACCTCACCTCCTGCTGCAAGGGAGGATTCACTTCAGGTCTATGCCACTAAGACCATCACAAAACAGGTCCCAGGATAATCCTTGACAGTTTATACTGTTATTAGGGGTGATGCAATAACTTACTTTAAATCAGACTTCAAAATTTGACAGGGAAAAGAGAATATCCAGGAAAAAGCAGGCTTCATTGGCAACCAGGAAAAGCTCAGATACTCTTTTATTTATTCTTCATAAATACTTTCAATTAAGTAGAAAGCAAGAAAAAGAAAAAGAAAAAAAAAAAAAAAAAAACAAAAAAAAAACAAAAAAAAAGAAAAAAAAAACAAAAACCAGAAAGTTTCCACAACCTAATCCCATTTCCTGAAGCTCCCAGATGGCAGATGCTTGGGACTGGAATCCACCCCTCCCTCCCCCTTTTTCACAGCAGCAAAGCATCCTGGCTATGCACCCTGCACTCCCAGCAACACAGGAAAACAGCAACGCAGACTCAGGTGCTCTAGAACTGACCATGCAATTTTTGCATCCACAACTTTAACAGTGAGAACTTGCTGCTATTGGAGCTTCAGGTTAAGATCTCAAAATACAAGTGAGAGAGTGCCTACTAGTGACTAGCAATGTCAGCCACACAGCTGCTTTGTCACTTAGACTGTACCCCCACCAAGAGCACACTGTAACCATTTTGAGATACATAGAAAATACAATTATCCCTTAGTTTCTGACTAATGTTGAAAAAAAATACAACAAAGCAAACAACAAACTGAGAGGCTTCAAAATTCCTCCACGATACAAAGAGGTGGCTGTGGGAGTTCTGGATGAACAGTCACAACACCAACCAATTTATCTAGTCTACGCTGGCCATTAGCCAGTTCAATCTGAAATGGTCCAAAATAAACCAGTAGTTAGCTCGAGCAAAAACAAGCCTAATTTAAATAGTGTTCCATCTGCAGGCATTTTGCTATCTACACACAGGCACAAGCTGTCCACAGAAGAAACTCAAACTATTTCCAGAATTCTGAGCCATACAACAAACTGTTCAAAAAAAAAACAAACCACAAAACAAACCCAACAAAAAACCAAGAAACTAAGCTTGTTAAGTAAACAGGTCCCTAGAAATTACTTCCTTAGTTACAGTAAGCAAACCAGACATTTCCTTTCCCCACCCCCAAGATTAATATTCCAAATGCTTCACAATGAATATAATAAAAAACACTTGAAGAAGAAAGGAAGTTCATGACATTTGTCTTTTCCAAACTTACTGCTACATTGATCAACGTTTAGATTGCAAACCAGGATTTCTGGAAATGAAAAAGCCCATTAGAAATAAAATATAATGCTAGAATCAGCAAACTGTTTTTTTCTGTCCTATCTGGAATCAGTTGCACCAGCTTTAAATAAATACGTACTTGAGATTTCAGACCTCAGGAACTTGGGAGGCTTAAATCCTGTGATTTTTCATGGGAAGAAAGATTATGGCTTCTGCACTTTGACACACATGCTCCTCTGTACTCTCTCACCCGAGCCAGCAGACAGCCTGCCCCTCCAGAGAATATATTACGATGGAGAAAAATTTGAGCTAGACCCTGGTACCAATGTGATAATAAATTTGCATATTTTACCATATAGGAAGAAAATGGTTACGAATTAGGATAATAAATTCAGAAACAAAGAAATTCAATGTAGGTAGAAAACATTTGGGAAATGTTTGATTCATCTGAGCTTTAGTACAGAACAAAATCTTTCAAATTAACCTTTAAAAGTTTCAGTTCTTGTATGATTAATAGGACAACACTATAAACAAACACATAATGTATTTACTTTTAGAAAGAAACTTTTTCCACTTAGTAAATGCAAAATTGATCAAGTCAATAAGAAAAGAAATCCAAAAACTGAATGTGTACCTCCAAACTACATTACTTTTACACACCTAAGCAGACAAAGAAAATATTCAGCATAATAAGCATCCCTTATAATGCTTATTTATAATTTAGTGAAAATTATTTAGATTTTTTGCTTTCTAGGTATTTCTTTTACTCATCACAAGAGGTAAAGTTGGAATAGAAAATTGAGTAACATATTTGAACTTGCTACCAGTTTAATAGGCTACTTCAACTTTCCTGAAGCGTTAACTTCTGCGAAACAACAAATTAACTTTCCATAAAATGCCACTGTCCAGCCACTCTGCCTTGTGATGATGCCTGCTATGCAAATCCTGCCAAGCTCCTGCCTTGAAAAAGTGTCCCTAAATTTCTTCAGCTGTCAAATTTTAAATAAATAAAGTAGTTAAAAGCTGAAGGAGAATTGTGGGACAGAAATTCCAACACGACTTGGTAACAGCAGTGTGGATGAACTCATACGTGAGCCTCTCCAAGCTCACACTCAGCTCCCTCTCTCCAAGGCTGCCTGTCTGCAACTGGAGCTTCCTGTTCCTGATTCAAGACTCGGTCCCACGCCTTCCTTGCAGGGATTGTTTCAGAGCTGTGACCCCGCTCCAGTTAAGATTAGCGTGGAAGAGCCTGGTGTCTGCTGTAAGCTGGATTCTGAGCTACTCTGATCGTGCTGTTGTCAATAAGAGGAAGAGAAAAAGCAGAGGGAAAAGTGTGATTTGAACATGTTCGAGCTCCATGTTTTGTCTGACAGGGAGAAACCTATCTGGCCTCCAGGGGGGATGTTCAAGCACAGCTGAGCTATGGGCTACAATCTGGCACCTGCAGCAGTACTGTCTCTGCATCCTTCCATCACACAGACAGCACAGGCACCAGGCTGCATCTGACACCAAGCCTCTTGTTTCAGCTCTCCAAAACGCAAAAGAAGTTCTCCTGTTAAATGCTGTCCTCAGGGACCCATTTTCCAGCTTCCTCCACACCACTGTTACTTCATGGAACAAGGTTATGCCGCTGGTTCCTACTGGCCACTTTATTTCAGCTTTTGCTTCCCCTCCCATCCACACTCCCAGCCTGCAGCCACATCCTGCTCTCACTGCAGCTGAACAGGGAGAGGACAAATGCTTGCCTAAAAGCCTGTCAGCTCCCAGTAACATTTTTTTACCCCCTCAAGGCAGCAGAACTATGAACAACTCTTACATCTGTAAATCTGTTAAAAAGTAACAATTGCTCCAAAAGCAATCTACTATTTTTTATGAATGAAACTCTCTCAAATAAAACAGCAAGGAACGAAAGCATCATGCAACTTTCAGCATGTCACAGCAGCTACTTTTGCATGTCTACCCAAACTAAAATATAGAGATGAGAAGCCAGGTTTGCTCACCATTCAACAAACAGTACAACCAAGTCCTCTTGATCAGCAAAGCTTTCAATGCCTTCTTTCAGCAGTCGAACTTTCTGCCCTCCACCAATAGAGTTGGGCAGCTCACCACCTTTCCACTCTTCACCTTTTCCAAGAACCTGGAAAAAGGAAAAAAAAAAAGCACTTTTTGCTAGTAGCCAAACCCATGAGGCTTTTTTAAAGCAGGCCCTTATTGAAAACAGATGCTAAAGCAGAAGTAACACACTAAAGCATAGCAAGCCAGCACTTCCAGCATCGTAAGTTTTCCATGTCTGAAGCAGCATTCATCACAATGACATCATTGAAAAAACATGAAGGAGACATTTCTTAACCAAATAAGAACCAAGCAATTGCCTGCTACTGCCATTTACTCAAATGTGTCTCCTTCAGAAAAAAAAAATTGAAAAAAAAAAAGCTAAGTATTGTTTCAAATTTTGTATTTGAAAAACATTCTGACTGAGAACTTTAAAATTCAATAAAATCACTTTAGGAACAGGAGGCACAAAGACCTTGCTGGATCAAGGTATCACTAATTCAAACTAACTTCAATCCTTTTGTACAAAAAGGGAAGGATAGGTTTCCCAGCACACAGCTCACTGCTAAAACTCAGCTAAACAGAAAACTCCTCCCCAGCCAAGCACTATAGCAGATTACATGTCAAAAAAAGGAAAGGAAACAAAAACAAGCTCCTTATGTGTTTTGAACATAATGTTTTTGGAATGCATAAAGCCTGGAAGAACTACATTGCATGATGTTTTGGACAAATCTGCAAAGCTAAAAGATGTACCCCAAGCTCAGGCTGCTCAGGTGCTTCAGCACAGCTTTATCATATTAGGAAAGGTCTTCTTAGTCCTCCAAATTCGGTGGTAGAAGTCAAAGACCCAAATAATTTCCTATTTATAGTGCAGGCACTGTGGTAAGCAAGCAGAAAAATTTCATAACAGCATCTGAATTCCTGGATTTTCTCTTGGCAGAACCAATTTGTGGGAAAGTTTAGAAGGCTAGTGCCCTCCCTTTTTCCCCAAGGTCATGCAGAGGCCAACCTAAGTACGTGTCATACAGAGGTGTGGAGCAAGGCAGAAAAGGCTGGCAAGAATGACAGAAATGCATTGTCCTCTCAGAAATTACAGGTTTCTGGGAAACACAGTGAAATTTTCAGTTGTGACCCTTCCTCCTTCCTTGCAGCAGTGTTCCACCCTTGCTTAAGGAAAGAGATCCAAAGCCCTTGAGTGCAGTAGAGCTCCCAGAAGTATTCATGCAGATGAAGTCGGCCACACTGACAAACAAGGCTCTGTGATAAAACATGACAGAACCTGTGAGCGAGGAGGATGCTGACCACGATAGCCACAAACCTCTAAAGCAGCTCCTGAGGCAGTGGAAGCACCTCCCTCCCATGATGGTTCAGAGGGGCATCAGCAGGTACGCAACAGGGAGAGCAGCAAGTGCCCTGCCTGCCCTGCAGCTCTGCTGGTGTTTCCCTCTGTCCCAGCACACAAGGAAGCCACAGCAGGGTCAGCTGCCATTTACTGGTTCTGTTGTACAGCATGGACAGTACAAACATCTGGTACAAAACACACACAATACCTTTACTGTGTAGTTGAAATGCTTTGCAGTTCGCATGAAACGGTGAAAGCCATCGGTTTCTTTAGTTGCTACAGTAAAGACTAGTAGTTTATCTGAGGAAGAAAAAGAAGGAACACGTATTAATGTGCTTTCAGGGAAGAGTTTATAACAAAAAATGCAATGAACAGCACTAGATCAGGGGGCTTTATGACTTTCTGTATCTCATACAAAGAGAGGAGGCAAGTACACTGTCACATTATAGGTGTGAGACATGACCAAACAACAACTGCTACGGACAAGGTGCTGTATTTAAAATTATCCTCTGGAAGAGGAAGCAAATAAGCCTATCTACTCTGTAAACAACTAGTTCAAGACACAAAACCAAAGCTAGTACGACTACTGGACAGGAAGAAGTCTTCAAAACAAAAATAACTTACTACTTCTCAGTCTGAGGTAATCCTGTTACCTCTCACCACAGGACTGAGTGGTGCTAAGAGAAGTTCATAGAACCCCAGCAGCTCCCCTGCAAGCCAACAGTGCACATTCTTCATTAAAATAAGTCATAAAAACCCCAACCATTGAAACCAGTCCCCCAACAAACAGCATTTAGTGCTTTTAAGTCCTTGGGCAGAGACGAAAGAGCAAGGAGTTCGTTTGGTTGGCTTTTTATTCAGAGCATATGTACATTACAGCACTGCTAATTTTGCCCTCTTACTGCACACAGGCAAGTGGCCATGCAACCAATTTCCTCTTCACATTCCAGAGCTTTTAACACAGTTCAAATGGGGTCACGAATTCTCACTAAATAGCTTCCCAATTAAACTACTGAAGAACATTTAGAACCCTATGCAATATGCTGCATAATCAAACTAAATACTTTGAAGCTGCGAGAAGGATACTACTCCTATCTAAAATCAAGTATTTAATCAGACCAGCCTGCATGCCAGAATACACTGCAGTTCCCCAATTCAGCCCATGTTCAAGCAGCAGCTGCCCTCTAAACAGAGCCTGTGAGATCAATCCTTACAATAAAATAAAATTAATCACCTATGATGAGTATTCCAGACACAGTGCCTGCTACTGCCTTACTTGCCAAAAAAACATCCTCTGGATTTATCTTCCTCAGTCCAGTAACATGTGCTAGAAGTGTCTGCTATGGAAAACATTTCTATTAACTCTTCAGCCTTGTCCACCACAGGCTCAGCAGCCCTCAGACACCCAGGACATCATCCTGAGTGTATTCAAACCACTCACCACTTGCCATTTTGCTTTATGTGACACTAGCAGAAGTTAACACAAAAGGTGATGACCCAGTTCCCACTTTGTAGAAGAAATGCACCTTGCAAGTTACTCATGCGATGCTCTGCAGCCAACACTTCACGTGTATGGGCTCAGTCAGGCAAAAATACCTGTCAGAGTACAGACATAGTTTGCAGAGAAACACAAAATCCGTTGTTCTAATGAAATTCAAGTCTGTCTGAAGTAGCCACAGCAGACAAACCGCAGACCGGTCTCAGGTGGCACCCGTACTGTTTCCACTGGCACACAGCTCAGATCCAGCCCTAGCCAACAGGTCACTTCCAGAACACCCTGCCAGGTCAGACTGGTCTGGCTGCTCCATCCTCAACAGCAGCTGTACTGGTGTACCTGAGGAAGAGCAGGGATGAGACAACTGCACAGATATTTTCTCTGCTTCTTCTACTGCTCTCAGTTTAAGGGTGTTCCTGACTTAGGTGGTGTTTCCGCAAATTCTAGAACACTTGATCTGCTTTGTGACCCTGCTCTTCCGTAGCCACTCCTTGAACAGATGTAACCTTTAAGCAGTGGCGGCACCCTGTGCCCAGCATCTACACCACCAAAAACAATCTGTGCCTTGAGCAGGGCTCCTACAATTTTATCTGACACTGCCCAAGTTCCTCAGCTACAGACAACATTCCTACCTGCCCTCCTCACCACACACGATTTCGTGGATTTCTCTCACATCCTGCTATTGCTTTTTCTTTCTTGTTTTTTTTTTTATTTTTCTTGGCTGGGGTGTGTCTGGGAGGCATGTTTGTGAGCAGGGGACAACAGACAATCCTTTTCCCGAACAGTCCTAGAGACAATTTTAACTGCTGGCTCTACCAAACCAGACTGACACTCCTGCAATACAATACACTACAAAGAAGAAACTGGAAATATTGTAAATGCTTCCCTCAACTCAACTCAAACACCCAAAAATTTTGGAAAGACAGATTTGGAAGATTAATTGCTCCACCTTTTTCCCCCCTTAAGTGTTAGCAGACTTTTGTAGAGAAGAATCAGAAGAAAATCCCTCAAGTACGTCTCAAAAGGACAGGAGGACCTCACAGTGCAATGAGTTCAGACTGACTCACAAAGACACAAACAGAGCAATAGTGGTTCGATACCTTCCAAACAGTTTATTCTAAAGATCATGCAGTTTCAAGTAATTCTACTGAAGTCACCACAAAATGAATAAAGAACATTATAGCTTAGACTATGACTAAAACAGGACTGAGTATAGAGGAAGGTTTTCCTCTGTGAAGGAAATTATGACTATTTTTTTGTTAAAGCACTACATTTTCAAATTACAGGGAACTGGAAAAATCTGATCATACCAGAACTGCACCATCAAGCCAAATAAATCTATTGTTAAAAGTTTCCTAGGTGACCAGATCACTGATTATAACCATGGAATTTGGTTTGAAGTAGGCATATTTCACACTTACATGTTGATAAGAAATGCTAACAGCAAGATTTCAAAAATCTGTACTTGACAACATGATGTAAATGATAAAATGTGGGCTGCATCAGATTCCTTCCACAGTTACTAAGTCAAAGAAAGTATTAAAGTAACATACAAGTACAGTTTGGCAAGCAAAAAATAATCTACTGTTCTTCATGGGATATTGTTACTCTCTCTTAATGGAATACACATTATTCATGTATTTCAAAATTCACTGTGGAGTCTGGTATGTTACTTGACTTTCATGGAACGGGAGGAAAGAGAAAAATGTGCCAAATCATAAGGGATTTCAACCTGAGCTATACAAAAGCTAGAAAGTCAAGCAGAAAAATAATGCAGTTTATATTTACATGAAATGGCAAAAGACCACATACTGCACCAACAGACAATGAAGCAATCTAAACAGGCAGCCTGAGTCGGGTTTGCAAACAGCCACAGAACAAAAGAAAGCTATTTTAAAGGTACTATTTACATTGGAAATGTTTTCTTTTTAACATGCTTACCCATGGTCTTTTTTTTTTTTTAATTAGAGATGAAGTTTAAAAGGCTTTATTTCATGTCTTTGTTGCATCACTGACAATTTTAAGTGCAGTTGGTACTCAAATAATTTTTAAGTGCAGCAGAAGAATAATTACAGCATTTGAAGTCCCTTCAGAATTAGAGTTTCTTTATAGATTACTTAGTCTTTGCTGGGGCCTCTTTTGTTTTGGTTTGTTCATTTCGTGGGGTGGTTTGTTCCTTTTTTTTAAGTAAGCTGTGTCTGACCAAAGAGCTGAGAAATGTGCTTTTATTCTATACATAGCATATAAGGAGAGGCAATGCAAAGTGCACTGAATGATAGTTACCTTGGCACATTATAGAGGGTATTTTTAACCAAATAAGGAAAGCAGAACCATTCTCCTCCAGCTAATAAAAAATATTAATCTAATTCCTGTAGGTAGCTGTGACTATATTTACATAGTGACAACTTGCACAGTTTCACTGGCAGGCTTCCACTAAATGTAGCATAGGAGATGCTTGTTTCTTCCAGTGGAAGTGAGAGAAGAAAATGCTTCTGACCACTAAATACTTTTGCAAATTTCTTTTTAACCTTTTAAACTTCGTTCACTTTGAAAAATCTATTCCTTGCTCATTATACTTAGGAACAACGACCTCTTGGAACACTTATCCCATTTGTGCTTAGCGACACAAAGCCAAAGTGACTTTCTTGATCTCACAGGAGTGTCAATGTGAAGTACAGCACTCCCAAGGGAGTAAGCTTATCCAAGTGTCATTTCCATTTCAGGATGTGCTCAGCTATTTTAGCTGCTGCCACCCACAGTGTCCCTGCTGTGCAGAGCAGGTTTGGCCCCCAGGACAAGCCCTGTGGGTGCAGAGGTTCAGGGCTGCACCAGAGCCCTCTCTGCAGAGAGAGGCAGAGTAAGTGCCCAGAGCCCCCAGCAGTACCCCTGTACCCACAGCTGTGCAGTGAAGACCCAGGCACGGCAGTGGAAGGATGTCTGCAATTACTCAGACCCCAAGCTACCACTGTGGCCTGGTACTCCCCACTGAGAGCACTGCAAAAACCCCACAAGGAATTCCAGCTCAGCTGGACGCCGTTCCTGCTTCACCATCCACTCCACAAACTCCTACCCTCCGCTGAGGTGTCCACCCTAAGGAGCTCTGCTCTGTGATCTTACACAAAGGCTTGAGCTCTACAGTTCAACTCTGACTATCCCCCACACACAGGGAAAATACAGTCTCGGGAGTGTCTTCCAACAGGAACAGCATCCTCAAAGTGCAAACCTCCATGAGACCAAGGAGACAGCAGGTGGTCCCACTCCTCCCCGCTCGCAGGGCACTGAGATGCCACAGAGGGTACAGCTGCCAGCTCCCCTGCACACAGCCTGCCAGAGGCACCTTGGCAGTCACTGGAGGGGATTGCTGAGCTTGGCATTTATTTCCACAAGTCAGTTTGTGTAAAAAGGAAATGGAAATCCTATACTGACGTTCAACAGGAAGGCATGAAAAAAATCTCCCAGGAGCTCCATGCCAGGTATGTGCTCAGTTACTAGGATGAAATTGTGTCAGACATTTCCGATAGTTACACCCACAAAACAGCTGCTCTGTTTTGAAAACAAGCCTGAGAGGGCACGAGTTTAGCCAAGAAAAGTATATCCAGTGACAAATAGAATTCATTTTTACATGCAAATTAGAAACCCTCTAGCACACAAGTCGCGAAAGACAACAACACTGCACATGGAGCACATGCAGCACATGAGGAAATCCAGTGAAATTTTATCAAAACAGCTCACTCTTCTACTCTTTTGTTTTTTTCCACTGCCTTCAGGGACCTGACTGCATCATAAATATTTATTTCTAGAAAGAAGATCAATAAACCAGAGCCTTCGTCTTCAGTGAATTGCCTGGCAAGGTCCCAGCCAGGAATTGCCATGGCAGGACTGCTTTAAGCAGCAGTGACCTTTCTCCCTGTATCCTGGCAAAGAAGCATGCAAAGAACTACAGTCATTCCTCACACGCCCACATGGTTCTTGTTTATCTTGAATGAACACTCACAGAGATTACTACATAATTTCTACCAGGGGTTGTGGGTACTAGTATAGTAGCTTCAGAGCAGCCAAAACTGAGGATATTGCTCACAGCCACACGGAAGCTGACATTTAGTCCTTGGATTCAAGTACTACAGACTTCTCTGGAGTGGAAGTGAGCTGAAAGATCAAAGGACATCTGCTTGTGGTACGACATTATGACATTAAAAACTATCTCTGTCTTTAAAACTAGTGGCTTATAACGGTAAACAAATGATGTTTGGTACTTGTAATACATTTTTATCCATCTTCTAGTGTCTACATAAAACAGCCTACTTTACTGTGTGCAGATTACATCCCACCCTGAGCTGCTCAATACCATTAACACACCATTAAGACAACTAAAACGCCAAAGAGCACTTTCAAAATCCAGATCTTTTAGCACAACACAATCTTCCACTTATCACTCACAAAGGCAATATTAGACTCCTCAAAAAGAAATTTGGATTTTCCGCTATGAATAGGAGTTACTGCCTAAACTTAAGATTCTGTGTCAAATAAAATATTTAAAAATCCACATTCTCTGAAAATACGTCAAACAGCTGGGCACAGGAAAAACCCACCATATATAATGTAACTAACCATGATTATAAGTTATACCTACAGACATATACTTGGTTAATGTAATCCGGCAGCAAACAAAGATCTTAAATACACAATGAGAAAAACACAAGCTTTAAACATATATATACATATATATATATATATATGTATGTATATATATATATATATATACACACACACACACATGTATATACGCATCCAGTGAGAGCTTATGATGTACATATGCTCAAATAAAGTAGTAAGCCATCAGAAGAGTTTCTGGTCAAATAAAACTTTTGGCATAAAGAGAGAAAAGGCAGAGCCATCCGACAGCTGTTTATTTTCCCCTTAGGATTCTTCAGAAACACAACAACGTGCTGAAATAGCAAACATGGTCATCTTCTTTTCTCAGGAAATAAATGTGCATTACACTGCAGGAGGGGGAAAGATGACTGGGGTACAAAACAATACTACTTCATACTTGGGAGTCCTGAAGTTTTTTTAATCTGATCTTTATACAGTACAGTCATCTTCCGCTCTGCACAGACGGCTGCTGCATGCCTCCACTCATCCCACACTTCACTGCTTCCCAGAGATGCAGACTGGTTTCAAAGTCCCACTAACCACAGCCATGATCACATAGTAAGATTGGATTCTCTGCAGTTCAATAGCATGGTTGGATTGATGCTAAAAACGATCTTTGGATGGGAAACAAAATATGCTTGAATAACTCATGAAAGATCAGAAAGTGGTACAAATGAAAACAAAAGATGGAATTAGAATTAACAGATAGCAAATTAAGAGCAGTCATAGACTGCCAAACACGTAGTGCACACTGATTTTCTATACCAATACAGTTCCTGAATGGGAGAGAAGGTTTTCTAAGAATCAACGCCTTTAAAGACCAGAATTTGAAGAAGCTGTACAGACCTCAGTTTGATCTGTTTTCCTCTGTATCAAAAACCTCCCTTAAATCACTGCAAAATACAGAGAGTAACACAAACATTATTTATGCAATTTCAAAAAACTTATGAGATTCTTCTTGGCCAGCTACTAACAGATCTTTCTTGGGATGCTAAAAAGTTATTGAAGAGGTACACAGGTTATCACCTCTGCTACTACCTGATCTTTATATTGCTTCAACCTTCAGGAAAAAAAAACAAACCAAAAACTTCCGTATTTAAGCTGTTGCAAACAGTTTATAACCACAATTGGCATTTATGGTTATCAGGATCACTCAATGCATGGGCTGTCTGTGGATAATTCTTCCTATGCTCTTCCGCATTATTTGTAAACCTTGCTGAAGTTACAGAGAAATAGCTCCGGGTATCAAAGCTGCCAACACTGTCCCAAGCCAGGGAACAGACCTAATAAAGGCAGGAAGCTTTCAGGAGCTCTCTAGGGAAAGAAATACAGAAAGTATCATTTCCCATTTTCAATTACTTTCAAGTACCGTTGCAACTTCCTCAGCCTGTACATGCTGCCTGTTGCAGGGTCCTCCCTCTTCTCACGTATTTTAAAGGAACAAAGAAGCTAAGTTAGCAGAAACACATCCTTACATTAAGCAAGAGCTGCTCTGAGTTTTCTCACAGTATAGAATCTATGTTAGATTAGCACTTGCTAACACATAGCCCCTGGACAGGACATTAAAACTCCTTTTTTTTTTTTTTTTTTTTGTCTATGAACTGAAATTCCCTCAGGCTTTAATTCACAGCATGCAGTGGTGTGAACAGGGATTTTCCTCTTCCATGCAGACTGACTCAAATGGTGAGTGTGCAGAGCTGCTGCTCACTGCTGTCTTTTATCACATCGTTTCTGATGCCATACTGATACAGCATCTAAAACAGTTACAGTAAAATGATCAAATGTAGAACAGAGCCAGTTCAAACCCAATTAAATAAAAACCTCATGACCTACAAATCACAGCTTTTTCTGTACATGTTTATCCACACCTACCCACACTTTCAAAGATTAGCAGGTACTCCCAATATACAACTGATTTCAGGAAGCATTTGAAAGCCGATTATGTCTCAGCTCTTAGCTTACTTTCTTTTAATTTAGTAGTATTGAATATACAGTCAACAAGAGCTCATTAAGAACTGTATGTGCACTCATCAATCACGCACGTCAGCCCCAAGTGCAGCGCTGGCCACTGCTCAGGACTGCACTCACTCTAATGCAAGATTTCCTTGTTTTGATAGTTGAACAAAGCCAAATACAAGCAGCAGTAAAGCATTTTTCCATCAGCTTCAGAGGACTTGGATGAGACCCTATGTACTGAGTCAGTTATTCTGTAGTAAAGCAAAGATAAGACGTGTTCCTTAGTTCCCAAACTAAGAAAAAAATTAAAATCGACCGTTTGTAAATGACATCATTGCCATGCACAAAGGAACTCCTAGCTGCCTAACTTCCTGACAAACGGGGAACAGATCAGGTTACAGCTGTTTATGGGTGCCCAGATAGAAATCAAACCACAAAAGTCTTGAGAGTGGAGAGGATGGAGTCATGGCACAGGCCGTGTCTTGCTTGAACACCTGGCTTAGACAGCCCTGCTATAAACTGTCATCAGAGCTGTGCAGCTGAGAGCAGGACACAATTAGCATCAGCTGGCTAAGTGAGAAAGTTTACTCAGCTTCTGCCTTTTTGTAGCCTTGCCCTCTCTTGTCTCTCTCATAAATATGTATGTGGAGAAGAGCATGCTTCTTCTTAGGCTGCTGTTTAACAAATCCAGCTGTTTAAACAGAAGCGGTCACACACAGCACCAGGCACGGTTAAAGTCCATTTTTTGACAGCTAATCAATCCATCAATTAAACTCAGCAGTTAAGATTTGCAATAGTGGTTTCTCCTTAGACCTTTTTTTAAAAAAAAAAAAAAAAAAAAAAACAAAACCAAGAAATTGAAGCTGGAAGTGTGGCCATCCTGAAGACCCACAGCTGTCCTTCGTGCCTGCACTTCATGTTGTAAGCAGATGCTACCACCCGGATCAGTCGCTTCATTTGAAAAAGCTGCCCTTCAGCTTCACATCTGGCCCTACATCCGAATACCAGATATGTAAAATTCTTCACACAAACACAAGTGACGCTACCCCAGAAATAAGAAGAAATCCCATACTTTTGAAAGCTCCCTTTTCTGTGTGAACAAGAAGTTTAAACTTCACACTTGAGCCCCGTCTTGCACAACTCAGTCTCTCAAATCATGAAATGAAAACATCTGTCTTACTTGTGACACACGACACCATGTACAATGTATATTTAAAGATGCTTTTAACATCATACATTTCACCCAGCAACTTCAGATATTAAAGTTATGGGTCTGGTTCTGATCCAACACGTGTACAATGGTTTTACAGTGATGTAACACAGAATTAAGTAAACTGCTTACAAAGACATCATATTAAAGTTTCACGTGAACTCAAAAAATAAACGATCTATTTTTACTTCTTTTGAAAAAAAAAGTAAAAAACTTTAAAGAACAACACCATCAGACACTGATTAGTTTCTGCACAGCTGATTTCAGCAAGAATGGGCTCATTCAGCACACTAACACAGAGCCACAGGTACAGAATTCGTTCTCAAAGGAGTGGCATTTAAATGACAAGCCTATTTTTGTTTAGCAATTTTTTGTCTTTGTTTCCTTACAGTTTGTTTCCATTAATTACAAATACTGCAGCTTTAAAAATATACTTGCTCTGTCATTACAAGAACAGACATCTGGGATAAAACTGCGACTTCACATATTTAGCCTCCTTATCACCAGTATAATCCACATTTTTAAAACTGAATTTGCCTTAAGGAAAAATCTAGAAGTAGTTCAGTTTGTCTTAGAGCTACTTGTAGCGTCAGGCTGTGATTGCAAGCTTGTATTCCTTGATAGTTAAGTGTCATTTATTCTCTAGAGCTACATTATCACACATGAGACACGAACCTGCTGCTAATCTGTTTGGTCAGGCTGTGTTTTATGCTGGAAGAGCCCTGCTACTGTTTAAATTAAGAGCGATCAAAAATATTCTTCACTTTCCAACCTGTTTGCAACTGGTCCCTCAAAAACTAAAAAATTAACATTATAAAGGAAAACACCCTTTCTGTGACCACACTTACTCCCCATGACAAGGGAATTCACTTGAGCAGCATGCCAAGTAATTTGTAATTCAGACTGGCAGCTCTACACAAATGGAAAGATATTGCTTTTGATTACACAGTGTGATAGTGCTAATTCAACAGACAAACTAAACACTTCCTCATGAAAAGACAAAGTCACTTGTGCTTAAGTAAGCAGCAGTGAGGGAAGAAGCTAAAAACTTGCACGTAAACTATGACTCTCCAAAATATGCCACCAACCTAATGAAAACCCTGAGAAATAACATTGGTTTAGATCCTTGACAGAAACGCATTTCACAAACCACCCCTGGCTCAGATAAACACAGTGGTCATTCCACTGTGCCTTTTCAGGGCAATTTACAGGATCCAACATTGATGATAAAGGTCACAACTGTTTTAGTTCTTGCTTTAATTAGAAATGCATTTTACAGCCAAAGTTGCAGTAACCCTACTGTATATCATGGAGGGAAGCAATGTCATATCCAACCTTGTGGTGTACTTCCACAGCTTAATTATTCCCTCCACCTATGAAAAGAAAAAAAAGCTACACCAAACAACTCTCCTTTTTTTTTTTTTTTTTTTTTTATTTTTCACACA